>JBBPDJ010000021.1:13467685-13501988 GCA_037974625.1 Cucumis cinereus
ACAAGTATAAAGTTAAAATTGGTAGAACGCATAAAGTGATATTTGCTTTATATATATTTCGCTAGAAACATTTTCGTTCGCTACAAAAAATATATTTTATTTATATATATAATATTATAAAAAATATTAATTTAGATTTTAAATTAATTCAATCCAAAAATTTAAAAATTTAAATTTATACAAGTATAAAGTTAAAATTGGTAGAACGCATAAAGTGATATTTGCTTTATATATATTTCGCTAGAAACATTTTCGTCCGCTACAAAAATATATTTTATTTAAATATAATATTACGGGGAAGGCTTGATTATCACGCAACCGAGACCCAGTCAAAGTCGAAACATTCTTCATTTTAAATTTCAAATGTCGAGAACGGTCACAAGCCCAGACCTTGGTCCTCTACAATCGCCTCCGCCGCTGGAGAAATTGGATTATTTTGCAGTTCGAACCTACGATTCAAACGGACTGGGATTGGTGATAGCATCAATAAAACATAGAAACATTGTCGGTAGTAATGAGGAGAGACCGATGGAGTTCAGGATCAGATTCAAAAGCATGAAAGCGATAAAATCATTAAATTGGGAGTATGTTTCTCAATTTCGAAACCTTCATATTATATTTGTTTAACCCTAATCTATACTAAAACGGGTTTACACAACCTTTATCTGATTAGGGTTTAGGGTTTAGGGTCTAGGGAGGTAGGGTTTAAGATTTAGGGTTCAGGGAGTAGGAAGCTAGGTTGTGGTAGAGGGATCTATTGTTTCGTTTCTGGCTTGTAGGATTTGGTTTGGCTTTGAATTTCATTTTTTTTTTCTGTAGCGAAGGATCTCATATAGCTCTGTGAGTCAACCATTGAAAAATTTGTTGAACTCACCCTGTGGGTTGTCAAGGCTTCCATATTCTTTGATTGGGCATTTGTTCAAGTTATCTTGTGGGTTGAATTGACAGATGACCACCAATAGAACTCTTTTGAAACTTGTGGACATTGCTCACAAAATTTTTTTTTTTGGATGAGTTACTGTCTACTCTTCTAACTTGTTTAATGGCTATTCTTCACCCTGGCTCATAGGATCTCGTGTCTGTAATATCTTGATTATTTTATGGAGTGACAATTTTACTTTTCTCAAATTTGTTTTCTTTTTTCTTCAGATGACGAGGATAAAGATGAATACGGTGAAAACAAGTCGCATGAAGATAAACATGGTGAAATGAGTCGGATAAATCGTTTAAGTGGTGTAAAGGAGCTGATAGCTAATGTATGTGTCATTTTTTCCGTTGTGTTTCACATTATGTCAAGTTCAATGTTGATTGTATATTTACTGAATGTGTTTCGAATCACAGGACTAAAATAATGTTCATAGTGATTGGACCAGCGGTTTTGCTTCAAGAAAGAAGAAGGGTGAGAAAAGCTCCATGTGAACGATATACTGTCCCCAGTAATCCAACTATATCCAGGTTGCCTAGACATGCACGGATGCCTCTGCTCGCCATATCCAGTATGCTGCATTTTTCATTATTTTCCAGGTTTAGCTTGCTTATTTAGTCACCATGTGGTTTATCTTCTTACTTCATGATTCTGCTCTTCTTAGCTTTAGCTTGATTTACTTGGTAGCGTCTATATAGTCAACTGAATCTATATTGGGAGCAAGATTCTGCTTTGCTCTCTCAACAGAGGCGTGTACATCACTTTTAACTTGATAAAGGGGTAGCCTTGAGCCACAATATTTTGCCGCCTTGAACGCTTTTTAAACATATCTTCAAACTATCACCAATAACATGAACTAAATCAAACACAAGAGCTTAAACGGTAAAAAAGGTTAGAGGGATCAATACGCCATAACCAAGAGTTATTTACTGTCCTTGAAACAATTGAGGAAATAAGATAGGAAAGACTGGACTACACCATTCAAGTACCTCCAAATCATTAAGATTCTGAAGAAGATATGACTCCAAAGCAACTTTGTGGACTATTCCCAGACTTTTGCAACTGAAAAATTAGAACGAATAGATGACTGAAATACTCATGCACACTATATCAATAACCCCATTGTCGAGGCATCTTTGAACATGGGTGGAAACAAATATGATGGTAGAGAAAATAAATGCCAAAGAGACAATGTTTTGGACTTTTCGAGTTTGGTCTCTGATTTTGAGATGAGGAAAATAAAAGTTTGGATGAAAGGGCTAAGTGAAGGTAAACTCCATAACTCTACATAGAGAAATTTATGGATATGTTTGGGGGGTATTTCAAACCATAGGAAGTGTTGGAATAAAAGATATTAAAGTCATTTGTGTGAGAAATAAGTTGGATTGTATTTTTCAAACAATATGGATAAGAAACAATGGTTTGGACTTTGTAAGTTTTGGTTTGTGGTTTTAAGATGTGGACAGTCGAAGTTTGGATGAAAGGAAGAACTTGAGTTTTTCATGGAGGGGAAAAAACACTTTGTTCGGCAGTGGACTTCTGGACAAACAAAAGAGACTAGACTTGAGGTTCATGGCTTTGCATTTGAAGGGATATTACTTTGCTTTATATTCTTTATGTCGTGTAATTTTCAATATTTTTGTTGGAGACTTAAGACATTTGAAAGAACTTTAATTATGCAGTCATTGTCACAGTGTTCTTTTTTTTTTTTTTTTTCTCTTTTAAACACAAAAACTGGTCAAATTTCCATAGATTTGTTGCTGATCTTGATTTTCTGTTAGCTTTTTGAAAAGTAGCGGAAAACCTCGTAAAATGGAAATGAGCAATTTATGGGTCACTATGAGAGGTTTGAGGGTATTTTAAACCATAGCAAGTGCTAGTATAAAAAATATTAGGGCCGTTGGTTCTCGAAAGAAGTTGGATTGCATTGATCATCAATATGGATAAGAGACAATGTTTTGGACTTTCTTGAGTTTTGGTTTATCATTTTAAGATGGGGAGTCGAGGACAATAAAAGTTTGAATTGAAGGACGCTAAGACATTTGGAAAGAAAGTTAATGCGGTGGTTGTAGTTAAGGATCTTATTAGACAAAATTTAGTCAAATTTTATCAGTTTACTTGTTTTTTTAACAAGAAACAAGCCTCTTCATTAAGATAATGAAATGAGACTAATGCTTAAAGTACAAAAGATACCAAGTAAGAAAAGACTTAGGATCACCATCAACTCGCTTGTTATCTCGAGTTTTCCTAGCTTATAGACAAGCGAGTAAATGAAAGCCACATAACTAAAACCTCAAAACACTTAATGGTGGACATTAAGGAAGTTTGGCAGGGTATTATAAAGCGTAGGATGTTCTAGAATAAATAATATTAGGACTATTGGTGCTCGAGACATGTTGGAATGTATTGGAACACCAAATTTGGTAGTATTTTTTTGCGACATAAAATTGGTAAAATTCCACCACATGCTTGTTAGGTTTAGTTTTGCTAGTTTTTGGACAAATAGTGGAAAATTTCATAATTGTAAGGGATACAATTCATGGATCATCAAAGTAGGTTTAAGGCCTTTTGAAAAAAGGAAGTGCCTACAATAAAAGATATTAGGGCCATTGGTGCTTGAAGGAGTTCAATTGTATTGCTAAAAACTATGGATAAGAGACAATGTTTGAGACTTTTTGAGTTTGGTTTTAAGATATAGACAATAAAATTGGATGAATAAGAGGAAAAGACGTTTGGGAAGAAAGTTAGTTCAATTTGTGGTTGTAGTTATGTAGAATTCTTTTGGGACACCAAATTTGGTAAAATTCCAACCACATGCTTGTTTTCTTTAGTTTTGCTAGTTTTTTTTTTTTTTTTTTTTTGACAAATACTGGAAAATCCCACAACTGTGAGTGATTCAATTTATGGATTATCAAAGAAGATTTAACGGTCTTTTGTACCAAAGGATGTGCTACAATAAAAGATATTAAAGCTATCGGTGCTAGATATAAGTTGGATTATATTTCTAAACTCTATGGATAAGAGACATACTATATGGAGTTTGGTCTCAGACAGTATTTTGGAGTTTTTGAGTTTGGTTCTATGCAATGGACAATAAAATTGGATTATTAAGAGGAAAAGAAATTTGGGAAGTATGTTTGGGAAGTAGAGACTACAATAAAATACTACAAAATCCCACAACTGTGAGGAAAGCAATTTATGGATTATCTTTAGAAGATTTAACGGTCTTTTGCACAAAAGAAAGTGCTACAATAAAAGATATTAAAGTTGTCGGTGCTAGATAAAAGTTGGATTGTATTGCTAAACAATATAGAATAAGCGACAGACTATATTGAATTTGGTCTCACATAGTATTTTGGAGTTTTTGAGTTTGGTTTTATGCAATGGACAAAGAAGTTGGATTAATAAGAGGAACATACATTTGGGAAGCAAGTTAGTTCAATTGTGGTAGTGATATAGAATTCTTTTGGGACACCAAATTTCGTAAAATTCCAACCATGTGCTTGTTATCTATTGTTTGGTACTTTTTGGACATGTAGTGGAAAATCCCACAGCTGTGAGGGATGCAGTTTATGGATTATCATTGAAGGTTTAAGGGTATTTTGAACCAAAGGAAGTAGCTTCAATGCAAGATATTAGGGCTGCCGGTGCTCGAAAGAAGTTGGATTGTATTGCTAAACAATATGGATAAAAGACAGCGTTTTGGACATTTTGAGTGTGCATTTAAGATGTGGGCAATAAACTTGGTTTTAAAAGAGGCACATTTGGAAAAAAGGTTAATTTGGCAGTTGCAATTATATAGAATTTTGTGGAACACCAAATTTGTTAAAATTTCAACCACATGTTTGTTATGTTTAGTTTTACTACTTTTTAGACAAGTACTGGAAAATCGCATAACTGTGAGCGATGCAATTTATGGATTATGAAAGAAGGTTTAAGGTCTTTTGATCCAAAGCAAGTGGCTTCAATGCAAGATATTAGGTCCATTGGTGCTCGAAAAAAGTTGGATTGTATTGATAAACAATATGGATAAGAGACAACGTTTTTGATTATTTGAGTTTGGTTTTAAGATGTGGACCATAAAGTTGGATTAAAAAGATGAAAGACAATTGAGATAATAGTTAAATTGGTAGTTGTAGTTATCTAAAATTCTTTTGGGACACCAAATTTTGTAAAATTCCAAGCACATGGTTGATATCTTTAGTTTTGCTAGTTGTTGGACAAGTAGTGGAAAATACCATAATTGTGAGGTACGCCATTTATATCTTCAAAGAAGGTTTAAATGTCTTTTAAACCAAAGGAAGTGGCTTCAACGCAAGATATTAGGGCTCTCGGTGCTAAAAAAAGGTTGGATTGTATTGCTAATCAATATGGATAAGAGCCAGTGTTTTGGACATTTTGAGTTTGGTTTTAAGATGTGGGTAATAAAGTTGGACTTAAAGGAGGCACATTTAGGAAAAAGGTTAGTTTAGTAGTTGCAGTCATATAGAACTTTTTATGACACAATTTGTTAAAATTCCAACCATATGCTTGTTATGTTTAGTTTTACTACTTTTGAGACAAGTGCTGGAAAATCGCATAACTGTGAGCAATTCAATTTATGGATTATAAAAGAAGGTTCAAGGTTTTTTGATCCAAAGCAAGTGACTTCAATGCAAAATATTAGGTCCATTGGTGCTCGAAAGAAGTTGGATTGTAATTATAAACAATATGGATATGAGACAACGTTTTTCACTTTTTAAGTTTGGTTTTAAGATGTGGACCATAAAGTTGGATTCAAAAGATGAAAGACATTTGGGAAGATAGTTAAATTGGCGGCTCTAGTTATCTAAAATTCTTTTGGGACACCAAATTTGGTAAAATTCCAAGCACATACTTTGTTATCTGTAGTTTTTATAGTTGTTGGACAAGTAGAGAAAAATACCATAATTATGAGGTATGCAATTTATGGATCATCAAAGAAATTTTAAAGGGCTTTTGAACCAAAGGAAGTGTACAATGAAACGACGTTGGTGCTTAAAAGAATTTTTGCGTTTCGTTTTAACACGTGGATGATAAAAGTTGGATTAAAAAAGGGTAAAGATAATTGGGAAGAAAGTTAATGTGGTGGTTGTAGTTATTTAGAAATTTCTTGGGACAACAAATTTGTATGATTCCAACCACATTTCGGATATTTTGTTTTTCTAGTTTTTGGAAAAGTAGTGGAAAATCTCATAACTGTAAGGGATGCAATTTGTATCGAAGAATGTTTAAGGGTATTTTGGACCAAAAGAAGTGCTACACTAAAAGATATTAGGATCGATGGTGCTCAAAAGAAGTTATAAGAGACTATGTTTTGGACTTCTTGAGTTTTGTTTTAAGATTTGGACGATGTAGTTGGATTAATAGGAGGAAAAGACATTTGGTAAGAAAATTTGTTAAACTGGCAGTTCTAGTTATGTACAATTCTTTTGGGACACCAAATTTCATAAACTTCCAACCATGTGCTTGATATTTTTGGTTCTGTTACTTTTTGGACATGTCCTGGAAAATCTCATAACCGTGAGGGATGCAATTTATAGATTATCAAAGAGGATTTAAGGGTCTTTTGAACCAAAGGAAGTGGCTTCAATGCAAGATATTAGGGCTCTCGGTGCTCGAAAGAAGTTGGATTGTATTGCTAATCAATGTGGATAATAGACAGTGTTTTGGACATTTTGAGTTTGGTTTTAAGATTTGGGCAATAATGTTGGACTTAAAAGAGGCACATTTGGGAAAAAGGTTACTTGTTATGTTTAGTTTTACTACTTTTGAGACAAGTACTTGAAAATCGTATAACTGTGAGCGATGCAATTTATGGATTATGAAAGAAGGTTTAAGGTCTTTTGATCCAAAGCAAGTGGCTTCAATGCAAGATCTTCCATGCAAGATATTAGGTCCATTGGTGCTCGTAAGAAGTTGGATTGTATTGATAAACAATATGGATAAGAGCACCGGTTTTGACTTTTGGAGTTTTGTTTTAAGATGTGGACCATAAAGTTGGATTCAAAAGATGAAAGACATTTGGGATGATAGTTAAAGTGGCAACTGTAGTTATGTAAAAATTCTTTTGGGACACCAAATTTGGTAAAATTCCAAGGACATGCTTGTTATCTTTAGTTTTGCTAGTTGTTGGACAAGTAGTGGAAAATACCATAATTGTGAAGTATGCAATTTTTGGATCATGAAAGAAGTTTTGAAGGGCTTTTGAACCAAAGGAAGTGCTACAATGAAAGGGCGTTGGTGCTTAAAAGAAGATGGATTATATTGTCCAACAATACGCGTAAGAGACAATGTTTTAGACTATTTGAGTTTTGTTTAAAAACGTGGATGATAAAAGTTGGATTAAAAAGAGGAAATGATAATTGGGAAGAAAGTTAATGTGGCGGTTGTAGTTATTTAGAAATTTCTTGGGACAACAAATTTTGTATGATTCCAACCACATTTGTTATATTTTGTTTTGCTAGTTTTTGGACAAGTAGTGGAAAATCTCATAACTGTAAGGGATGCAATTTATATTAAAGAATTTTTAAGGGTATTTTGGACCAAGAAGTGCTACACTAAAAGATATAGGATCATGACAATGTTTGGGACTTGTTGAGTTCTTTTATAAGAGTTGGAGTATATAGTTGGATTAATAGGCGAAAAAGACATTTGGTATGAAAGTTAGTTAAAATGGATGTTCTTGTTATATATAATTATTTGGTATGAAAGGAACTAATTGCTTTCTGATTGAATGAATGTCTTGGGATTTGAAAGAGAGTGGAGTAAATTTTACTGGTTCCTTCTTGGATGTTGGTTTTTGAATTTTATGCTGGAGGAATTTCTTTAATAGATGTCTTGCTGAACTTCGGTTGCTTCTGGTTTTGTTAAATTTTTATGTTTGTCTGTTTGTTCATGTAACGTTTGAAGAGGAGATCGTTGTTCATTCTTTGAGTGATTGGTTTGGTCTGCAATGCGGTTATTCTTGTTGGTGGATATGGTTGTTTTGTTCTTGAAGATGTGTGGTTGGAGCGGTGGATTGTTTGTGGACTTGGTTGTTTTTGCAGATATGTAATTGTTGGTGTCAGGTTTAGGTCCAATGTCTCCTGTTGCTCTTTCTTATGGGGAGAAAGGGCCTGTTTGTTGTGGTTTGAAATCAAATGGGTCTCATCTTGTGAGCTGTTTTGGTTCAAATTCAGCCATAACTTATAGAACCCTTCTAATTTCCCATTCATTGGTCTCACTGCTGGTGATGTGTTTTTTTGTGGGCTTCTTTTGGATTCCAACCAACCTTATTGTTGGGCAAGTAGTGGCTATGTTCAAATGGGTGTTCCTCAGCCCATGATCAAAGGAGCTCAATACTTGGAAATTAGTGCTGGTGATTATCATATGTGTGGACTTCGAATGCCTCTCACTGGACAATAGAAGTTGGATTAAAAAGAGACAAAGACTGGTAAGACAAAGACATAGGATAAGTACAAGTGCGTTTATCTTTGCGAAGGGCAATGGAAATATCATCACTTGGTCTTGCATCAGATGGCAAAGAAGTCATTCTCTTCCTTATTAGTATCTTCTTCATTTTGCTCCTCTTCCATTTGCTCATCTCTCTTTCACAATTTCTTTTCTTCAATGATTTGTTGCAAGAAAATATTGGAGTTAATAAGAACAATGCATGATAGACAATTAAATACTTACCCGAGAGCAATACGTTGACAGATAACTATCATAGTCTATCATTCATTGTTTTTATTAACTCCGATATTTTCTTGCAGCAAATCATTGAAGAAAAGCAATTGTGAAAGAGAGATGAGCAAATGGAAGATAAGCAAAATGAGGAAATAACCGAAAACACAAAACAAATACACAAAAGCTGAAAAAACTGAAAGAAAACAACAAGGATTACAAGGTTTAAACAATTCCGAAATAACCAAAAGTAAGAAAAGAAAGGGGTCTTCAGCGAAAGACTTTAACCAGTTTGAGAAACTAGTCCTTCCGATATATGGCAGAGTATATATCACGATCTAAATAGGTTGAGAGATGAAAGCCAATCAATTTTAGCACAACTCTTGAATGGAGTAATCACTAGACTCCTTGTTCAAAGTGCATCAAACTGCTGCGTTTCTTTTTGCAATGTTCAGACTTTCTGGCCATCCCTTTTCCTTGTCATGAAATATTCGTTGATTTTTTCGAACCAAAGTTTCGCAAGCACTGCTTTATACATGTTTTCCCAAATTATTCTCGGCCGCTTTGACAGAAACGGGCCCCTGAGCAGCTGAAGGACATTCGAGCTTAGTGATCCATCAAAAACCCAAGCCACTTCCAAAAAGGAGAAAATATTCCCCCAAGATTTGGCTGAATAAGGACAGTTAATAAATAAATGCAGTTGGTCCTAACCATCATTCATACAGATAGTGCAAATTGATGGCAATAGACAACTGTTGGAGATCTTTCTTTGCATAATCAAGGAGAATTTAGAAGGCCGAAAAACATAATCCAGATCAATATATTAACTCTCCTTGGGCTGCAAGATTTCCACAAAGCTTTGAATATTCCTTTGTTCAACGGGGATGATGGAGAGAGATGGGCCGAAAGAGACTTAACTGAAAAACTGCCCGATGGGTCGAGAGACCAATGAGTATCATCCAAAATTAGCACCCTTTTAGAGGATAGTAAATAAAGCAAAGATTGGAAATCTAAGATCTCGTCTTCTTTTAAAAGTCTACGAAAAACAATCGACCAAGACATAGTGGAGTTAACTGGATTTGAAAGTCAAGTACTACAAACTTGAATTCAACATAATAATGAACTAAACCAAATTAAAGATGTTAAAAACAAAAACACAAACAGAGAAAGCAACAATTTTAGATTTCTTGCAAGTTGAAGAACTAGAAGTTAAGGAAGAAGAGAATCAACACTAACGATTATAGTGGTTCGACATAGAGGCCAACATCCACTTTCAAGAGCGCAATCATCTGTAGATTAAGATTAAAATCAACACTAACGATTAAGATTCGAAGCAAATCTAGAAGAGGTACATCAAACTCTGCTCAACTTCTGCTCTCAAAACTCTTTCTCTAACATTCATAGTTTACAACAGAAATCTCTAACAAACTCTCTGTTTCTTTCCTTGAGATGATCAAGCACTTGAGCGGAGCATGTCAAAGTTGATCTGAAGGTAAAACATAAAATTAAGAAATTGAATAAATCAGCAGGTTATATGATAATATAAATGCTAATTAAAACCTTACCTTAACACAAATGTTTTTGAAGATAGAAAAGATGGTCTGCCGTCTCCTGATGTAAATAATAATAAATGGGCAAGAGGGTATGTTTGAGTATGGGCATGAGGGTATTAATTTTCATTTCTTCCAAAATTTGTAGCCAACTATACATATGGCGGGGAACTTTGGGGCAGTCAAAAACTATCAGAGAGTACCTGATGGATTCGCAACATTGTGGCTGATTTGGCAGTTTGTCAGTTCCTTACAACTCTCAGCTATTAGAGTTTGAAGAGATACAAAATGATGTGGAACATTCCTTAATTTGAAACAAGCCGTCAAAGATAAGACTTCTAGATGAGGAAAAGCATCGATATCATTTGACACATCTTCCCATTCGTCAAGGTTTTCCATAAAACGAAAAGAAAAATCTTTCAACTTGGGAAATGAAGCCTTATCTCCATGGAACTCCCTCCTATACTTCTCACACTATTCATATAACAAATTTCAAGTTCCTCTGGCTTAGTTAATTGTCCTAGCATTGGAAGCATTTCACATTTTCCACATTTTACAAGACATATTTTAACCAACTTTTCAACAAAAAATACTATTAGGAAATGATTTTCCAGGATAGTAAGAAACAGATAAAGATTGATGATTTTGATGTGGTTGAAGTCCTTCCAATACTTTGTACCCATTGTAGTTGCCATCTTCTTTAATGGTAAATTTTCAGTAAAAGCCTAGCTCAATTAAATTCTTCTTTTCGCTCAACCTTGCACCTCTAGCTTCTTCTTTATTTTTTACTTCCTCGAGATTTAGAAGTCTTAATGAACCTTTTAAGATTTCTTAAGGGTCCAAGTTCTTTAATCTTACAACCCTTCTTTCACAACTTGCTTTAAATGCAGATAACGTTTGAAGATGAATCAACTGGCTCATATGTGACGACATTTTCAGAGACACAGTGTGGTTGAAATGTAAATGTCTTAGCCTGATCAATTTTCTCAAGTTCTTTGGAAGAGGTGTTGTTGCTCCAAGTTTCAACGTTTGCAAATTATAAAACTTGGTAATACATTCTAGATCAATCAATTTTGTCTGATTGGTAATGTCAAGATATCTCAAATGCAAACATACCATTTTCATCAAATATGTTTCCAGCATATATTGAACTTTTAAAACACGCAAGAAAACATAGTCAATCTTTTTATGAATCTCCTCGTTATTGCAAATTAATGTGTGCAACTTTCTCACTGTCTTCCACAAGAATTACTAGGACTTGATTCTACTTTTTGTCAATGGTTTGAAATAGCACATGCGTCTCGCATATTAGATCATGCATTTTCAAGTGAGTAATTCTCCCATTCATGTCAGTATCAACTTCAAATAAGGATCGAGATAACAGAAAATCAAGGTATCCTTCTATATCCTCCATCATTTTATTTTTTTCTTCTTGTGGTTGAACAAATTCTTGTGCTACCCACATTTGAATTAAGCTTTTTATTACACAACAATTCTATCATTTTTTTCATTTCTACCCCATTTTTGTCAATACTTTTAAACACTACAATACTTTGATAGTCATAGATCTAAAATTTTACTATATTTTATATATATTTTGATTCGTTTTGCTATATTTAAAAATGTTCTTATTTTTTAAAAATTATTTAAGACCATGATAGATCATGATATACTATTATTCGTTCTATTATTTCCTAAAATAAATTTACTTTTAAGTTCACTTTTATTTAAAAAAGAAGCATAAAAATAAATAAAGGTTAAATTTAAAAAGGGTAACTCAACAAAAAAAAATGTGTCAAATAAAGCTAATGACCTTGTTCAACCACTCGTTCTTGCAATAGGAAAGTTTCAATTCTTCTAACGAAAATGCTAAGATTTTCCATCATGTTTGGTTTAAATTTGTCAATTTTCGATCCAATTTAGTAACCATTTTGTTTTTTTTAAAAAAATTAAATCTATTACACTACTTTTACCTCCAAATTTTTTTATTAATCTGTTTTTTTATTGAAGATTTAAACTATCAAAACCAATTTTTGAGAACTACAAGTAGCTTTTAAAAATTTGTATTTATTTTTTAAATTTGACTAACAATTCAATTATTGTACCGAACAAATATGCAAATCATTGTACGAAATTTTCATAAATCAAAAGTCAATAATGAAATGGTTACCAAACGAGATGTTTCTACTTTAAATTTAGTTAGTTGTTTTTAAAGACCTGTTTAATAAAGTTGTTTCATGTTCTTTTTGCTCATGTTTCTCATTCTTTATGAATTAAACTTGTTGAATAATCAATCATTCATGTTTCTTGTTTCAAAATTTTGAGAAACGTTTTAAGAAAACGCTAAATTTTTGTGGTTTCTATTCTATGTTTATATTTTCATGTTCCTCGAAGCCACCAAATCCGTCGTGTGCTAGGTTTAAATCCAAAATGTACTTTGCTTCATTTTTTGAAAATAGTTTATTACTATGTATGATGCACATGTTATAAATTTTGTCACAAATTGATAATAAGTGACAATGATGTTGAACAAATTTTAAAAAATACTTAATGCTACAAAAAAAATTATAAAAAAATAGGAATTACCAAAATTAAAACCAAAATCAAAGAAAAATATAAAAGAAAAGGAAGAGAAGATATTTGATGGAAATTAATTATAAATTTACACACCAAGCTTTTATAAATGTATCAATTTAAACCCTCCATTATGTTTTGCTTGGACACTCTTATGAAAGTTGAAGGTTTAAATTGATACATATACGAAAGTTCATAGTTTAAATTAACAACCTTTAAAGTTCAGGGTTTGAATTAATACATTTATTAGTTTAGAGTTTAAATTGATACAGCCCACAAAGTTTAAGGGTGTAAATTGATATTTGTTCAAAAAATTATTAGTATTGGAATTCAACTATTGGTAGGTACATGGGAAATGTTTACCCGCAAAAAGTCTCCTCCATTAAGCTTAAGTTGCGGACATCCATAAACTCGTAGACTCTTTAATCTGCCAAGCTTTGACATAGCTTCCGTCGACGGCATGTTTTTCAAGTTTACACAATTGTAAAGCTTCAATATTTCCAAAGACCTAAACTTTCCGAACCATTCTGGTAGAGCTTCAACGCCATTAAAATGTGAAATATGCAGTGATCTCAAAGAAGTGAGTTGCTCAAGTTGTTGAGGAAGTTGTATTGCACCACTTCCCTCCAAGTCAACCAACACAAGATTTTCGAGTGAACCAAGATGTATGAGAGGACTCCAATCGTAACCTTGCAAGTAACCATGAACACTAAAGCTTTTTAGCTTACGAGCCCGCGCTAACCCGTCTGGCAGCTTTCGAAACTCAGTTATGCTTAAAGAAGTTAAATTCTGCATATTCCACAAGTTTGGAGAGTAATTCAAGTTAGAACAGTTGCTTATCCACATGTTTTCAAGGGAGCTGCAGAATTCTAAGCCATTAGGTAGTTGTTGCAAACTTTCACATCCCAAAATCTTTAGAGATCGAAGCTTTGCTGCATGTTGAAAGCTTGGAAATGAACTCTCGTGATGAGATGCAAAAAGGTTTGGAATACTCGTCAATCTCGGACAACAAACAATGTTCAAGCTTTCAAGATTAGAAAAGGTTGTACCATTTGATACAACCATTATTTCTTCCCAATTCTCTAGATTGATCATTTCACAGATATGAAATGTTTTCAATGTTGGGAATAAAGTCCTCTTCTCACGATAATTCCCATAAAATTCTTCTCCAATACTTCTTACACTAAGTAAACTACGAAGTTCGAGTACTTCAAGCTTTGATAACTGCCCAAGTGTTGGTAAAGTTTCACATATTTCGCATTCGTGTAGATATATCTCGACCAAATTTTCAACAAAAATAACATTGGGCAGAAGTTTACCTAAAAAGTTTCGAATTCTCAAAGCTTGAAGGTTTTTATGCGGTTGAAGTCCTTCTAACACGTTCAAATCATTGTAGTTGCTTTCTTCTGATCTTTCACATCTCAGAGTCCAATAAAAATACAGATATGAAATATTCCCCTTCTCTACAAAATTTGCAGCCATGGCTTCCTTTTTACTTTTCACTCGCTCAAGACATAAAAGGTTTAATTTACCTTTAAGATTTCTCAAGGATCCAAGCTCTTCTATCTTACATCCATCATCAAACCCAACTACAAAACTGGACAACGTTTGAAGATGAATCAATTTACCCAAATGTTGAGGCATTTGTTTAGTATTACAAGGATCAGAGAAAAATTCTAAATGTCTTAAACTAACCAACTTCCTCAAATTTTTTGGAAGGTCATGAAAAAATCTTGAAAGCTTCAATGTTTGCAAATTATAAAGCAAACCAACGGATTCTGGTAGCTCCCTTATGGTAGAATATGAAATGTCAAGGTACCTCAAATGCTTCAACTTAGCAATTGAATTTGGTAATTTACATATAAACCATGAATGTGCAATTAAAACCCGCAAGTAGATAAAGTCTGTGACCTTATTGTGAAACACATGAGTATCAAATGTCAACATGTGCAACATTCTAGAATGATTTTCATTGCAATCCAGTGTTCTTATTTTATGGCTAGCAGAGCAAGCCTGACGTCTCCAAGGTTCTCCATCCAACAAATCTAAAGGATCCCATTTCAATCCTTGAGAAATTGAAATAGCACATGCAACATCATGTATAAGATCATGCATCTTACAGAATATAATTCTACCTTGATTATCCTTGACAATATCTTGAAACAAGAAGCGAGACAACAAAACATTGAAGTACTTCTCACCAATATCCTCCATCACTTCATCACTTCCCTCAGACAGTTGAATAAATCCTTGTGCTATCCACATCTGAATAAGGGCGTCTTTTCTAAACTTGAAGTCTTTTGGAAAATTTGAACAATAGGCAAAACATTGTTTTAACGCGGACAATGGTAGGCGATCTACAGTTAACTTTATCGTGGATACAACGTGCTTTTCATCTTGCAATTGAAGTCTCATTAGATTCTCCAAAGTTTTCTGCAATCCGTCGTGATTCTTGTCAAATTTAACGATTCCTCCCATCACTTTTACAGCCAATGGTATGCCGCCAAATCTTTTAACGAGCTCTTTCTGGACAATATCCAATTCTGGAATTCCTAGCAATTCATTTCCAAATGCATATTTCTTGAATAAAGACCAACAATGGTCATCGGATAGTTTTGTCAAATGATATCTAGAATGTGTCTCCATGATTTCAGCAACTCTGTCACTCCTAGTAGTCACAACAACAACATTTCCAGATCTTTGGTTAATCTTTAACAAACAACCCTTCAACTCATTCCAAAGGATAGGATTCTCATTCCAAACATCATCAAGAACTAGAAAATACTTTTTTTCATTCAACAACTTTTGTAGCTCTTGAAGTAAGGCTTCTTTACTATCTAAGCCACCAAATTTAGAATTAAGAGTTTCCAAAATTGCTCTTAAAATCTTCTTGATAAGAAAAGGTTCTGAAACACACACCCATATAGTTCTATCAAAATTCCCCTTTACCAATTCATGATTGAATATTACCTTAGCCAAAGCTGTTTTTCCTAATCCACCCATACCAACAATTGGCAAAACAGACAAACTCTCCCTACAGCTAAGATCAACGGATACATTCACAATCTCCAAAACTTCAGTTTCTCTCCCAATAACTCCATACTCATCAAGAAACGAATCTGTCTCTTGAATTTGGCTAAAATCAGGTTCAGTTTGTTTAGATAATATAGCAACAAGCCCCACAGTACTAGCAGCAGAATAATGTTTTTCCAACATCTTAGCAATGTTCTTGATTTTATTGGCCATTTTGAGACGAAAAACAAGAGGGGTTTTGGAGAATGAAGTGAAATTAGTTACCATCACCTCTTTTTGGGGTTCAACCTTGCGGCGAAGATCTTCGTAAGCAAGCTCATCGAGTAGAACATCGACTTCGAAAACAATAGCTTCAAGCTTCTCTACCCATAGCTTCACAGCTTGATGCTCTGCCTTAATTCTGTCGACATCGCGAAGAATGGCTTCCACCATAAGTAGAGAGTCTCTGAGGTTTGAGAGCTCATTCTTGAAACCCCATGCCAGGCCGATCTGTTCTGCTGCCAGCTTCACTGTCTTCTTCAACAGTTCTTGCGCTGCGAAAGTCCAAAGGAATTCCGCCATGGTCAAGCTTTTGGGTTATAGGGATGAATGGAGTAGTTGCTTCCTACTCTGCTTCGTCTTTAATAGCTCTCAGCTGGTAGGTGGGCTCGTCACCATTCCTACTCTAAAACTAAAATTTGAAGACTTTTAGTTTTTGTCATTAATTAACATGTTCCAAGCACAGTGTTCGTTGATTACTCCTCCTTCATTCAAAATGAGCTTTATTGTAATTTTAGAAACGGACTCCTTAATTCCTTAAATAACAGGTAAACACAAAATATATATATATATATATATATATATCTATATATATATCTATATATATCTATATATAGATATATATATATAGATATATATATATATAGATATATGATAATCAAATGTGACCCACTTTCGAGTTATGATTGATGAGTTATGTTTCACCCGTTGTAAAATGTAGGCTAAATTTATGGATGAAAAATTTTGCGTCTATTTATTCATTACTTAAGTGAACAAATTTAAACATACACAAGAAGTAAATTTGGTATTAGAGTTAATGAATACATCATAAATAACGGATTAAAAAAGTTGAAGTGTGGGGTTGAAAGCAGAAACAACGATATCTCACTTATGTTTACATATGACGCTTCAATTTCATTCAGCTATAGACCTTGATCGTTATAGCAATGTAATTGGACATGAAACTTTTGCCATTGGATTCATAAACTACAAGTTTTTGTGCATTTTTTACCTATTGCTTTGGTGAACAAAGCTAAATAGCATCAAAAAGTAAATTTTGGGACTTGTGCTAAAAAAAATCATAGATGAATGAACATAAAACTCGGGACGTGGGGTGAAAAAGATGAAGATGACAAATGATATATGGTTTAGCAATGTGTCATTCGTGATTCAAATTATTTGTTGATAGAAACCTTTTCGTCTATAATTTTAAGGTAGAAAACTTACAAAGGGTTGTTTTGAAACTGACTTCAAATTTTAAAGGTGAAAATAAAATCTTTGAAATGCTTTGTTTGTCCTCAGAATCTGTAACAAATTTTAGAAAGTTAAAAAATAATATAAATTATCTACATATATTCCTAAGTTTAGGATGAGGATATGAATAAATAGAGATCACATCTAAATGAGAGTGATCTTAAAATGTAAGAATCGAGGTTACTACATGTACCAATAAGATGTATCTTTTTTTTTCGGAGACTCGACCGTACGCTTTAATAACAATCGTATGTTAGATGACATCTTGGAAACTTTTCTATGATGGAATAATGTTGGTTAGAGATCTTGAGAATATGAAAGAATGATTAAAAAAGGTTTAAAAGAAATAAAAGTTACTACCATAGTAAAACTTCTTCGAATATCGTAAATGAATGGACGATCTTCAAAAGAAATTTTGTCTAATAGGCTTAGTTGATTCATTATAAAAGTTAGGTCATAAAACCCGGATATGCATAAATATTTTTCCTATTTTCTATTGTTTGGTACCTAAAAAAAGAAAAGAAAGTGCACATTTTTACTAGGAAAATTGTCAAAATAACAAAATGGACAACATATTTACGCTCAAAAATCAAATTCAAACGATTTTTGTCTTTTTTTTTATACGTGGTGTAAATAGTTTATTTTTTTTATTATTTTTGAAACAACTCCAATTTACTATTTTGTTCTTGTAATTATGGTAGATCATAAATTCATTTTTTTTAATGATTTGAATTTCTAGGCTTACTTATTGAATCCAATAATTTTTAAAATAAATAAATTGAAAATAAAAAATAAAAAATTGTAACCCTTCATTCTTCAATTGTTGACGCCTCCTCTATTGCTATCGAGTCGGGTCTAAGCTGCTTGCTTACAAACCGCTTTTCAGTTCTTCGCAGCTTTCAACAGGTTCGTCGATGTTCATTATCTTTTACATTACTTCTCATTTACAATCTTCTGCTATGCTACGTTGCGGATTCGTGAGACTGTGCATGCCATGCCTCTAAATTGAATCAATTCCTCTTGTAGCTGTTTCTAAATCATTTACGTCGCTAGATTTATGTTAGGAGATGGATACTAAAAGTGGGTTTGTTTCACTTTTTTTTTTTTCTTTTATTAATTAATTGTTGTGCTTGCCTGAGAGGTGTTCTGTGTTTGGATCGAGAATAATGGTGTTAATGCTTGAGGAAATTGCCGTTTGGTTTTGTGAACAATGTGGAATAGGTAGTGGGTTTGCATTATATTTACGTTTATAGTGAAGGACATTGATTGCTGTGGTTGGGATGTGCTAATTTGCTATCGTGGTTTAATCTAATCCCAGGCGAAAGGGCAAAAGAAAATGAGACAAAATGGAGTAATGATTTGTTCACTAAACTTTTCTGAGGTCAACACCTTTACTTTGTTCTATGGTTTACTCTTATTACCCATGTAACTGAAAAGAAGCTTTTTTTAAGAGAAGGATATCTGAAGAGATTTCTTCCTCTTTAAAAACCTGAAATTTACAGTCATAAGAAGAATCTGTAGACAAAAAGAAGTCTTGGTTTTATTATTTTCTAGTTTACTCACTCCCATGACGCCAAACAATTTTCTTTCACTTATTTGCCACATAATTCATTATGAATTCAAGAAGATGAAAAATTTTGGCATTCTATTGTGAATATTCTGTTTTGTTTATTTACATTTCAGTATTTTACTATTGAAATGATTTTCTGGACACTGCTGCACGTTGTTATTTTTTCTATTCAGAATTTTCACTTTGTACAAGTCAAGAAAGTATAAATACCATGGGACCATAAACGGTACTGAAATGTTTAAGTGTATAAATGCAATTTATATGCTGCAGGTGGTAAAGAACCTGAAGATAATTGCTTGCAGTTTAATCTGTTGATGCCAGACAGTAGCATCCTCCATCTGATGATCTTGAGTCAGAGTTGGAAGAAGGATATGTATCATCTTCTTTAGATTAATTGGATGAATCTGTTTACCTATTGTTATCTAAAAGGCCTTCCATTTATACAAAACTGAAAAATGGCTTTATCTTCTCATTTCTTGACCCCGACGGACTGGCATGTAACATCCCTTAGTTCAAACCTCCTCAGCGGCAGTCCATTGTGGTTGCATTCCAAAGTGGACTTCAAGTATCAAAGGAAAGAAAATTTCAAAACTCATTATACCTTGACTCCTTGTTCCTCTCTCAAGATTGTCCGTAGTCAATCGTTAGATCGGCATGCTGTAAAACATAACAAAACTCGATTTGTGCAAAAGCTGATAATCCTACTGCTATCTAAACCAAAGCATTATATACCACTACACATTCTTTCCAAATGCCGAGGATATCTTTCCCTTCCCAGACCCCGCTCTCTCCTTTCAATGATTCATCGTTATCCTTCCATTTTTGAACTTTTTTCAATCCCTTATCCACCCATACCACTCAATGCAACAAAGCTTTACCCTCAACTTTGTGTTCGTCTAACCCCAGCAGCAGCATCTATTGCTAAAAAGGACTCTGATCTCAAATTGGTAATCTCTAACACATTGGCTGGAAAGCTCCAGAAATTACTTATGCTTTCTTCACACCACAGGATTCTTCTATCAAAGCTGGTTCACCTTGCTCCTGATCTAAGCATGCCCCCAAATTTTAGGTCTCGTCTCTGTAATGATTATCCAGAAAAATTTAGGACTGTTGATACCTCATATGGCCGTGCATTGGAGCTTGTCTCCTGGGACCCCGAGTTGGCAAAGCCTTTACCTTGCATTCAAGTGCCTTCACGTGAGCTAATAGTGGATAGGCCATTAAAATTCAATTTGTTGAGACTAAGAAAGGGGCTGAATTTGAAAAGAACCCACCAGGAATTTCTAATTAAGTTCAGGGATTTGCCAGATGTTTGCCCTTACAAAACTCCAGCGAGTGAGTTGGCCAAGGAGTCTCTCGAGTCAGAGAAACGAGCTTGTGCTGTGGTGCGAGAGGTATTGGGGATGATGATTGAGAAGAGGACTTTAATAGACCACTTGACACATTTCAGAAAAGATTTTGGGCTACCAAATAAACTGAGAGGAATGATTGTGAGGCATCCGGAGTTATTTTATGTGAGTTTGAAGGGTCAGAGAGACTCTGTATTCCTTGTGGAAGGGTTTGACGATAAGGGTGTTCTTTTGGAGAAGGATGAGACTTTGGCAATAAAAAATCAATGGATGAAGCTTTTGAAGGAAGGGAAAAGGATGAGACAGGAAAAGAAGAAGGGTCAAATATATGACAGTAAATATGGAAATGATCATGAAAACGATAATCATGATCATGAGATGGAAAATGACTGTGATGATGATTACGTGGATGGTTTTGAGAGTTTATTTCAATATGAGGATTTAGATTTTGAGGATGAGAGCAGTGGCCTGCCAAGCATTTGGTCGAATGGAGACTTTTGGACTACAAATAACGTAGATATTAGTAATGATGCAGATGGAGGTCACATAGAACCTTGGTGATGGTTAATTTAAATTGTTTGATGTATTTGGAAGGTTCATCAAAATATTTCTATAATTAATCTAAACAAAGGGCCTCTTCAGAATTCAGGAAAAGAACCTTGTGAATACTGAATATAACGATCGGCCTGGAAAGCTGAAAGGATGTTTAAGTGAAGCCTGGTGATCTATATGAAGGGCTGAAGCTACTGCCTCTAGTCTCATCTATTTGTGCATGGGCAATTAATCCTCTGATGATATATCATTATACCTTCTCAAGCTGTATCATTCAAACCTGCTTGACATGTTCTTTTGTCCCCTCAAAATGTACAATTAGTGCTAGACCTTTCTATGAAGTCTAAACGAAACTTCTCCCTAATCAAGAGGGATGCCTGAGATATAAATCCTAACTCCCACTTATGTATACCATTAGATAAATTAAGACAACAAATTCATGTTGATGAATAATGTAAATATTCAGGTATAGTTTGACAGCTCATTCTACTCCTTGGTCCCTTGCAGTGAATGTATTCAGAATGTGTTCCCCCCCACTGGTAAATTGTGATTTCTTGTTTCTCATTTTAAGAAACAAGAAACGATTATCAAACTTTTTCTTAGAAAACTGAAAACATGAATAAGAAACAGGATTCTCACCAACTAAGCCTTGAATTCTTCTGTTAAATATGTGCACAATGTTCAAAGTTTCTCCAACTTCTTACGGTTGGCTTGGTCTACAAGTAGCTCAATTTGGTAATATGATGCATGCATGTTATGTATTTGGCGAAGCATTATGGATGGATCCTTCTAGCTTTGGTTGTATCCTTAGTATATGCTTCTAAATTAATGAATTGGCTTCTGATGACTACACAGTAACAGATATTCTGTGTGGACAGATACGGGTCAAACATTTTTATCCATTCTTTGATGTGTTACACCTTACACGTTTTGCATGTATCCTTATTTTTCAGTTCTATGCCTAATATATTTAATGGTACGCTTATTTTTACTGCTCTTTTCTGAGATATGTCTAGCTTTTTATACACAAAAGCATTGTTATGATATTTAGTATACTTTCCAGTTTTGATACAGAAAAATAGAAAACACATAGGTGGTGCTAGACATCTTCACTGACCGGACTTTGTTTCTTCTTGATGTTTGTTGGCCTATAGTTGTTTGATGAACACACATCAATTATTACAACCCAAAGCCTTTGTTATCTAAAAAGACACACCCACGCCATCTTTCAATCAGGAGAAAGCATACTTGAAATGTGCATATAATGATCTTCGTGCTCCGTGCAGTTGATATGCATGCATTTGTGCTAATCATTTGTGTTCAATGTTTACTAAGCTGAGTTCGTGGTAACTTTTTTAGAAGGTTAAATAATGTTTTAGTCATTCAAAATTACTTTTCAAAATCATAATGGTGATTAGTTATTAGTCAATATTTATTATGAAGCATGTAAAAACACTTTAGATTTTCTCAAAAGTAAATGTAGGAAAAGTATTTCACTTTAAAATACTGCTCTTAAAAGTCACCTTAAGTTATTTTCATGGTGAAAACAAGACTTGTACTAGAAATGTGCAATCATATGCTCTGTGTTTTGTGCTCTGTGTAATTGACATGCATGCATTTGTATTCATTATCTCTGCTCAATGTGTATCTTCCGATTGTCTAGGGAAAGTTGATGTTGTCTTAAAAACTCAGAAAGGCTATATTCTTTAAGCTTATGTGGAGGTACATATTCTGCACCTAGCAATCTGATTTATTCTGAAAAAGCCAACAAAGCATGGAGAAAATTTCTATTACTAAGTTATCTCGAATTATGTGTCTCATGAAATAATAATATATTGTCTAATCACATATCAAATGCTATGGAAAAAGCATGTAATAGTGCAGTTCTTGACATTTTCCCAAAGCATGTGCGTAGACACCATGAGGCTAGTTCGTGCCATGTAGATGAAAACAAAGGAATTGATGAACTATGGAAGCACAAGCATAATGACTGTATTGGTTTTAGTATTCAAATGTTATTATCAATCATTGCTTCGAATCTTTTCTCTAAGCATGCATTAGACTTGAAATTACTCAATTACATCTCCTACTACATTTTTTTAATTCAGGTATGTTTAAAGCCTTAACCTTAGTTGAAGAGGCAAAAGAAGTTTCCTTAACCAAACTGAACCATTTTGTTGGAAATGATAACCTTTTGGTGAATCTTCCAAAAAAAGGTGGTATGTAGCAAAATCATATGCATCAAATTTATAGTAAACAAAAACTTGTATAAGCTTTTTAGTGATGCAATTTAAAGTATTGATTGTTTATCATGGGTTGATCTAGTGGTAAAAAATAAGACATGGTCTCAATAACTAACTAAGACCGTCATGCGTTCAATCCATGGTGGTCACCTACCTAAATATTAATTTCTTACGAGTTTTTTTGACACCCAAATGTTATAGGATGGGTTGTCTCATGAGACTAATTGAGGTACACATAAGCTGGCCTAAAAACTCACACACACGTATGTGTGTGTGTATATATATATATATATAAAAGTGAAATGAAGCAGTTTTGACAAATGAAGTTGCAAAAAGAAAGGCCTGCAAATCTTTTTGAAGTGTAGGGATAGTGTTTCAGGCTTTTCAGGTTCCATGCTTTGCCTCTTTAATAGCTAACATAACCATCAAAGAAGCAGCTAAGTTTAAACCAACCAACCATTTACTTTCATTTTGTTGGCTTTTAAGCCATCGCAACTCACAATTGTCAGCCCACCAGCTAGATTCTCTTGTGTATATTATTTCTTATAATTGTTTCATTTGTTTAACAATATTAGGATGAATTCATCCATTTAGGAATTACAATCCATTTGATTAATCTTATTTTTCATTGCATTTAGTGAAGGTTAACTTATTTGTATCTATATTAGACATATACATGATGTGTCATAGAAAGAGAGGAAAAGTGTTATAGGTTCATGTAAAGTGGGAGAATATGATGAGTAGAGAGAATGAAATGTATTGGGAAGAGAACTTATGATGGTTGTGTGGTTTAATCTTTCCACAAATCAAATGATTTTTGTACACATTAATTAAAAATTTCAACCAATTCATTTCTTGTGCATGCTTTTGATTAATTTTCAACCTTATTACTCTAATCATTTGTGTTCCCCTCCTTAATTACCTTATTAATTCCATTCCCCCAAACACTCAAATCCTACAACTTTCTATCTTCTTCCATTTTAACTTAATTAACCTTTCATTTCTAAAAAAAAAATTATCAAAAATTTAAAAAGTTAGTGTAATGGATTTTTGTCCTTTAATAGTTTTTTTTTCTATGAAGCATAGATAGTTTGTTTTTTTAAAAAAAAAAAAAAAAAGGAAAAACCCTTTGTTTTTATTCATTTAATTTTATCTTGATATTTAATGAATTTGCACATTAGTAAAGTAGTAATCAACTTCTCATGAACTTGAATATGTGTATGTGGTGAAAATTAGCGATATCACTAATATGAACAATTTCTTTCAATTTCAACATTGACTTGATAATTAAGTTTGATTATTTATCAATTATTTAAAATATTATGAAAAATAGAGGTGAAAGAATACATATTCTAATATTAATGAGAATAATGATGTAAAGCATGTACCCTTGATCAAGAGGTCAGAGAATCGAATCTTTCACTCCAAAATTTTTCTAATATATAAAAAGAGTAAATATTGTAAGAAAGAAAATTAAGTTAATAGCTTTTTTTAATGTAAAGGTGACTTTATTTAGGGAAATTATTGTCAAATGCAAAACTGCTGAAAATATTTACAAAATTATCGACAGTGATAGACACGGACAGACTTCTATCAGTTCTGCATAAGTTTATTAGTGACTATCAATGATAGAATCTAAATTTTTATTATATTTTGATTCATTTTGGTATATTTGAAAAACATCTTTTTTTTTAAATAATTATTTTGAAAAATTAAGATATTTTGATCATTTATTTTAATGAAAATAACAATTTAGTAATTGAAATTTAGAAGGTAATAATACCCATCAAAATTAAGTATTAATACATATTATTAGTTATAAACAAATTTAAGTGTCATTTTTTTTTCACAACAAAAATTATTATAGTGGGAATAATTTATGAAAAGAGATTTGTAGAATATTAAAGGAATAATAATTGTGTAGAGAGGGAGACATTGCTCCGTCAGCATCCACATCAGCACATGCCTTGTTATCATCACCGACATTGTTAATCAATAGTAAAGTGGTAATGACATGACAATTTTCTTTTCTTTTTTTTCGGAAAATAGTTATTAAAGATAAGAATAATAACCAATTAGTTCTTGAAATTCCACATGTCAAAAGCTCATAAATTGTGAGAAAAAACTCACTTAAAGTTTATTGTTACTTTCTTTAATCTAGAATAATCTCTTCAATTTATTTTTAACAACATTTTAAAAAACCATTTTTGAAAAAAAAAAGATATGAAGATTTTTTTATTTTAATAAACTATTTATAGTCCGTAAAATTTGACTAGAGTGGATTTCATCTTTAGATTCCAGAATCGTACAATATTATTTTTACAGTAGAAACATTCAATTAGGGAGTGTTTGGAGAGTTGAAATGTAATCGTGATTATTAAGAATCAGAGAAGTGTTGTAATGTGTGTCGAATTGAGGGCGGAACAAAAATAAAATTAGAAAAAGTGAAAACGATGGAAAATAGAGTTTAATTGAAGATTGTCGAAACAAAATGAGTGTAATATTACAATTTAGGCTCAAAACGCTCAATCTAAACAAGAATTTTAGATTATATTCAATGCATTTCAATCTCATTACGGGTGTTCATACACCCCCTTTAGATTTCTAAACACTTACAACGAGTAGCTAGCTTATGAAGCTGCTAACGTTTTTTTAAAAATAGATGGTGTGACATTAAAAAATTATAAGGAACAACTAATCCTCATTCAAAATCAATAACATTAACAAAAATTTAATTTCAGACAAATTTCTATTTGTTTGATTTATGAGATTAATGGCTTCCAGCAAATCAAAATCAACCTCTAACAACTGGTTAGACCCTCTCCATTCATGTTTGATCATATTCAAACCTTTCAAGATGAACGCAACTTTCGTTTCCCTTTCTTTAGGTATATTTGCAACCATCGACGGATTTAATATAAGTGCAGGGGACTCGAGCCCTCCTCAACTTTATGCTTTATATAACTGAAAAAATACTAATATCAAGTGGTAGATTAGTGGTAAAACTACCTCTTAGCTCCCTCTAGACCTAGGTTTAAGCCTTGTTGTTTACAATTTTTTTTTCAAAATCTACCACTATTTGCAACCACTCCTTAATAATCATCTAATGCAAGTTCAAAACATGTTTGTGTTCTAATAACCGTTTGATACAACAATTCAAAATTTTTCTCATACATTCAACAATGTAATAGTCCTATCATGTTTGAGGGTCATGACCTAAAGTTCTCTAACTACCAAGGAGATTGAAGACATTTTACAGGACAAATGGATAAGTCTCAATACATCACATATATTCTTCTAATCTAAAACTTTGACAAATGAATTGAACATATAGCTTTTCAAGTTTCAACCTTATTTAATCAATAGAAAAAAAAACATTATTTTATAATCTTCTTCATATATTTATTTCATATAATAATATAATAATATGTTCGTATAGTTTAAAATTCTCGAGAGGTCGGTTTCCGGACCTAGCTTAAAACCCCCCCACCATCGTTGTAATTTCTGGGAATTTTGAGAGAGAAAAAGGAGAAAGAGGCGCAACGAAACGAAGCCATACGGAGTGAAAACCGTGTGTTTATCCCCCTCCATTTCTTCTCTTTTATCCCTTAATTTGTTCTTCAATTAGATTTTTTTTACCCCCTTTTCTGTGAATTCCCTTCACAAGGTTCCTTTTAAGTTTCTATTCCATTTTTTCTGTTCTTCTTTCGGTCGTTTATGGAATTTTGTTGATTGATTTCTGTTTCTGTTTAATTCCATGCATCTTTTTTTTTTTCTGGATTGCGTAACGTCTTGTTCTCTTTTAGGTTTTTATTTATTTATTTTTATTTTGTGGGTATGATTTTTTTTCATTGAATGATTAGTTCTTTGTTTATTTCTTTCGTAATAATGATTAATACGAAAAATTAGGAACTGGGTTTGTATAAAAATTCGTTCTTTTTCGAATTTGCATCTTGTTTTCTTTTTCTATTTATTGGGGTTTTTATGGGAATGTTGTAATTTCCTGCTCGTTGGTCATTTTTTTTTGTATGATGGTGGTGGTTGTTAGCGTATTCGTTTGGATTTTTCTACCCTTCTTTTTTTTTTCTTACATGTGTTGCTTTGGGTCTGTTTTGATGAAAATGCATTCTCTACACAGAGTTAATAAGCAAGGTTTATGGATTTGATTGCAGCGACATAGATTGGTGAGGAGTGCATTGGCATGTCTTACCAACAGCAAAATATGGATGAATTTGATTACATGGCTGCTGGCCATGAAATGGCTGATGAAATTGATGATGGAGGTGATGGAGAATTGGGTGATGACGAATTTGATATGGTTTGTTTTCTTTGATTTCCAAACTGTTATTATGGCCCTTTATTGGGCTAATACTGATTATTTTATAAATCATGTGTGATCCTTTGACTGCAGCTTACAAAGTCGATAGATACGTCATCCGCCCTTGCGAGGAAGGGACTGGACATTCAAGGTATTCCATGGGATAGATTGAACATTAGTCGTGAGAATTACCGGTTGACAAGACTTGAACATTACAAAAATTATGAAAATATTCCTTCATCTGGAGCAGCCGTTGATAAGGTATGAATTGTCGTATAATTATCGATGTTTGCTAAAGGTTCAAAGGTTGAGTAGAGGCTGTCACGGCCTTATGGACATTGGAAATTCTTACACAAGTATTTTAGTAATTGTATTTGTCTTTTTAGGAATGCAAAGCAATGGAGAAAGGAGGGAACTACTATGAGTTCTTTCATAATACAAGACTGGTTAAGCCTACTATCATGCACTTTCAGGTATTGCAGCTGACAATGTTCAATTCTCTCTTTTTTATTCTAATAATTATTGTGAATAAAAGTTGATGCTCTATTTGGCATTTTCTATAGATTAGTTAGTTTACCACTTTTCAAAATGCCTTAGTATGAGGTTTTATATTTCACAAGTCTATGCATACCTGTCCTTGGCACTTTCCAGGACCACTCACATACAGAGTCATAGTATTGGTTGGTTGGTCCGTTCTCTAGGCATTTTTAATTTATTTTTGGTAAATGGTGATTGATTCACAATTGTTCTCAAATGATATATGGACAACTTTTTGTGTGTTAAATGGTCTGTTTATCTGCTACATTTTATTGTAATTGTGTCCGTATCTGGCAACTGGCCAGGCTGCCCATGATAAAATGAATGGAATTCTGAAGTGAAATCCTTATTTTCAAATAGTTTAGTCGCTGTTGTTGGATTCTGTGCTTGTACTCTCTTCCCGAGTGCTTTTGAGGAAAAAGAATTTATTATTTACTTTTGTCTTGCAGCTAAGGAACTTGGTCTGGGCAACTTCAAAACATGATGTCTATTTGATGTCCAACTATTCTGTCATGCATTGGTCATCTTTATCTGGCAACTTATCTGAAATCCTCAATTTTTCTGGGCATGTAGCTCCTACAGAGGTTGGTATCACACATTCTCGTTGATCCATCATATTTTAGCAACTGAAAAGATTCGAATGGAAGAGAGTCAGAAACCAGCATAGACGTTGTTTTCTTATCTTTGGACACAAATCTGCCCACCTAGTGACAGAAGCATCAGATTACATTACAAATGAGAGTTCAGATATAAAATGATTAATGTTGTTGTTTAGTCCATTGAAAATAACACTTTCCAGTTTCAAAGGTTACAAATCAAGACCCCTTTTATATCATGTTTTTTTTTTTTTTTTGGCTGTTGATGTTGATAGTAAAGGAAGATTTGTACCTTTTCAAATGATGTATCTGCTACATTGCTCGTGTCTATTTTTCTGTGCACTTGTTTTCAATTATTGCTTCTCAAGCTCTATTTATTTTCTGCTGATGGCTTGGGTTGGTAGTAGGAGTTAAGGTTTGATGTGATTGCTTTCATTTAATAAATTCCCTATGCCTTCGTAATTTGTTTTGTTTGCCTGGTCATGCAGAAACATGCTGGAAGTTTATTGGAGGGTTTTACACAAACTCAGATTAGCACGCTTGCAGTCAAGGATAATTTTCTTGTTGCAGGTGGATTCCAAGGAGAGCTTACTTGTAAGGTCAGCATGTAGCTTGTTATTTTAATCTTGTTTTCCCATGCTGAATTTCCAAATTCCCTTAGTTCATGAAAGAAGAACACAGTTCCTGGAGAAAAACACCTTCTGCTTTATTGATAGTGTCTCGCATCAAATCAGTTCTATTTTCAACGTTCCAAAATTCTTTGTTCTATTTTAAATATTTTTAACTTTCATGGTTTGGTCAATTGGTGTAATCTGAGAGGAATGATGTCAATTTCGTATGTGACATTTTGTTATTGTGTCTCACTTCAGATCTGTTTCATTTTCAATATTCAACATTGGCAGTCTATCTTAAATGTTTTTAGCTTCCATGGTTTGGTAACTGAGTGGAATGATGTCAATTTTACATTTTCTATTGTGATTTCATCATTGTGAATTTTCTATCTTACGGAAAAATTGTCTGCCATTTGGTTCAGTTGAGTTCAAGTTCAAAAATTGAGGCGAATATTTTTTTTTTGGAGGAAATATTCTTTGGATAAGTGGGTTTTTTCAGATCGTACTGTATTAATAACTTTGTTTGTTCCTGCAGCGTTTGGATAAACAAGGAGTAAGCTTCTGTACTCGTACTACACATGACGAGAATGCCATTACAAATGCTGTTGAAATATATGATAGCAGAAGGTATTTTTAGCACTTCGGCTGAGTCTAGTCTTGTTTGCCTGGATTATGTACATGAGTTCAGACTGATTAGTTCATTTTGCAGTGGTGAATTACATTTCATGGCAGCAAATAATGATTGCAGCATGAGGGAGTACGACATGGAGAGGTTCCAGCTTTTGAATCACTTCCATTTTCCTTGGCCAGTAAATGTATGTCTCCTCCAGGTTCTACGTGAACGATTGGGTCTATGTCCCCAATCTGTTCCGTTGCATTTTCTCCACCAATTTCTTTTATTTCCTGAACGGATGAATGCTTTGTAACTGTTTGTGCTCTATGCCAGGACAGTTCTGCCTGTAGAGCTGTAGTAGTGAAAGTTAATTTACAACAATATCAAATTATTGAATGCAACTATAAATAGCATATTAAAGAACAGTCCTTTTGGTCAAGACGAATGGTTTGAGTGTTCTGAACAATATTTTAATGATTTTTTGTTTATGTTGCTGCAGCATACGTCGGTGAGCCCAGATCGCAGGCTGATTGTTGTTGTTGGTGATCACACAGATGGATTGATTGTTGATTCGCGAAATGGAACGGTAAGGAAGTTTCCTATCCATGCAGACAGATTGAACCGTGTTAGATTATATTTGAATGCAAGTAGGATTTGAAAGAGTCGATGTTTGAATTCTTGTCTGGCCTCACAATTTGGGCTCAAGTCCTTCATCAAGTAATACTTTATGTTTCATAGAAGTCACTGGCATGTTTTTGAGTTATTTCTGAGATATTGCACGTTTCTGAGATTCATTAGCTGCATTCTTGTTACTCGCACGGTAAGTCTGTAACACATGGTCGAAAGCAAAATTCAGGGAGGAATAGTGTACTTTCTTAGTCTTCGTGTCCCTTGGTAGCATTTAAAGGACCTTTGAATGATTTTTACTTCTAGTTGCCTCAAAAAAAGATTGGAAACAAAAGTTCTACTAATCATGAAAATGATGTTGAATATAACTTATAGAATTTTGATTTCTTTTAATTCATTTAAAGGACCTTTTAAGATACTGTCTTAATTTGTTTTAATGCATGGTTTTTTACATTTATATAATGTTATAAGGGCATTTATATCTCTGATTCTATTCAGAGAGTATTGATGGAAATTCAGATGATAAATATCATCGTCTTCCCTCATCTTTAAGTAGACTAGAAGATATTTTAGTATTTTGGATCAATCACACAATTAAGCAAGTTGGTCATGGCATTTAAGCCTTATAACTCTCAAAGTGACATTCACATGACATTTTGCAATGTGTTTCAGACTATAGGCACAGTTGTTGGTCATCGAGATTACTCGTTCGCATCCGCTTGGCACCCTGATGGTCGCATGTTTGCTACTGGGAATCAAGACAAGACATGCCGAGTATGGGATGTAAGGAACTTCTCAACACCCGTTGCAGTTCTGAAGGGACATATCGGTGCTGCTCGATCGATTCGTTACTCATCTGACGGTCAGTTCATGGTGGTTGCTGAACCTGCCGATTTTGTACATGTGTACAGCACGAGCACAGATTACAAAAAGAGACAAGAGATCGATTTCTTCGGAGAGATCTCAGGGGTGTCATTGAGTCCAGATGACGAGTCTCTGTACATAGGAATATGGGATAGGACATATGCAAGCTTACTACAGTATAATAGAAGGCATACCTATGGATATATTGATTCATTCTTGTAAGTCAGTCTGTAGAAAGAGGTAAAAAGAAAAAAGAAAAAAGAAAAAACTGGTTTTGAACAAGATGTCAGGGACTTGAAGTAGTAATTCTTGGTTGGAACTGTTTTTGAAGTTGTATATAGATGTAGTTCCTTTTTTGTTGTATGTTTCATGTTTATTTGAAAATGAAAAATGTATGGCTTCCAGGTGACTTGACTGTTGACTACCTTCCTCTCTTTTAGACATGTATCAGTTATGGAAGTGATATACAAACTCACTTCCATAACTTATTTATTTGAATGAATTTTATTATACTTTCTCATGTATCTTGAATAAAAGCAAAGCAAAGCAAAGCAGCAGATTAATAAAGAATAAAAGTGGTAGATTGATTTTAAAATAGTGGAAAATAAACCAAAATATTTACAGAATAAAGCATAATATCGCCGTCTAATGATGGTAGACCAAAATAGACCGTTTGACACAGATAGATCATACTATACTATTTTGTACAAGTTTTGTTATTTAAAATAATTTTACTTTGATTTTCTTTATTAATATATTTGCAGTTTATAAAAGGAATATCAGAATGAATATCAAATTAGTTGATAATTAGAAACAAGAAATAGAAATGGCAAATAAACTTCAAAAATTGAAAAATGGAAATGGTATCAAATGAAGTTATGTTTTTTGTTCTTAAAGTTCGGTTGTTTGGTTTAAGTTGTACTTGGTCCTTTAGTCAACATCTCAAATACGAATTATTATAACCCACAAGCTAAATATAATAACCAACTCAACGTCTCGACCACTCCTTAATATCAAAAGTTTCTTAGCTTTAAAATGCAACGTGACTTGCATTTCAAGGTACTAATTTAAGTTAGTTCATTTTCAACATTCATAAGATTCATATGTTTGTTTAGTTGGATGAAAAGTAATTGCAAGATGTGATAAAGTTGTTTTTCTTCCTCCTTAAATTCAACTAAAAGTTATAACTTTCACATTCACTTTACATTGAACAAAAAGTTGATGAGTCAAAAAGTCCACCAAAATATTTTGTTATCACATTTAAATTTCAAAAGCATACAAACAAAATATTACATAAACTAAATATATATGAATCTCTCCATAAACAAAATACAAAATGAAGTAATGGCAAAACCATCAAATCTCTCAAACGTGTAACAAACGATACGTGGACTGAAGATAAGATCCAATCAAGGATTAAAGTATCCATGGTTGTATCTGTAAATCTAAGACAATATGTCGTAACTTAGTCTTGAAGTAAAAACAAATTAATTACTAATCTAAATAAATTTTGTGACTTTTAAAAATATTTGTCGATATCGATATTTTATCGACATATTCGTCGATATATCTGTAAAATTGAAATCTCGATATCAACATCAACATCGATATTTTAATCCGTGGATACAACGTTATTTTAGAAAGTGATACGTAGGTGAATTACGGTATTAAATTATAAGTGTATGAGTCACATCAAATATGAAGAATCTCTCTATCTCTCTCAAATTATTGTCCAATCAATTTTCAACTATCCAATGAAATTCCATATATATCTTATCAAATAGCTAAGAGGGTAACATGCCACATGGAAACCTTCCATTAAAACCCAACCCCCCCCCCCCCCCCCCCCCCCTTCTCTTGTCATATTATTCCACATTTTTATATTTTACATTAATTCTTTGGATGGTTTTAACCATAACATCTTATTGTTTATGTATAGAGATCTTATCATGTCTATAGTGTTTCCTTTTTTTTTTTAAGAACCAATAATGATAATGTTAAAAAATTCACGATGAAAGATAAACAGATAATGCAAACAATAGAGAATTGATATAGAAATTTATGCAATTCACTAGTAATATTTTAGTTACGTTTACGAGCAGAGAAAGAAAACAATAAATTATTAGACCATATTACGAGGTTAAGAGATTCCTCTAAAGTTAGAGATTTTATATAGCGGACTCTTCTAAATCTTAATGTCAAAATCGTAAATAATGTAAGTAAAATAAATACAAATACAAGTTAGGTTTCTCACTTTTTTGAAACCCACCAGGGCACGTAACCCTTGGACCCTGACTCGTTGATCAAGGAATGAGACCTCAAATTTGGTTGTTCGAAACATCAGATAACATATTCAAGACATCTAAATAATAAAGCTCACTTATGTTTGCTTCCATTTTTTTTTTAAAAAAAATAGGTTTTTGTCTTGAGATTTGAATTTATTTTTTATTGTGAAAATAACTAACGTTTTTACTCCTTAAATTTTTAAGAGTTATACGTTGAATTTTCAGAGTTTTAACGAGAGACCTCTTGATCCTTAATACACATAGACGTCATAAGCTATTGTTGGCAAATGAAGTGTTTTTTAAGTAATATAATAACTAACAATTGGGTAGTTTTAATTTAATTACAAAATAAAAAGAAAGATTTTTTTAATGACAAAAATCCCCTTGGTATAAAATACACTATTTTAGAATCTCCATGTCCATGATTATATTATAAAAGACAAATGTAACTCTATTATAAAAACAATACAAAAAGATTCTCAAATTTTATTTAAATAAATTTTATAGTTTAGGTTGTTACAATATGAGAGTATAAATATTGCACGAAATTAGTAGAGACTGATTATAGAAGAGTTTTGGAGAGTTTTTGCGGCTAAGAGTCAAGAATAATGATCGAGAACCCAAATAGGGTTGAAGGGACAATATTTTGATAGGTTTTGATGACTTGAGAAGCAACTCAATGAGTTTTTTTATGGATGAGAAACAAATCTCGTATTGGTTTAGTGTTGGCCAATGCTAGGAAAGTTACTGGTAAGGAAACAAAATCAACTCAAAGACAAAGGGCAATGTCTCACAGTGCGAGACATTAGGTATCTTGTACGAGACATCTAGTCTTCATACCACTATTTTGTCCTCTTTCTC
>JBBPDJ010000021.1:13502088-13554237 GCA_037974625.1 Cucumis cinereus
TATATATTCATCCATTTGTAAATAATTTTTGTATAGAGATTTCAAATTGATTTTGTTTTGAAATGAGCTAATAGTCTAAGACGACATCCTTTTGAAGTTGGACTGCGAGAGTGCGACAAGTCGTTCCAAAAAAGAACCCATTTCTCAAAATTATTGAACACCTTCAATTAATTTTTTTTTCTTTTTAAATATTTCCTATATTTATAAATATATAATGTTTAAATCTTAAGTACATAAATTAGCTAAAGAATTTCAAGATTTGTTTCATTTAAATTTTTATGTTTTTTTCAAAAAAAGAAAAAAAAGTTTAACATGTGCGTCATCCGAGAATTCAAATGTCTGACATTTTGGTTGAGAGTATATCTTTTGATCAATTGAACTCTATGCTTAGATTAGTATATTTTCCAAATGTTTTGTTTTACCATCTACATATTTCTAGATAAGAAAATTTTCAATTTATATCCATGAATTTTGGGGTTTGAATCAACTTAAACCTTAAACTAATAATTGTATCAATTTAAACTTTAAATTTTGAGAATTGTACAATTTTAACTCCAAAACTAAACTAATAATTGTATCAATTTATATCCTAAATTTTTACAAGTATATAAATTTAGACCTAGAACCTGTCTAAATGTATCAATTTAAACTGTTTATCATGTTTTACTTGGACATACTTATAAAAATTTAGGATTTAAATTGATACAATTATTAGATAAGAGTTTAAATTGATACAACCCCAAAGTCCAAGGGTGTAAATTGATATTTGCCCTTCTGGATATTGTTTTAGTCTCAAAATTTTGTATTAAATAATGTAGTTTCTTTTTTTTTAATAGGTAGATTCGAACATTTTACTTTGAATTTAACCCGAACTTGTCACTAAAAGTAATTCTTGGTGTGTGATTCGATTAAATCATTTGATTCGAATTTGAACGACGAAATTTCGATCAAGTTAATAATACATATATTAGGTCAGTTGAGTTGAGTGCTTATTTTTAAGTATTAAATAGTAGAGTTGAATATTTACTATCAAGCTCGTAATCATAATTTTTAACATAAATCACTTACTATTCCAAATTTTGTCACTTGACCCAATATCAAACATCTACTTTAATCCCCACACTTTACAAATTAAGTAAAATTATTATAGTAAGTTCTTATATGTCATTTCAAAATCGATTTCATCCGATCTCTTAAACATCGATTAAGTTTTTTACAACATTCACGTCAGATCCCTTATATACTATATGTTGGTCGCTCAATACCACATCTCGAAATGTAATAACCAACAAACTTGAGCTACTAATATAGAAATGAAAATTATTGGAAAAAAAAAAAGAGAAGAAGAAAGGAAGGTTACCCCATTTTTGTGAGTGTTTTGGAAAATTAGAAATGGAAATGAAAGACAAAGACAGCGGTGTATGGGGGTTACGGTGGTCCCTCACCACACACAATAAGTACCACTTTAGAAGAAAAATAAGAAGAAAAGGACAAAAGAGTCATTCCCGTGAACTTTTTTTGGATTTTCCTAACCCTAAACCCTCCATGTTCTTCTTATTTGCCCTCTTTTTTCTTCTACTTTTTTTTTAAAAAAAAAATTTAGACAAAATAATAATAATAAATAATAATAATAATAAATTTTATTTTTAAATATAGAAAAATATACCAAATATTTTTAAAATACGACTAAATTTTAGATTTTATCAACTATAGACTATAAATTTCATTAATAATCAATAAATTGCATTTCACCAATGGCTAAAAACATTCCTCCATATCCTTTCATGGACACTCCTAAATTTTGTGTTATTTCTATTCAAATATATGTTGGAAATTTTGTACTAAAATAATATAAAATTGGTTTATACTTTCCCCTTTTTTTGTCAACATTAATAAACATTTTTACATTTATTAATTATTTTTATATATATCTTTAAAAATTAGGTTTAGATTCTTTTTAATTTATTTCTTAAATTTTCTAATTTAATTTGTTTTAATATTTAAACTTCAAACCTATTTTGTTTTAGCAATTGAACTTTGCATGAAAATTCATTTCACTACTTTTATGTTTATTTTTCTTATTATTACTATTTACTTTTAGAATTTCTCTAAAATATATTTTAAAAGAAACGTTTTTTTTTCTAATTATAAATATTCCTTTGTGAATATCACATATTACTCAACTTTCAATTTATTATATATTTTTTCCCTCAAATTGAGTTTCAATACAATAAATAATTTAAAATCTGTCTTTTTAAAAATGAAAAAAAAATAAAAAAAAAACTCAAATTTTGAATTATTGCTTTTCAATCAATGTATAACTTCTAAATAAAAACTCGACCTAAATTCATATATTTCTCAATCCATATATTGATTATACTTTCACATTATTAAAACAAAATTTTACATCATAAATTTCATATGCAAAAACTCACAAAAGCATAATAATAATAATAATAATAATAATAATAATAATAATAATAATAATAATAATAATAATAATATGAGATTTAATAAATTAATTGAAATTGAGGTAAATGATAAACCTTACAATGTAATTTAACTTACAATATTTAGATAAAGCAAATTGGCATATATTTTTTTTATATTATTTCTCTTTGAAATGATGGAAAAACAGCCGAATTTAATGCCATAATTAAAAATTGAAATTTTGTGTAAATATGACAATAAAAAAAGTGGTGTTTGTCTTTTTTTTTAATTTTTGTTAATTGTTAATAAATATGGTACTCGAATCGAATCCTAAAAATAATATTTAATGAATTTCAAAATCAACAAAATAGAATCGAGTTCTGGGATAAGTTGCAATAAAATAATTTAATCATTATACATATAGAGAATTATAGACTAAATTATACAAAATATATTTAAACTTTAATCTTTGTATAAAAAAAATATCCTTCAATTTTCAATAACAAATTAAAAAATGTCTGTATGGTTAATTTTGAATGAAAATCGTTGATATTGTGTTTCAAAAATACCATTGAACTTTTAAAAGGTTCTAAAAGACTCTTAAATTAAACATAAAATCTTGTGCAAATGCCGTTTAAACTTTTTCAAATGCCAAATTTAAAAAATGGACGATTGAGTAATGACATGAGTGATTCATAAAGGAAATTATGACCGAAAATTTAAATTGATTCATTTATGAAAGTTATAAAAGTTTAATTAATACTATTAGTAATGACAGACTTTTTTGTACTTTTATTTGTCTATATAGAGTTCTATCAATGGTGTTCTATCAATGGTGTAGGTTTAAAGAAAACACCTCAAAATACAATCGTAGTTGCAATTACGCCTTCAAACTTTCGATAGTATTAATTATACCCCTAAAGTTATAAAAATGATGAAATTGGACCTCAAATTTACAATAATTATAAAAATTGGACCAACAAATGATAAAAATTAAAAATTCAAACTTATATAATAAATAGAATTTATTCAATTACGTAGGTTTGAAGGTTCGATTTTAAATTTTTAATAAGTTTGAGAATTTAATTTTATAGTTCAAAAGTTTACGGTATAACGATAACTACTATCGTACTTTAACGAAATTTTTTTTTGCAATTTTTCAGAAAAAAAAATCTAAGGAAAAAACAGTGAAAATTTTGTTATTTTGTTAAATTAAGGTATAAAAAAAAGGACAAAAATATATTAATGAAATGATTGAGAGAGTATATGGAGGCCTAGTTTTCACTTTAAGCTAACATTTTTTTTTATTATTAATGTGTCTTGTGACTAAATAGTTTGGAAGATTAAAGTCACGTGACAAATTAATTAAGATTAATCATATTTGTATATAACAAATTCAAATTTTTAGCTTAATTTTGTTTTTAATTTTTTGAAAATTAATTATAACTTTACTAATATTATTTTCGCTTATAAATTTCTATGAATATTATTATTACGATGACGTTACCTAATATCTAGTTTTTACGAAGGTTTTAAACAAATAAGATTTGATAACTATTTTGTTTTTATTTTTGAAGATGAATATTTTCTTCCATCTTTACGTGTTTGCATTTTTCTTAAGTAAAAAAGTTAAATTTTTAGTCAAACTTAAAAAAAAAAAAAAAAGTTTTGAAAATCTTGTTTTAGTTTTTAGAATTCAGCTTAAAATTCAACTGTTTTGATTTTAAAAAAACACTAAATTCAAACAAATAATATGGAGAGTAATTTTAAGATTAAACAAATGTAGACATCTAAAAAAATCACGAAGAATATAAGTAGATAAATGAGTATTTTAACTCAAAACAGAGTGATGAAAAAATAGACGTTTTTAAATATTTATAAAAAATTTTCGTAAATCGATGGATAAATAAATAAATAAATAAATAGGATATAAGAAGAAAGGTGAATTTAAAAATAGAAAGGCACGGAAAGCGAAGTAAGAGAGAGTAAGAGAAGATGAAGTAAGCGACAATGATCCAAAAACCAAATGGCCATTCATAATTTCATATATCATTTCATTTCCTTTTCTCTCTTTCTTCTTCTTCATTCTTCATTCTTCATTTTTCATCCTCCAATTTCTGTTTCTTCTCTCTTTTTCAATGTAACTTTCCATTTTCTTCAACTCAAAATACCCATTAACTCAACTTCATTATTCTCCAATGTCTTTCCTCTGTTTCTTTGCTCTATCCCTTTTGGGATCCATCTCCATTCTTCTTCAAAATGCCATTGCCTTCAATGCACTTTCTCCTCAACTCAACGACGATATCCTCGGCTTAATCGTCTTTAAATCCCACCTTCATGACCCTTCTTCCCTTCTTTCCTCATGGAATGAAGACGATGATTCCCCTTGTTCTTGGAAGTTCATTAAATGCAACCCCATTAATGGCAGAGTTTCTGAGGTTTCCATTGATGGGTTGGGATTATCTGGGAGAATCGGAAGAGGGCTTGAGAAATTACAACATCTCAAGGTATTGTCTCTCTCTGCTAATAATTTCACTGGGATTCTTAGTCCTCAGCTTGCTCTTCCTCCTAGTCTCGACAGAGTTAATTTCAGTGGCAATACTTTATCTGGGCGGATTCCCGTTTCTCTTATCTCTATGTCTTCCATTAGATTTCTTGATTTTTCTAATAATCTCTTATCTGGGCCACTTCCTGATGACATGTTTGGTAATTGTTCTTCTCTTCATTATCTTTCTCTTGCTTCTAATATGCTTCAAGGCCCTGTCCCCAACACATTGCCCACAAGGTGCTTGTATTTGAACACTCTCAATCTTTCAACCAATCAATTCTCTGGTAGCTTGAATTTTGCTCCTGGGATTTGGTCTTTAACAAGGCTGAGGACATTAGATCTTTCAAACAATGATTTCTCTGGAGTTTTACTACAAGGGATTTCAGCCATTCATAATCTAAAAGAGCTCAAGTTGCAGAACAATCAATTCTCAGGGCCATTACCTTCAGACTTGGGATTATGCCTCCACTTAGCTACATTGGATGTCAGTCGAAACCATCTAACCGGGCCGCTACCGGACACAATGAGGCTCTTAACCTCCTTAACCTTCTTCAACATAGGATTCAACAGTTTTTCAGATGAGCTCCCACAGTGGATTGGGAACATGAGAAGGTTAGAATACATGGATTTCTCAAGCAATGGCTTCACAGGTAGTCTTCCCTTAACAATGGGGGGATTAAGATCTGTGAAATACATGAGTGTTTCAAACAATAAGCTGACTGGGAACATCCCAGAGACATTGATGGAATGTTCTGAGCTATCTGTGATCAAGCTTGACGGGAACAGCTTCAATGGAAGGGTGCCAGAAGGGTTGTTTGAACTGGGGTTAGAGGAGATGGATTTGTCTAAGAATGAGCTGATTGGTTCAATCCCAGTGGGATCAAGTAGGCTATATGAGAAGCTGACAAGAATGGACTTGTCAAGGAACAGATTAGAAGGGAACTTTCCAGCAGAAATGGGGTTGTATAGAAATTTGAGGTACTTGAATCTGTCATGGAATGAGTTTAAGGCAAAGATTCCACCAGAAATGGGGTTGTTTGAGAATTTGAATGTGTTGGATATTAGAAGCAGTGAGTTGAGTGGTTCAATTCCTGGAGAATTGTGTGATTCTGGGAGTTTGAAGATTCTTCAACTTGATGGAAACTCTTTGATTGGTCCAATTCCTGATGAGATTGGGAACTGTCTCTCACTTAACTTGCTGTAAGTATTATGCCATTGTGGTCCTTCCCTGCTCAAGATGTATACTTTTCTAAAGTTTTTTTTTTTTTTTTTTTTTTTACTAAACTAAGAATGAGATGGTGATTTTTAATTTTATAATATTGAACCTTAAACATAACTTTTATTCTTTTTTTTTTTTTTTTTTTTGTTTCAAAATGAACGTAGTTCACAATCAATTAAAGATTTGATTTTGACCTCAACAATTGTCAAAAAGGAAAAAAATATGTTTTTTTTTTTAGAATTGTTTTTGGGTTGTTGAATTTAGGCCTTTTCTATTTTCATTTTAAAGTTAAATACTGATTTAGTCCAGTAAAGGTAGTAGTGAAGATCCAATCTTGACGGGAGTGTATTTCAGCTATCGTCGAGCTAAACTCAATCTAATATCATTATAAATTAAATTTTAATTTCACTTTTTCGTGTTAAAACATTAGCATTAAAGATGGATTCAAAGTAAAACTAGAAAATTTCCTACATTATTATTGTATGATTTTTTTTTTTTCATTTGATTCATCATTTATATAAGGGGTTTTTTTAAGAATTAAAAAAAAAACAAACTATTTACAAAAACTCACTAAAGGACAAAAATTCACTACATTTGATTTTGCATGAAGTGTATATTTTGCCCACTTTATCATTTTTTATAATTTTCCTTAATTTGTTTTGGTTAAACTAACTAAACTTAAATTTATGTTCAATAATAGGTTTAGAAACTATAAATGTGTATAATGAGCCTCTAAACTTTTAAGAGCCTTAGATTTTAAAATGTGGCGGATATGTTCTTAATTAATCTCTGTGTCTATATTATCACATACATATACATGTATATAAAATCATTTTATATGAAATCCAAGTTGGTTTCTATTTAAAAAATGATATTAAATTTGGTGATAACTTGTTAGAGTTTACTTTTGTATGGCAGGAGTTTATCCCACAACAATCTAAGTGGAGAAATTCCAAAGTCAATCTCCAAACTAAGCAAGTTAGAGATTCTAAGACTTGAATCAAATGAACTAAGTGGAGAAATACCTCAAGAGCTTGGAATTCTTCAAAACCTACTTGCTGTTAATATTTCATACAATATGTTAACAGGCAGGCTTCCTGTTGGTGGCATTTTTCCAAGCTTAGATCAAAGTGCTTTGCAAGGAAACTTAGGCCTTTGCTCCCCTTTACTTAAAGGACCTTGCAAAATGAATGTCCCTAAGCCCCTTGTTCTTGATCCCAATGCCTATCCCAATCAAATGGGTGGCCAAAGCAGCAGAAACAGCCCTTCACAATTCTCTAATCCTTCCCCACATCATGTTTTCTTCAGTGTCTCTGCCATTGTTGCCATCTCTGCTGCCACTTTGATTGCCCTTGGGGTGCTTGTAATCACCTTGCTCAATGTCTCTGCTCGGAGGAGATCACTTGCGTTTGTTGACAATGCGTTGGAAAGCTGTTCGAGCTCTTCGAAATCAGGGACTGTCACTGCTGGTAAGCTTATTTTGTTTGATTCTAACTCGAGGGCCTCGTCGAATTGGGTTAGTAACCATGAAGCCTTGCTGAATAAGGCCTCTGAGATTGGTGGTGGAGTTTTCGGAACGGTTTATAAGGTTACATTGGGAGATGGAGGAGATGTAGCTATGAAGAAGCTTGTAAAATCAGACATTATTCAAAATCCGGAAGATTTCGACCGGGAAATCCGAATTTTGGGGAAGGTTAAACACCCTAATTTGATCAGCTTAAAGGGTTATTATTGGACTGTTCAAACTCAGCTGTTGGTAATGGAGTATGCTAACAATGGAAGTCTTCAAACTCAACTCCATGGAAGGCTTCCTTCAGCTCCACCATTGTCTTGGGATAACAGGTTCAAGATTGTGCTTGGGACAGCCAAAGGACTAGCACATTTACACCACTCATTCCGCCCGCCAATCGTTCACTACAATCTAAAGCCAACCAACATCCTCCTCGACGAAAACTTCAACCCAAAGATCTCCGATTACGGGCTCGCAAGACTCCTAACAAAGCTTGACAAGCACGTCGTGAACAACAGATTCCAAAGTGCATTGGGGTACGTCGCACCAGAACTAGCATGCCAGAGCATAAGGGTGAATGAAAAATGTGACGTACACGGGTTCGGGGTGATGATTCTAGAGATCGTGACGGGACGAAGGCCGGTCGAGTATGGAGAAGACAATGTGGTTATATTGACAGACCATGTAAGGTATTTGCTTGAGAGAGGGAATGTGTTGGATTGTGTTGATCCAAGTATGACTCAATATTCAGAAGATGAAGTTGTGCCTATTCTCAAATTGGCTTTGGTTTGCACTTCTCAAATTCCTTCAAGTAGGCCTTCCATGGCTGAAGTTGTGCAGATTCTTCAAGTTATCAAGGCTCCACTTCCTCAAAGAATACAAGGATTTTGAGAACTCTCAATTTCATTTCTCATTTTACTTTGCTTTCATCTCTTTTAATGTGTTATTATAATGGATTGATGTTAGTAGTTGCTTTTTTCATTCTTTGTGTTCTACATTTTAGAGGATGATGTGAATTAACTTAATGATTTTGTAATTTGCTTGCTTCAAGATGAAAAGCTTGAAATATAAAACGGCAAATTCGAAATAAGTGAAATTTCGTTCGAAGTAAAATTTTAAAGGTGACTACAAATATAACAAAAATCATTAATTTTTGTTCGTCAAAAGTATTACATTTTCATCGATATGTCAATACATCTGTCGATATTTTCACGTTTTCATGAGTTTGATATTGATATGAGAAGTGAATCGATATTTCCATTATATCGTAGAAAAATTCACAAAACATAAAAAAATAAATATCAAAATGTCACTAATATAAATATAATATTAATAATAGACATGTTTACTTATTTGAAAATAATAAAACATTTATTTACTAAATTAAATTTATTTTTTAGAAAAATATCCTTTTGGTCCAGAGTTCTTAAGAATACTGTTTTAAATTATTCATTTTAATCTCTAAGTTTTCAAGAATATATTTAAAAGGTTCTTAAATGGCAAGTTCGGGTGGAAAAAATATATTTTTTAAATATATCCCACTTCTCTCTCCTCTCTCTTCTCTTTCTTCTTCTCTCTTCTCTCACTTGTCCTCTCTTTTTCACTTCCATACCTCTTTTTCTATCATTTTAATTGAAGAAGATGCTGAAATTTTCTCACAAGAAAATGAATTGAACAGAGCAAATACAATCAAAGATTCAGAAGAACAATACAAAAACACTTTAAAATAAGTCATAGAGCCAACATTAAGACAAATCTAATTGGAAGATTAGGGGATATTTAATTGGAAGATTAGAGCAAATCTAACCAGAGGATTGGGGCAAATGGAAGCAACAATGAATTGCCATCATTTATTTGTGTCGCCCCACAAATCTAATTGGAGTATTAGAGAATTGAGATAAATTAGGGTTTACCCCCATAGATGAGAGAAAGAAGATAGAGAAAGTAGGATATATTTACAAATATATTTTTTTCAAATCATCTTTGACACATCATATTTCTAATTAACTTTACATTTAAATATAATAAGTTTATTAGTTTAGCAACATTTTAAACCTAAATTTGAAAATTCAGGAACTAAAATATTTCACTGAAACATTATGAATTAAACACATATATTCTTAAAAACTCAATACAAAAAAGTTACTTTTTTCCTTTATTTTTTAATTTTTCTTGTTTTTATAATTTATCCAAAAATATCCATCAAAATTGATATTTTATCAATATTTCCATAAAATTTCTATAAAACTAGGAGTTTGGTATCATCAATATTTTAATCCTTGTGTTTAATATGTTGATTGATGATCTAATTAAAATTATAATGAATCAATATCTAAATAAACCATCGACATATTTTATTTAACATTAGTACCTATAATTAAATAAAATTATTATGTAAGATTTTTACAAAGTTGTTTCTAAATATAGAAAAATGAATTAAAATAATTACAAATACAACAAAATGTTATTGTCTGTCAAATATAGATACTGATATGAGCCTAACAGACACTAACAATTCAAAGAGTTGGATCAAATTAATTATACTAAAATTCTTACAGCAAAATTTTCATGTTAATTCGTTCCTGATTCAAAATTGACAATGCGAACTTAATCTCTCTAATTTATTATAATTAAAATTTATTTCAAATCAGAACTTAATCTCTCTAATTTATTATAATTAGAATTTATTTCAAATCAGAAATTAATCTCTCTAATTTATTATAATTAGAATTTATTCCTTTGATTTGAAAAAAAGGTAAGAACTATTTAAGACATTATATCAAACTAAGGACTTCTTTTCTTTTTACGTCACCCCACAGACCTGAATTTTCAAAGAAATCCAAATCTAAAACAAGAAGCTCAAAATTCAAATGTTGTAAGGTCAGACACTCTATTCCACGAGATTAATCGAAATGCAGGCAAGCTTACCGAACAGTCGCATATTATATTGAGCACTTTCAATTCTCTTCTCATTGCCCATCTATTTTGATTCTCATTCCCCAAACACCATCAGTAAACTTAACAAGAACATAAAAATTAAAAAAAATAATAATGAATAAATAAACCAAGATCTTCCACAGCCTAATTAGTTGTCTAATGAACAAATTGGTAGAGCCTTTGGTTAAAATGTTTGACAACCACAAGTGATTTGAGAAACGCTTAATAAGTTTTCCTCCCAAAATTGCTCACAGAAAAAGTAATTTTCTTAAAACACGTTCTAGCAAAGGCATCATCTAAAAACCACATGGGAGTATTTGGAACACATTTCAAAACAATAATATTGAATAAATTGCGAATAGATTACAACATCCAACTCTAGGAGCGAGCCATCATATAAAAGTAAAATCTCTAGATTTATCTCTTCCCAATTTCACAATGCATTACAAAAATAAGATGCAGCGGAACAGACCTTCCAACACGTCAAAATTAGTTGTCGTGAAGAGCCTTCATCAAATGAAGTCTGTTGAAACTCTGTCCAGCAACCCTGAAACATTTCATAGCACACAAAATTATTATTCAACTCTTAACACATTGAACAAAACACGTTAGCTTTGGAATGAAATTTATTTTTGGAGAATAAGATCAGTAGGCAGCGGCGTCATACCCATTAATTTGATTGCAGTAGTTTGCTATTTGATTCGTTATGAGATAGCTATCCAAACGTGATGGCTCGGGGAGTGGTTTAAAGATGGGGTTTGTAGGATCCTCCTCAGGAAGAGGCTCCTCTCCTGCTGCCTTTCTCGTCATGTTTTCGGCCCTACAAAACAGATTCCAGATATGGATGAACTTGCATTTTACGTTGATAAGCAAATGTATCTTACAAAAAGTTTCCGCCTTCTGATTGTAAGGAATTACAATGCCAGCCAAATGTAACCAAGACGTTTATGCAAAAAACCAAGAAAGAAAAGAATTACCTTCTTTTTTGAAGCCATGCTTGTTGCTGAGCTTGCTGACGGGTCAGGCTCCGATAGTAAAATTGGAACTGGACAAAGAAGATTGATTTATAGTGTGCAACAACAAATCATAAAACAGAAATTAAAGAAAGGTTGAATTATAATGTGTACATAGATGTCATAAAAAAAATAAAGACTTCAACAGAAGACACAAACCTTCTGTTGCTCGACTGACAAATCATCCATACATTCAATCAGAAATTCCACATTCCTCTCCATAAATGGATTGGTTGAAAGTTGCAGGCGGTCATAATCACACTGCAACAGCAATAATCCAATCAATAAAAAGGAAAGGAATGATAACATTTAGATCACCTACTACGATGGCAGCACCCACAAGTTATGTTTTACCTGGCTGACTGGAGAGTCAGATTCAAGCTCTGTCATAAAAGCACTAATGAGGGCAGAATTTGAAACTTTGATCTGAACGAAACAAGAAACTTGACAGTGATTATGTTATATTGTCTGCTTTAAAAATCTGAAAACCTATAATGACTTCCAACCAATCATCAGAGTAAAAGCCAGAGAAGGAAATAAGGTCCAAGGCACTTACAGGTATTTCCTCAAAAATATCCACCCATGATAAGTTCTTCTCCCTCAACCTGTTGCATCGTGACAAAAAAGTTTCCAATAAATAACTTGACTTAAAAGAATAATAGCGATAAGCTTACATACTTCTCTCCTGTAAAGCTGTTGGTGCGGTAAAGTTCCATAAAAGAATCTGAGAGCTTCAATGCTTTAAGAGCTAAGACGCCTTGATTAGACCTTGATGGGTCATAAATTATGCAGACGCACCGCCTAATATTTTCCTGCAAGTTTATGTTAACTGTTAATAAAATGCCCTAAAATATAAATGTAAATCAGAAAAGCTTCTAATGATGAAGATATAACACATACAACACCTTAAAAAAGTTTTGAGGGCTCAATTTCTGAGTTCGAGAATGAAAACCGATTTTTGTTGATTACCAAATAATAGAAAAAGTCATTACAAGACGAGAATTCTATGAAGAAAACTATAGAGGTAGAGAATGATTAAACCAATACCTGATAATTCATAAACGTCTCAATCAGCTCTACAGTCTGATATGAACCTAAGAAGGTTGACTGGTACCTGAATATGATTAATCAAAATGTCAACCACTCCAAATGAATAATGGGAAGAAATTAGTTTCAACCTATTTACCGACAATGGCAATCAAGTAAGAAGAAGAGCTCATCAAGATGACATCGTGAGTTAATAATTAACTTACATTGTCAAGCACAAAAAACAGTACACTTCTTTTGGCATTCATGAACCCAAGCAAAAGTACACCCAAATGAAACATCAAGTCTACATTTAAATACCTCAAATTCGCAAAAGCATGTCTTTATCCAAACCAAATTAACCAAAGGCTAACAAAAGTGCTGGGGTAAAGTTTTTAATCCTTATATACACGTGCACCATATTACCCAATTAGTAATGCCAAGTTTTCCATAAATATGCACTATTATAAAACTAAGCTTACCATCCAACAGTGTTGTTGTCAACATTGACTTCTCTCAAGCATCTCATCATTTCAAGCTGGTAATTAGCACCATCAGCTTCAATCTCCTCATCCTCCTCCCGAGTCTAACAGGTTCATGTTAATAAATTAAAAAGAAATTCAAGCTAGGAAAAAAAGTCCTGAACCATTAAACAACAATAAAAAATAATAATAATAAGCTGCCTCATCATACCGGGAAGGGAAAGCAATTAGTGACTTCAAGAACACTACCAACATCTAGCCCAAGAAGTTGCCCAGTCACAAGAGCTGGTGAAAACTCCTTACAATGCTTGATTATCTTCAATATAACCTGTAGGAGAAGATACAAAGTGTTTTAACCTTAATACAGTAACGACAGGAATGATGCAGAACCAATAGAACAACAATTCTAAATCCAAACTGGAAATCTCGCTAATTATCACTTTTCAAGTACGACCGGGCGTGTAAACTAGGATAGCATAACTCTAGATACTTCCAACGCAACCAATAAAAGAACAACGAACTTCTCAACGAACGGCAAAATAACATATCCAATGACAACGTTATAGATAAATTAGCCTCTACGCTTCCGAATCAAACGAGACGCAAAATAAGAAAAGGAAAAAGAGAAAATTACCAATCCTTCAATCTGAACAACACGAAGAGGGGAAGCAACCTCTTCCGTAGCAGCAACCTGCAGAAAAGATCTAGCCATCGCTGCAGCACCACAAACGAATTCATCAACAGCGAAAAGACGGTCAGAATCAAACTCGCAAATCAAAATTCAAATGGACAAACGATGAGGTAGAGAAAAAGGATAGAGATTGTACGTACAGTTTGCCATGATTAAGGATTCGATGGAAGGAAGAAGTGAATTGAATCGCAGAAGCAGCTACGTACGTGGCGTATTTGAGAGGAGCAAAAGTGAAAGAGAGTTTTGTTTGAATAAACCCTACCTGCGGCGGTACAGTCCGGTGATGGGCAAGAGGAGCAACGCAACGACTCCGATTATGGGCCGAAGTGTATCAAAACTAACGGCCCAAATAAATATATATATATTGATATTTAGGGCTTCGTTTTTTCTATTTTGGGTGGAGGAAAACTTAGCTTATAATTTAGCTGTAACTATACTTTTAAACTTTGAATTTTAAAAATTAAAAATTAAAAATTATTTATATTTTAAAATTGATTCGTCGAATTTAAATAATTGTATAGATTATACTAATTATATAAGATTGAATATTCAATTTTTATTATTTGTGGATCCAATTGTTACAATTATGGATTCAATTTTAAAAGTTTAGATACCCATCTATTGTTTATTGAAAGTTTAAAGGTGTAATTAAAACTAGCACTATACTTTAGTATTTGTTTTGCAAGTAAAAAATTAGATAGGAGAATCTATCATTGTATAATATAGACAGTTGATCGATAGAATACTTCCACGTGACACTTTTAAGATTTTTTTTGTGGAGGGTTTAGGGTTTAAAATTACTGTATACACATGTTGTAAGAATCCTAAAAATTCACTTATTGGCCCCTATAAAACATAGAGTAAATTGCAAAATTCGTATTTGAAGATTGGAGTACATAGTTGCAATTACACTTTTAAACTTTTTATTATAAAAATTAGACTCTTGAATTTGTAAAGCGTTAAACTTGAACCTTCAAACTTACTAAAATTGTAAAAATTGAATCCACAAATTTATACAAATATTATAAGTTAGGCAGGTAAGTTTGAAGTTCCAATTTGATTTATTTTAAATGTCATACAAGTTGGAGCACATGAAAATTTAATTTGGGGCCATTTTTGTAATTTGCATAAAGTTAAGGAAAGAAAAGGGTTCTATAAAAGGAGATAGGAGGCAAAAACCCTAACAAGGTTCTTTGGAAAAAAATCACTGGCTGCGGGGAGCTTTGGGGGATCGGAATTCGATCCTCCGATCGACATTTCCTTGCAGATTAAGAGAATCTGACAACGAACAAAGACATCTCAGAAAGCCAGTTCCTCATTTCTCCCATAGGTTCTTGGCTCGCTATGATGTCTACATTTTCTATTCGTTTCTCATGAGCTAGATCGTCCTCCTCCCTGCCTCCAAATCTTCTTTTCTTGTCTCTTGATTTAGGGTTTATGGAATCAAAATGCTTTATCTACTGTTTTGTTTTATTTCGTCGTTTTTGGATTCTGATTCCGATTTTTCCAACAAAATATGTTTTCATCGTGTTTTGTTTTGTTTCAAATGGTAGACTTCCTCACTTCTTGTTCAAGTTGAAGATATATACGTTTATATGGAGCTATTCCCATATTGACTTAGACAGATTATTGAAGTCCTAATTATAATTGAAATAACCTCAAATGCGAAAAAATGTAAAAGCTTTGCCTCTTTACCATTCCTTCTCAATGTGAATGTAATTGAGTTCATAGAGTATCAATTAATTTAAGTAAAATAACATGGTAATTATCATTAGATACAAAAAAAATTAAACAAACATTTCTTGGCATCTTTGTCCTCTCTACCACAATATAGTTTTTTACATAATCAAGGCAGCCCACTTGCTTTGCTTTTCTTCTCCACATTCAAAGTTTCCTCTGTTTTTCGGAACATTATGTGAGCTGTGGAGTTTGAATCTTCTTCCTCAAGTTACTTGGCAGTTCTTAGAGAAAATATGGCTGAATTCCTGTGGACATTTGGTGTGCAAGAAGTTTTGAAGAAGGTACTCAAAGTTGCATCTGAGGAAATTGGTGTGGCTTTGGGCTACAAGAAGGACCTCTCCAAATTGACAAAATGGTTACTCAAATCTGATGCCATTTTAAGAGATATCAACACTAACAAATTGCACTATGATTCTGTGAGAATGTGGGTGGAGGATCTTCAACATCTTGTTTACAAGGCCGATGATCTGTTGGACGAGCTTGTTTACGAAGATCTTCGAAAACAAAAAAGAAGGTCCAAAGTTTCTTTTCATCTTCCCATATTCCTTTTTTGGTTCGTAGAAATATGGCCAAAAGAATGAAGGACATTATTGAATCTTTGTGTAAACATTAGTATGAGTCAAGTCCTTTAGGCTTGGTTGCTGTGGTTGGGGAGGAATACATTGAAACACATAAGAATATTGATCTTAAGCAGATTCGGGAGACAACATCAATTTTTGATTTTGAAGAAGTTATAATAGGAAGAGAAGTTGAAGTTTCAAACACAGTGAAGTTGGTGATTGATTCTAGCAACGAACATCAAATGTCCATCATACCCATTGTGGGTATGGGTGGGTTGGGGAAAACAACTTTGGCAAAGATGATCTTCAATCATGAGTTGGCTAAAGGTCATTTTGATGAAACTATATGGGTACGTGTGTCTGAACCATTTTGAAAGGGATCTTTTGAAGTCTCACAAAAACTTCGTCTAGTAGAAGCGAACACGGGGAACTTACATAGAAGGCTCCAAGAGAAGATGCAGAGGCAAAAATTATTTTCTTGTTCGTGACGATGTTTGGAATGAAGAAGCTAGATTGTGGGGTGAGTTAAGGGGGGAATGTTTGAAAAGTATTGCTGGAAAATTTGGAACTTGTATTATTGTGACCACGAGGAGTGTAGACGTTGCAACTATCATGGGAACAACTTCAAGCCATCATCTTAAAAAATTGTGTGATGATCAATGTTGGTCCTTATTTAAGGAGAATGCAAATGGATTGGAATTGAAATTTATTGGAGAAGAGGTGGTTAGAAAAATTGGTGGAGTACGAACCTACAGATTGAAAGAATCAATGTCATTATATAAGAGACAAAATATAAAGAGAAGGAGAAGGGACCCAAGTTGAAAATTGATTTGAATTCTTAGATTCTATTAAAAACAAGTAAGAAGATATATTTGATTGGATGGGTATTCATGAAAAGAAACAAGTTAAGTCTTTAAAGTACAAGTTAAAGAAAAAAACTGCATCTTGGATGCATGGGTACTTCGATCACCAAAAATAAAATTAAAAAAATGAAACAACGATATGGTGTGACTAATTTGTCATAAAAAAGGAAGAAAATGGGCAAGAAAGATTGAGAAAAGCAAGATTAATCCTATCAAGTTTCCAAGCAATATAACCAAATTCTTAATATAATTAACCATCTATACATAACCAAACAAAAGACGGTATGCTCGACCAAGTTATACTATTAGTGTATCAAGTTTCAATTTTTCGATCACACATATTATTTAAATATATTCAATAAAAGTAAATTTTGAAAAAGAGAAATAAAACAATATCCAACAAAAATATCTTTTTTACAGCCGAGCATCAATAATCAATATGACCTTTCAATTCCGACTATCGTAGCCAACGATACGTTTTCCCCAAGTAATTTGCATATATAGAATTGGTATCACTTGTGAGAGTAGGCCTGCAATTTGCATATACATAATTCCATAAAATCCAAAACCTATTTGAAGAGCACCAATTCCCTCAGATTCTCTTCCATTTTCCATTCCCTAATTCCTCATTGCCTTCTCCTCTCACTTTCCACTCACAACCACCTCACTATTCAGTGCTCCAATGTCAGTTGCCTCCGCCACTCCCCTTTTTTCCCCTCCATTTCTCTCCTCCCCTCGCCATCGCCGCCCTGGTGCAATTTCCCTCCGACCCTTTTCAATTTCGACCCCCAATTGCCTTTTGCAACCTCCCTTTTCCCTCAATTCCGTACCCATTTCCCGACGTCCTCGATTTTCCGCCGAGGCTTCTATTGGAGACAGGGAGAGTGGTGGGTCGACCTCTGTCTCCGACGACGAGGGCCTTCTCGGGGAGGACGCTGCTGCTTTTGATCTTTCCGAGCAGAAATTGACTTCTTGGGTTTATTTCACTGTGATTTTGGGTGTTGTTCTGTTCGGGTTGAATGTTGTTTGGATTGATAACTCTGCTGGGGGTGTTGGGAAGGCCTTTCTGGATGCTGTTTCTGGAATTTCGGATAGTCATGAGGTTCACTTTTTTTTGTGTTACTTCGTTTTGTTTTATTTGATTCCCATTTGGAGATGAAGCCTGCATAGAAGTAATTCTATTGCCATAGAAGCAGTGTTCATAGTATTTCTGCTGTTTTATAGTTTATATACAGTGTCTCTCTCAGATGATTTTTACTTGTTGGTTTAGTTGCTAAGGCTTTTAGAAAGTTTAATTTGTCCTTACTTTTAGTAAACTTTTAATGAATGATGTATGTACAAGTTCTAAAATTGTATTCATTTGTAGCATATTTGTTCTGTCTTGTGATATGGGGAATATTTCCAATTCAGTTAGTAAAATATGTACATAACTCACAGATTTTAAATTTCAGTGACAAAGAAGATTTGATACAAAAATCTTGATATATAAAGGCTTGTATTGAAACTACGACCTTACTTGAACAAGATCTGTTCTATAGGTTGTACATCCTGTGTCCTTGAGTTCTAAAGGATTGTATTGAAACTGATTAAGGTCTTGTATGTCTTTTGTTTATGAATGATCAGAGCATGAACATGGTATAAGGATTATATTGCTCATGGTTTAATGTTGAATTTTGGAAACTCACTTGATTATATGATTATGAATCCAAGTCTTGAAACTTTCTTCTGCAGGTTGTGATGTTGCTCCTCACTTTCATTTTTGCCGTTGTCCATAGTGGTTTGGCCAGTCTCCGAGATCAGGGCGAGAAGCTTGTTGGGGAACGAGCTTTTCGGGTTTTGTTTGCTGGAGTTTCTCTGCCATTGGCTGTTAGCACTGTGGTACGTACCTTACCTCTTCTTTTCCCTTGAACTTGATGAAGTAAATGCAATTTTCTTGAAGATATCTCCGTACCTATTATTCATTCAAGTTTTCTGAATGCACACGCATATTGACTTGTTTACACTAAGGAATTGTATTCAGGTGTATTTCATTAATCATCGATACGATGGAGTACAGTTATGGCAGCTCCAAAGCGTTCCCGGACTGCATCAACTTGTGTGGCTCAGCTCGTTTGTCTCCTTCTTCTTCCTCTATCCTTCAACTTTTAATCTGCTGGAGGTTGCAGCAGTTGATAAACCGAAAATGCACCTTTGGGAAACAGGCATCATTAGAATAACTAGGCATCCACAGGTATGTTTGTGTTTCATAATCTTCAATGTTCATTTCGTTTCATTACAGTATTCGGGTTTTATTGTTGAGTAGTACTTGGGTGAAGTTTAGGTTGCACCATCTCCATGCATGACTGTCAATTAAAAATGTAAAAAAAAAAAAAAAAAAAAAAAAAAAAAAAAAAGGACTTGCTACCTAGCAACTTGTGATTTGCACTTGGGTGGGTTGCACAAGATAGGTGCAACCTAGGATGCTCCCAACTATTTTCTTTATTCTTTATTGATGCTAGTTTGGTGGCTTCGACTTGAATCCATTGATGAACTAGAGTTTTCATTGACCTGTTAGATCAAATGGACAAAATTTTGTGTACCACTTGAAATACATGTCTCATAGACAAATTTCTTATGTCAAGTATCCTCAAATAGTAGAGTCGAACAATAAATTAGTCAAATGAAAGCTTAGAGCCCAAAATATAGGATTTAAAACCGAACTGTATGTTGCATTGGACGTGTCTTTTTTCAAAAGTCACATTTGGTCTTCTAGAATAACACAAGAGAAGATGAAATCCAATTTCATCCCTATCTGTTTCAAGATAAGATGTTGAATATCACGAGGGGAGGTCCAAAAATACCACCAACCATGAAAAGTTATTTTCTATAAACACTGACCTAGCAAATCTTGGTTTCGTTTTGAAGATGGCTGGACAGGTGATATGGTGTCTTGCTCACACAATCTGGATTGGGAACTCTGTTGCAGTAGCAGCTTCCATTGGTTTGATAGGACATCATTTGTTTGGCGTATGGAACGGAGACAGGAGGCTAGCCAAGCGATTCGGCACAGATTTTGAAGCTGTGAAAAGGCGAACGAGCGTCATCCCATTCGCTGCCATTGTGGATGGTCGTCAAAAGTTGCCAGACGATTACTACAAGGAGTTCCTTCGCTTGCCATATCTATCAATCACTGCACTAACAATAGGAGCTTACCTTGCTCACCCTCTTATGCAAGCTGCTAGTTTCAGACTTCATTGGTAACTCTATTTCTATGCAGCCAACTCTGCTGTTGTATCATAAATACTCAAATATATATCGTTTTTGTATAAACCAAAGCATAGAGAATACAGAAGTGTGAGCCCACAGTCACAGCCTTATTTATTATGAAGTTTCATATATTACATTTAAAGTAAAAATCATAAAACCTTATGAAATTATAAAGGTGCTCTTCAAGAAAATTTCTCAATGGCCCTACGATGTGCTTGTCTCATAAGAACAGTAATAACGGTTGGATGTAGATTAAATAATTTCTTGGTTCTTGATAAATAATGGATATACATTTAACATCTCATTCTATATCTGTTGGTGAAAATTTGTTAATTACATCGTAATGGCTTCAACGAAATACATGTAGATAGTTTTGTGTTCTTAAAGTTTCAAATTTAGAACGTAAAGAGTGAGGTTTGAACCTAGGTCTGGAGAGGATAAAAGGCAATTTTACCACTAAGCAAGCTTTTGATATTTGTATTATTTCAGTTTTATATATATATATAAAGAACATAAAATTGAGGGGTCTTAAGCTCTATGGGTCTATACTAAACCAATTGGTGATTCACAGCCTACAAACATCGATATTTTATTAATATTTTTATAAAATTGAGATAACAACGTTTTATTCTACAACTAAAGTGAACGTAGTATAAATAATAAACATTTTAACTTGTTTAAAAAATTAAAAATATTTACTTAATAATTTAAACTTTTTAAAAGTAAACCATTTTCTTTTATCTGATTGAATCGTAGAGATCCATACTTCTTTTTTGCAAAGATATTGTAATTAAAGTTTAGGTGAAAAATCGAAACTTTAGGGTGTACATTAAGCTTATAAACACGATGTCAATTGAGTTAAAAAATTAAAAAAGAACTTTTACTAAAAAAAATAAATAAAAGAGGAAAGGAAATGGAAGCAGAGGCTCTGTAATTTCCCCCAAACTGACACTGAACAGAACCACTCATTCACTTTCACCTTTCCCTTCTTCCCGCCGTTCAATCAACCGTTACCGCCGGCGATCTTCTTCCCCATCGACCTCCTGCCTCCATGGCCGCAAAGCTTCAAGATTCCCTCACCCATTTCTCCATCATGCACTTTCTGTTCTAGGGTTTCTTTTCTTTCCCCTCTTCTCTGTTTCCTGGTGAGTGACTTCACTGATTCTCCTCTCATTGTTTTGTTTGTTTCTCTCCACAATGCCTTGCTTTCTGCCAACGTTACATGGTCCCCATGTTCGTAACGCTCTTGTAGAAGTAGGTTTTCGGGTCTAATTCGTCATCGGTTCTCGCTTTACTATGCCCAATTTGGCGTAATGTTATCCAATTTTGTCTCTTTTTGAACTTTATTCTCATTTCTCTTGGGCAATGTGCGTCCGTGGTGGGGTGGGAAATGTTGATAAAACCTTCTCCCGGTAGTTTAATGTCTGGGAATTTCAATTTTTTCTTCATTTCTTGTAACGTTTGATGGGTTGTTGAGATAGAACATTGAGGCATTTGATATTTGTGGATCTGCTGTGTATAATTCATTCATATAGTTCGTTTACCCCTTCCTGGTGTTTCCATTGACTTATATGCTTCTGTAGGAGAGTAATGGACTGCCAATCCAGTCACACATTTGATTCAGATGACAGTGATATTGATATTCAGACTGAAATTTATGAGAAGGGTGGGAGTATAGATGATATTCGTAATGACTTGGACTTTTGCTTGCGTGACGATGATAAGGTAGCAGAACAATCTGTTGTTGATTTGCCTATGGATGGAGTAGAGCCATACCTAGGTATGGAGTTCAGTTCTAGAGACGAAGCTAGAGAATTCTATGTTAATTATGGTAGGCGTGTTGGATTCACTGTACGAATACATCATAATCGCCGTTCCCGTGTAAACAATCAGGTGATTGGTCAGGATTTTGTCTGCTCAAAAGAAGGATTTCGTGCTAAGAAGTATGTGTGCAGAAAAGACAGGATACTTCCAGCACCACCAATTACTCGAGAGGGATGTCAAGCAATGATGAGATTGGCTTTAAGGGATGGAGGGAAGTGGGCTGTCACTAAATTTGTTAAAGATCATAATCATCTGTTACTGAGTCCTAGTAAAGTCCCATGGAAAGGATCTGGAAAAAACTTGAGTGAGGTATGTTTTAGACTTGTTTGTTTTAAATAACTAATATACTCCCCATATGCATTTCTATGGACTATTGCCTGTCTTGTTATAATTCAGGGTGTATTGGTTTTGTTTCCTATCTTGTTGGTTATCAAACTTGCTTTATCATGATCTTACTTGAACAAGATTTGTAAGTAGGTTGTACAACTATGCCTTGAGTTCAAGCTTTGCTTTGTCAGTTTGCCATAGAAAACTATTAATTCATCAAACCCTAGAATCGAACTTTTGGTTTGACAATTGTCTTTCGTGTAGAAAGAAAAGGCATTGAGGACCTTTTGGTTCTTACTCCTTTTTTCCAACATGCTTGATGGGGTACCTTGAATTAGATTTTTTCTTTGAAATTCAGTTGTGGTCAACGCTACTACAACTCCATGGTGAAGAATGAATAATTGAAATTCCAGTTTGTGTTCCTTTCCCCTTAAGTGGTAGAGTTTCTTTAATCATCAATTTTATATTGTGTATTCTATAATACTGCCATTGTCACTCGTCAGTTGGTTATTTTAATATAAACTATCAACTTTAGGGTCCATCGGTAACGTTTTATCAATGATCTTACATCTTCTGAAATATTTTGTGTCGAGAGGAAGCCATCTCTAGTCTATTCCCATGTTTTGCCGTAGTTTGACAATGTGCATTATCCATTCATCTAATTGTCTACCCAAAACCCCATCTTTTTCTTAAATGGATCTTCAGTTTATGTCTCCATATCAATAGGGTTATCTGGAATGCAGTCAAAAGAGTTTATTATTCTACCTTTTGACTAAATTGGTAAGAATTAGCCTTCCATCTTTTCAGTTTGAATGGTTATGATTCTTCACTTTGTTCATATCTGGAATTCTTATTTGAAACCACTAATGTAACCACTCTCTTGAAGCCTTTAGCTTTTATCATCTTTCAGCGACACATAGAATTGATTGGTTGGCATCGGTCGTGTACGCTTGTTCTTTTGCAGGAAGAAAAAGATAAGCGGATTCAAGAGTTATCTCTGGAGTTGTACAATGAGAGGCAGAAATGTAAGAGAAAATGTGCTGCATATGAAGAACAATTGAAAACAATTTTGAAGGAGTTGGAAATGCACACAGAATGCATATCAAACAAAGTTGCAGAAGTAGTAAAGAGCATTAGAGAAGTTGAGGAGGAAGAAGAATCAAAAGGTTTGAATGAAAGGTGGATGTAAATTATCATAACTGCACTAACTTATCATATATCATATCTTAGGTATGGTTTTGAAGCTTGCATCATTTTTTTTTGGTATCCAAAATTTAACTCACATTGTAGATGGATAATGACTTCTTTGAGGAGCATTTTAGTGTATAAAGTATTTATCCATATGGCAACTTGTCTGACCTGGCAATGACGTGGATTTTGTCATACTAGATATAAACATATCTATTAAAAGGAGACAAAAGGTATCTTTGGTAACATTTTTTTGCTGTCTATTACTTGTTTTTCTTTAATTCTTTTTCTCATTCTTGCTTTTCAAATGGAAATGAAAACGTGTTTGGTAATATTTAAATTGAAGAATATTTTGTAATGTTGAAATTTAAATATTACAAAATTATTGTTTTACATTTTAATTATATTTTGGTGTCTGAATTATTATTCTGTATATTTTTTTTCCTTTAAGTGAGAAATAGGTTGGTTGATCATTATCCATTTAAACATATGGTTCTTTTAAGATCAAACATTAGATTTGTTTGAGAATTTTTTTTTTCTATAAAAGGGATTAAATCCTACATAAAACGCATTAGACTCGGGAATGCTTGAGAGATTTAAAAATTGCTAAAATCACTTTTTTCATGTTTGAAGTTACGCAAAACATGTCTTTAATCACGCAAAATCAATTTAATATTTAATTTTATACTTTAAATGCAACTTTCATTTCATTAAAATTATTTTTGAATGGTTAAAAGTATATTACACGATGGTTTTGAAAACAGCAAAAGTGATTTTGACTCATTTAGAATCAACTCTCAAACAAGTTCTCAGTTTCCTATAAACTCTTCGAAAAACATGAAAATTTCATCTCTCAGAGATGCATGTGGTAACCCATTTGATAGGCTGGGACTCGTGGAGATGGAAATTGCTAACTTTTAGTAACATTAGGTTTTTTTTTCCTTCTTTTTCATTAAGATTGTTACTATTGATGTGAATAATGATGATTTAACATAAGATGATATTGGTTAGTGGCACAAGAGAGGAGTTGGACAGTTCAAAACATGTTACTATGACTACTCACTTCATGTCTTCATCAAATCTTTGTGGGCACTCATTCTTATATGTCACTGTCACATGGATGTCTTAGTACAATGAAATGAACTTTATCTATGGACTTTGGTCATTTAATAAATTAAACTTGCTATTAAACACTTCTGGATGAGTCTCTTTGTTGTCAAATTCAAAGTTATTGTTCAAATTTTGGTATCCATAATACACGATACTAAATGTAAATCATATTATATTTATGAGTTCGATAAGTCAAAAGTTAGTTCCATTGATTCTCACAAAATGCTTTACTTTCTTGAATTATTCAAGCCAACAAATTCCAACTATCCATTTAAACAGAACATGCCCTTACCTCCAAGAAACTAAATATCTATAACAATAGTTTGAATCTCACTATTACCATTTATCATTACAGCAAAAATCTATCATTAAATGATTTCAGTGAAATATACTTTAGAAGAAAAAAAGGTAATTAGCTCCCAAAAAAGAAAAAAAAAAAGTTTGTAAAGCAAAACCCAGAAATGTTCAAAAAGAATAAATCCAAGTATGCAAACAAAGTAAAGTGTTCTATAGTTAACTTGCTAACTGAATGCTTTTATCTTAATCGTGTAAGAGTGCCTCCTATTAGAAGTACTGATGAACTCAGAATTAACTGAATCGAACGCCCTCTATTCAATAACTCTCAAATGCTGACTTCTAGACGTATCCGATCGCAACATAGGAGATGAACACAAGCTGATAGCTTAGTAGCTTCGGCCCCAATAGCTCCACTTCTTTGCAGGTTTTCCGGATGCAAAGCATTTGGTACCTGAGCCCAAACATCATCATAGTAAATTCAAGGAAACCAAAAAGAGTTGCTAACAACAAATTTCCCAAGATGTCATTAGAAAGAAAGGATTTGGACAGAAATTTAGTACCTTCTGGTAGTGCAGGCTGCTCGAACGGGGAACATAAGGTTTTAGCTGCTCCCATCTCACCCTTGGTTCTTGTTTTCACATCCTTCTCAACCTCCTGGAGAAGCATAACAATGAAACCATCTTTTAGAGAAAAAGGTACACCAGTAAATGATAAAAGGTTGGCTAGAACAAATATATTTCAGAACACTTCTCGCAATTTACTCAACATACTAACACAAACTTCAATAGAAACAAAAGACTTGAAAATGCAGTTACTAAGGCCAGTGATCATTACAATTCAAAATATGAAAATATTATATAAAGCTGCACAGCCAAGACAAGCGGCAAACTCTTCCTAATATGACCACAAGCAAAACAAAAAACAAGTTTAACTTCAAACCAGGATTTTAATGTTGATTCTGCAAATAGATTTCAGCATATGAAATTGTGTTGAGAACTTGGGGGAAAAAAAGATTAATCATAATGATCTCTTCAATAATCAAATAAAATTATGCTGGCCTCATGATAAGTCAGAAAAGTAGCCAGTTCTCCATTATAAACAACACAAGTAGAACCGAAATAGCAAGAATAAACACTGAAGATACCTCTTCATCACACCATGGAGCTAATATCATTTTCTTCTGACTGAGGGCTTCAGTAAACTCCTCCCAAGTATTAATAACTTGAATGCATGTATCTCGTTTTACTTTTGCCGCTTCAAACAGGCTTTGTTGAATACTTTCTAGCAATTCTTTCACTTGTTCTACCAATGAATCCCTAGGTATGTCTTTTTTTCCCGAATTATCACGGCGAACAGCACGCACCTAAAGTTAAAGTATAACAATAAATGAGCACTGTGTATTAACATAATCCAAGTCTAAACAGTTATAATGTGTTAGCGAGAGGAAAGTAGTATTTCAATGGTGTGGAAAAACAACATCAATAGACAAAATAGGTAACCTGATTGTTTGCTAAGTCCTTGGGTCCTATTTCAATCCTGAGTGGAACACCTTTCATTTCCCAGTGAGAGTACTTCCATCCAGGTGAATAGTTATCCCTAGAGTCTATCTCTGCACGAATTCCTGCTGCTGTCAATGTATCCAAAGTGACAGAACATGCATCAAAAATTCCTTGAGTGTCTGCATCTTTGTAAGGTACAGGAACTATAATAACTTGAACCGATGCAACTTTAGGAGGCAGCACCAATCCTTTGTCATCCCCATGAACCATAACCATCACACCAATCTGCAAACAATTTGTAAAGACTATATTAACCAGCGCAGATATTCACTCTATTAAGTTACTTAAGGGCTACGCAAAGGCACATATCAAAATATACTGCTCTATCTTATTCAAAAAAATAAATCATACCGTTCTAGTACTATAGGCCCAAGAATTTTGCCAGACCATAGCTTTCTCCCCCTTTTCGTTTTCAAAGTTGATTTCAAACATTTTTGCAAAATTTTGACCCAAACAATGTGAAGTGGCACCCTGAATTCCACGGCCAGTGTTTGGGATAAATGCCTGCATATCACATATGATGAAATGGTTTTATACAATGTAAACCAGTAACAGATACCAATTCACCATGCTGAAAATAGTCATAGCATTTAGTCAACTTATACCTCAACACTTGTGGTGTAAAGACCACCGGCAAACTTCTCCATCTCACTCTTCTTGCCCTTGATAACAGGAATCGCCAGGTATTCTTCATATATCCGTCTATATAATTCCAATATCTCAAGAACCTGAAACAAAAGTAACCATTAAATAATGACCACAGACTACAGTCACACAAAGAACTGCATATTTTCAGGGTTAAATTGAAGGGTATTTTAGTAGTCTCCCTTGGTTATGTTAAGAATAAGATGGATAATTATATTCTTTCAATTATTCACATGATTTTGTTTTCCACCCAAAGAAAAAGTAGCAGACAGAGCGATCAGAAGCATAACAACTATTATCCATTAGTTGATCCATGCACAACGAAACATGGTTAGTTGTGCCCAAAATCAATTAATGAAACATAATGCATTGCAAAAAATAACATCTCGTGTATTCACTAACAAACTCCAATCTAAAAAATCCAGTTTTGACTTTTAAAAGTTATCCGATAGCATTAACCATATAAAATATAAATTTTACAAGAAAACTAATATCTAAATAGACCATATGCTTTCCAACTGAAGAAAACTCATCCTCGGGTTCAAAGTAGCCCGGGATGATTACTTGAAGAACTTGGTGCAACCAATTTAGATCCCATTCATTCTTTTTGCTTTCGATGAAAGCTTGCATGTCTGAAACCCCAAATTTTCTCAGGATAGAAAAAATTCTAAATCATAATTCAAAATTCTGAAGTTTGATACCTCTGTATCTGCTTCATCCTTAGTAGCAAAAGCAGTATGCCCTTCCTGCCAAAGGAACTCACGACTCCTGCAGTCAGTAGTTTAAAAAAATCAGACGTTTTCATCAAATAGTTGAAAATAATTTCAAAACAATGAAGTGCTTAAAATTTTCTAAAGGTTCAAGAAGATTGTACTGACTTATGAAAATAAGACGCATTAAGCAGAAACATTGCACATATTATATAAAACATCTAACTGGCAACAGGTCCAACGTAGTCCATCACCATAGTGAAAAGAAAAGAAACAAAAAAATAAGCACAAGCATGAGTAATTGCCTAATAAATGGTGTGGGATGGCTGAACTCCCATCTCACAACATTGCACCACTGGTTAAGTTTCAAAGGCAGGTCACGGTGACCCCTGATCCACTTAGAATAGTATGGATACATAACAGTCTCACTTGTAGGGCGAATTGCAATGGGCACTTCCAAGTCAGACTCCCCAGATTTTGTCACCCAAGCAACCTTCAAATAAATGCCAAGTACCAAATTGTCAGTACTAAATCACAATGGCACCTTTATCAACATAAAAATTTAAAATGAATGATCAGAACATAAGGAATGAAAAGAGATCTTAGAAACAAACAAAAAATTATTCGAAAGATTACTCGTCATTGAATAAATTCTTAATGAACTGCTAAAAAGGGGGAAGAGGGTGGGTCTTCAAAATCTTATAAAAAAAATACATTTTAATAAAAGCAATAGAATTCCATCACTTGAGCTAAAACAACGCTGATAAACAGGTCAGAGGGTAGAAGAACAAACAGAGGACATAGAACCAACATTGAGAGGCACTCAGCATATTCAAAACATAATGAAGATTGAAACGACATTCATAAGCCAATGACCATGACAATCTTATACCATCACTTAACTAGTATTGTGCCCACAACAAAGATGTAAGCATATCAAAGTTCATCATATAATTGAAACACCCATTTCTCATAAATAATAAATAATTAATAATTAATAATTAATAATTAAAACAAACAAACAAAAAGATAATAAGCATTTCAAATTCAAAAGGACAAGTTTCTCTATTGTTGCATAAATAAAACATCACCTCAGGAGCAAAACCTTCAATATGATCTTTCTCTCTTTGTAAGACGCCAGGAGATACAAAAAGTGGAAAATAACAGTTCTTGATTTTCATTTTCTTAATTTCTGCGTCAAAAAATACCTGCGCCAATGAAAAATTAAACCTTAGAACTTCAGAACAAGAACAGATTGTAAAATGAACAATATAAAGAGTAGCATCCTTACTTGCATAGTTTCCCAGATAGATATTGCCCACGGCCTTAGTATATAGCAGCCAGAGATATCATAATACTCGATCATTTCTCCACTGACAACCACCTAGACAAACTAGAAGAAGAACTATTCAAGTCACCGGAAAGAACCCGTTCATAATATTACTGGGGAGCTTCATCTAAAAATTCATCTTAAAAGAATTACTCCATTGATCAATTGCCTTTTACAAAGCAGCATAGAAGTTCTAAAAATCAATAAACCTTAAGAATTAAAATATACACTTCTCTCCAAAAGTTAAAGGAAAATGGTGCATATCCTGTCAAATTCAAGTGTCACGAGGGAAAAAAACTCAACTCATACTATTAATTCTACTCATGGTTTAAGGAATGTACTTTGACAGCCCAGGAGTGAAAATACACAATCTACATTCACAACGACGGCTATCAAACAACATTGTCAAACTCACACGAATTTTACCAAACACAAAAAGTCATTTTGCAATGAAGAAAACAAAAACCACGCAAGAAACAGCACCTCAGAATACCACTCTCCAAAGTTATCGTCTTTCTTATTAGTGAGACCTAAACCAGTCTCTTTCTTCACCTCCTTCTTTTTGCCACCTGCCCAATAAGCAACAAAGAATAAGCAAACACGAACCAAACAAGGGAATAGGAAACCGTTACACAAACAAGTACCGCATTAAAGGAACAATATTTACCAGCTTTCTGATTAGGAGCAGAGCTACCAGGCTTAGGACCAGCCATGGTTTTCAGTTCTTAACTTCTGCGAAAGAATCCAAGTAAATTAACTAGGCACTAAGAGAAGTTATCACAATCTACCATGTAAGAATGAGCAGAACAAAAGAAGGAATCCAAGTCAACCCTACGAAATCCGAATTGAGTTGAATTCAATTGCCAAAATTTCCCACAAATGCCACAAAATAAACCCACCCCATCAAACATTTCTACGTAAAAAAGTGAAAATAGCATTCAAAATCGATATAATTCCCAGAAACACATGGGTAAAGACATAAAAAGGATATCAGTTTGTAGTGGTTCAGAACAAGAAAATTGAAGTGGAGATAAGAAGGAGCGTTGAAGAGTTAAACAAGACACTGTAACTGCACCATAGTTGAGAACAAAAGAAAAGAGGGAGTGTGAGAATTGAAGGGAGAAAAGAGGTGTAAGAAACTTTACAATGGATGGATCTCTGCGATTTGGATGAAAAGGCGGCTGGGAGGAGGCGCGGACAGTGATGAAATGCGAGAGGAAGATTGAGGGTGGAGCTCAGAGACACAGGGCAGAGATGGCATTGACTAATGACACTTCATTGCGTCTTTGATTTTGGGCTGGGCCTCACTTTCCCCACCACCTTCTTAGAAGCTCAAAATATGGGCCTTTCTAAATGTGTATTGCTATCTTTCCAAATATCTATAAATATATATTACAAATATATCAAAATTTATCCATTCATAAACTCTTAATCGGTGATGTGATTTATTAGGTAGAGTTTGAGTGACGGATTTAAATTTTGCAATATCAGTAATATTTTTACATCGTGTTATATATGATAATATTTTTTATCAGATTGTTGTATTTACAACTCATTGTCTAGACATTTCTATTTTTTACGTGAATAGTCCAACATAATTTCCTTTTTCAACTCTCTTTTATCATTCAAACGCGCTTGTAAAGAAGAAACGTGCATTTGTAATCTTCTCAAAATGGTTGTTTTTTTTCAAAACCTACGCAAAGAATGGTTTTCTAAAAGTCTCTCCGTAAAAGAAAGCAAGAATCAACGAGAAGTTTTGAAGAAGTAAACAAGGTATATACATCACATACACTAGAAAATATATATTTTTGATACATTATTTATAAAATTTTAAGGATTTCTTAAAATATTGATGTCTGATGAATATCAATAGAAAAATTATCATTAAATTTTTTTAAAATAAACATTTTAATTTGGTTAAAGTGTTTATGGAAATTTTATCAAACAAACTATTGATAGGGTTCATCGACCTATAAGGACTAAATTATAACTTTTAAAACCATAAGGATCAAGTTTTAACTTTTTTTTTTCTTTAAGTATATAGATCAAATTTGCAATAATTTAACCATTTAATTTTCTTAAACAAGTTTACATGTTTATTATTTATAGTAGATTTTTAGTCACATTTTATTGCTTATTTATTTTAGAAAGAATGATACATAATTTTCTCATTTTTAGTTATTGGATTGTAGGTTTAATTTCCATTTGGTCCTTCTAGTTCAAAATATTTAGTGTATGAGTTTTGTATTCAATTTCAATTTTGTTTCTAGGTTTCAAAATGTTATAGTTTTGTTATCAAATTTTGAGTTTTGTTTCAATTTTGATCCTTAAGTTTCAAGATCTATACTTTTAACTTTGATTTTCCACTAAATAGTCACTTCAATTTTGAGTGTTAATGTGTATTAATTAATTTAAAATAATTCTAAAGTAAAATAATTATATTAATTATTTTAAATTAGTTAATAGATATTAACACTAAAGACTAAAAGTGAGTATTTAGTGGGAAAAAAAAAACTCAAAGTTAAAAATGTAAATCTTGAGACCCAAGGACTAAAACTGTAATAAAACTCCAAAAAAAAATTACTATTTTAAAACATAGGGACTAAACTGAAATCAAACAAAATTATAAAGATCCGTTACATTTTGTGTAATCCAAGCAATGGGAAATATAAGAGAAAAAGTGCATAATATGAATAAAAGTGCATGCATAATATGAATAGTTGGCTTAAGTGTTTATCCACGTAGCATTGTGAGATCGGTTAAAATAATATATCATCAAATGACTGTTGAATAGAAATAGTATCTATTACCGTAGTATTATAAATATTTTAGAAATGAACTTAATATAAGGAAGATAATACATTTTTTTATTATCGTTTTTGCTTTTTGTTGCTCCATTTTCTTTAATTGTTTTTGCAATTTGTTCTTTTTTTACCTGTGATTTGTGCTTTATTTTAATTTTATTTAATAACAATATTATAAAAGTGCAATTAACATAAAATACCAAGATAAACACATCATTTATATATTAGAAAATAAATGAATATATGGAAAAAAATGAACAAAAAAATCCATTAAAAGAAGAAGAAAACATCAATCTTACTGAGTTGAAAAACAAATTAATTAAAAATAAAAAGAAAAAAAAAACATAATAATATTCTGTTGGTGCCCCGACCCGAACCGACAATCAACAAAGTAATCACTACCCCTTTCTCCCTCCCTCCCCTTCCCTTTCCCCAACAATAAAAATTCAAAATTACATGGAATATTCAAAAAATAAAAAATAAATATATATATATATATATATATTCTCAATACGTGTCGATAGACAATTGGGTAGATGGATGACCAATGGCATACGAACACGTGGACAGATTGCACAAATAATCCATGCAACTTTGTGTGTAATTATCAACCCTTCCTCTTCTTCCTCCATCATCTTCTTCATCATCATCTTCTTCTTCATCATCATCATCTTCTTCATATTCTTCAAGGTTTTATATACAGAATTCTAATGGAAAAACATCCTCTCTCTCTCTCATTCTCTGTTTTTTTTTTTGTTTTTTTTTTCTGGAAATCGAAGGTTTGTGATTAAGTGAGAAAGATATATCATCAACCTAATGCACTAAATCCACCTCCCTTCATCATTTGTTTAAACTCCTTATAATTCACCATTCCATCTCCATCCACATCCACTTTCATTATCATTTTCTTGCAATCCTCTACAGTTCTCCCTTGTTTAAGCCCCAAGGAAGCTAGAACTGACCTCAATTCGTCGACGGTGATGAATCCATCGCCATTTTGATCGAAGACGTTGAAAGCTTCTCTCATATCCTCCTCCTCGTCTCGCTCGTCCATAATCGACTGATACAGCTCACCGAACTCATCAATGTCGACACATCCATCGCCATTGACGTCGATTTTCTCAATCATTTGAGTCAGATCTTTATCAGGAATGAAAATCCCCAAATTCTCCAAGGAGTCGCTTAGTTCCTTCTTGGTGATTCTGCCGTCGCCGTTGCGATCGAACATTTGGAATACTCTTCGTAGTTCGGTTGGATCCATTTGTAATATTATTACGTATTTGTGGATGAGAGATCTCGGCCGGCCAGCGAAGGGAGGAGGAGTTGGGAGTAGGTGGTAAAACAGATAGAGGAGAGGAGAAGAGAAGGAAAAAGCGATGGGGATGGGAGGAATGTGATTGTAGGGTTTAATGGGAAAAAGAGAGAGAGGAGGAGGAGGGGAATTAATGTGGAAATGGAGATTGTAAAAAGGGGAAAATCCTGAAGGAAAATGGCTGGCAATGGGAAATGTATGTGGTGGAGCTTTGTTTGGTTGCTCAGAAAATTTGGGAGAGAAATTAGGGTTTTGTTAAACAAATCTTTCTAAAACAGAGAGGAATCATGAAGAAGATGAACCAACGGTTTCAATGTCCAACCCCTTTTTGAAGGACTCCACACAAATGATTCACGCGTCATTTGCGGGAATATTTTTTAATTTTTTTTAAAATTAAATATATATATTTTTTCTTTTTCTACGCTTTTTGCGAAAAACGCGTTCTCATTATTGTGGTTTGGTGGTTTAATTCGTCACTTAAATTAAAAAAAATTGTGTAATTAGTTAAAGACATATTAATTTGATTTTCCCTTTTAATCTGATTTTCTTTTTTGAAAAATTTAAGTTTTCTGTGATTTATTACATAATTTAATTACAATTAACTTCATAATTTATCAAGTTAATATTTAATTTTCAAGTGTTTTAGTTGGAAAATTCTTAGAAATAAAATGGATTAATTGAACAAAATATATGAATGTAAGATAAAAATTAATAATTAAGTATAATTATTTTATATATATATATATATATATATATTGTTTCTTTTAGTTTATATGTAAAAACTTTTGTCTGTGATGCTAATTTTTGTTCACAACACTTTTCTGTGGTTGTACTCATTCTTCAATATTTCCAACTTGAGAATATTCTTTGCTTGATACATTAATAAATAGGGATTTTTTTTTTAATTACCAAATAATATTCTAGCAACTATTTGTTTTCATTAATATATAATCAAAGCCTTATAGCAATATTTAAATGCTAAAAAAAAAAAGCACTGTTTAATTTTTTGTCATATGCTACTTTCCATATACAAAAAGTCAGCATGATTTGATATTATAACCATGTTAGATAGAAATGTTGATGTTTTAATTTTAAGAATTTTTATCGAAATTATAAAAAAAATGTCTTTTTAAATAATTATAAAAAAAATAAAATATTTATCCTTTATAAAAAATAAAAAAAATCTTTTCAAATATATAAAAAAAAAAACTATTTACGATTCATAAAAAAAGTCACTAAAAGACAAAATTCAATTATACTTAATTTTTCTATGAAATTTCGATATTTTATCAATTTTGTTATTTTTGATAATTTTTTTTTTTAAAAATTCCAATATCAATGAATTCAAATATATAAATGTTTTACACTTTTTAAATCAGTTAAAATAATTGTTCGTTATATTATATAGATATATATTTTTTATGTAATCCAAAATTTATGTTTGGATTGAATGTTTTGAGTCCGAATTGTAACATTAAACACTTATTTTGTTTAGATAGTTTTAAATTAAACACTATTTTTCATCGTTATCACTTTTTACGCTTTTATTTTTGTTCTGCCTTCAACTTGAGACGTATTACAACACTCCTATGATTTTCAATAATCTTAATTACATTCCACCTCTTCAAACATCCCATCAAATTTTGAAATTTTAGATACATACTAAATTTTCATACACTTGTGAACCTTCAAATTTTAGTGACCAAATTATTTTTTTATATACAACTCTAAATTTATAGTTATGTTATATACTTGCTACAAATATTTTCGATAATTAAGTCAATTTTTGAAAACCAAAAAAGTAGTTTTTAAAAACATGATTTGTTTTTACCGGTTTTCGCATTTCGCTAAGAATTTAATTAGTAATAATTCATGAAAAATCACAATATAGTGATAAATGCCGATCCATTATTAATGTAATTTAAAATTATTATATTTAGCTGTAAAGACGAAAATAAACTAAAAATAATTTTCTCTTTTTTTTAAAAAAAATCATAATTGTGCCGTTAAGGGAGGGGGTGTAAAGAGAAAAGACCGTTGGGACTTGGGGGGCCGGCAATATAAATTTAGTTTTTTCTTTTTCTTTTTAATGTCCTCAACGGCAAAATATAATATTTATACATATATTAACGAGGTATTGACACGTGTCCTCATTTCAACTATATCAATTAACTGCCACCTTCTAAACTTGCCGTCGCTTTCTTTGATTTCTTACTTCCATTATCATTTTATATTGATTTTAATTAAAGTCACTATTTATCATTTTACATGATTAATCTTTTACTTTGTAATTTTTTAATACAACAACTCGGTAGAAACGAAAGATCGAACTTTTAATTTTTAGATAGAAGATAGTGTTAATTATTCATTGAATTAAGTTTACAATCACAATACTTAAAAAAATAATATCATTCTAGATTAAACTTATCGATGTAACAACATTCCAATGAAAAGTAGAAAATTCGACGACTTGTTTAATGACTTATGAGAAGAGCTTAGTTCAACTAGTTAAGACGTATATTATCGATCAAGATGTTAGAGTTTCGAAACTTCACAAGGAACCCTCACAAGTGGTATATCTAAAAAAACAACTATCCACTCAACTTCATGTAAAATAAATTTATAAATTCTTTTGAGAACAGGTTTTAGATCAAGAATTACAATGTGAGAGATCGACTATCGACTTTTGAAATAAGCGTTCAATAGTACTTATCCATGCAAACATATAATTCTTTCGAGAATAATTAATTTTCTATAGATGAATCAATTATTATTACTTAATAGATTGTTATGAGTCTCATTAGATATTAATTAGTTTATGTCAAATGAAGGAAACATTCAAATTTAGAAGTAGTCAATTAATTAATATAATTTTTTTCCTAGAAAAAGATATATTATTACAACAAAACTAATACTATATATACTCTCACACATTACCAAATTTACACCATTAGTATTTGTCAACATGCAACCCACTTTTTTCTTAAATACTTTTTTTTAAAAAAGAAAGAAACATGCAACTCACAAAGAGGAAGTCCTCATTCAAATAAAGGGATTATTTAATTTATTTTGCATGATTAAAAAAATTATTCAACGACGTAGTAAAACAAAAACAAGCTCACATAAACAGAAAGAGAGAGATTTAAACGCTTGGTACAAAAAATCATACAACGAATTAACAATCTGACACTTTAATCCACTCAGAGTCATCACTTCTCGAATTGAAAAAAGATAGTTACTATGATACATCGTATGAAAATAGATAAAGAATCGAGGGTTTCAAGCCCTTGTTTATCGCTCTCGATTACATGAATTTATTTATCTTCTTAATTAGGTTCAAAATTTTAGTTTATATCTCAATTTCAATGCTTATTTTAATTTAGTTCATACTTTAAAATACTTACAATTTTGTTTGAGTCGATAGAGAAATTTTCAAAAGCGACATGGAAAGGTTACATATATTAGGGTTTAAAATGTGGGATGGAGATTGAAAATGTTGTTTTTAGGAACACCAAATGAATGAGACAAAAATCAGCAAAAATATTTTAATGATGAGAACCGTTGATTCAACGTTTTAAAGTGTAATTTAATATCTCGTTTGATAACTATTTGGTTTTTGTTTTTTAAAATTAAATTTATAGACACTACTTTTACCTCTAAGTTTTTTCCTTCGTAATCTATTTTTTTTCTTACTAATGATTTAAAAAATCAAACCAAAATTTGAAAACTAAAAAAAGTAGCTTTTAGAATTTTTGTTATATATATATATATATATATATATATATAGAATGATATAATATCAATACTATTAGCTAAATTAGTGATAAATTTATCTTTCAGCCTCTTTTAGACCCAAGTTCAAGTTCTACTCCTTACATTTCTTTTTTCAGATTACTTTTACTGAATTACAAAGCTCTCCGCCAATAAAATTTCTGCATCCACCGCTACGAACATGAATATAGCTCGTCTAAAAAGTGCAATGTTTATTTACTAATTTTTTTGAAATTTTTGTTTTTACAACAAGGCAACGATCAAGAGACAGAGCAACTAAATCTCGAACCGATATAAAGGAAGATGAAGCTCAAAGCCAACGAAAACCTATACCCTTTCTCGTTTTTTAAACAACTATTGACATTGACATCCATCAACACATTTACGTAAAAGTAAGACCTCAACTTTTGAACGTTAGATTGAATGTGTATACATAATTTAATTTTGGATATAAAGTATGTGGGAAATAGCTGGTGCCTTCCAATTTTGAGTGTTGAAATGAAAGTGATGCATATATAAAGCAAAAGTAATTATAACATGAGCTCCACCACCTTCTTCAATTTTCTTAGACTTTGAACTAACATCTTCATTAAAACCTCAATTTGCAATTTGTTGTTCATTTACATTATCTAATTTATTCATGCCATTTTGATATTTACTCAAAAACAAATATGTTAAATGTGAATATATTTTCTAAATTTATTGTGAAAATGCTAATATATACCGAAAAATAGAAAAAAGTCAAGCTTAACAAATTCTAAAGTATTGTAATCAAAATAGACCTCACTTGTAAGAAAGAATGTCACAAGAGACAGGTTTGATGCTTAGGTTAGTAATATTGCAGTATGTTGAGATGAGTAGAGAAGTACGTAGCTTTTGGTAGTGGGAATGTCCCCTATTTATATTGCCTTATCTAGCTAACATCTTATTGGGTCTCATGTAGGTGGGCACTTGAGACAGGTTTGACAATCTGGGGTCAGCCGATTTAATGATAGACATTGATATACTTTTATAGCAAAATGTTACTATATCTTGTAAGTATTTTTAACTGTTTTACCATTTACTATAGTTTCTCGTAAAGTAAAAAATAAAAAATAAAAAATAAAAATAAGAACTTAAATTAGGAAGAAAAAAAAAAAAGAAGACCTCATTTGACTTGAAATGAATTTGGGCTCTTTCCTTGTCTCTTTCAAAATACAAATTGGAAGGGAACATGAAAGTAAGATATGTAGGTTTAGTTTTATGCATAATAATTGTATTTTTGACCAACACAATTTTTTTTTTTAAAAAAGCAATAATAACAATAATAATAATAATAAAAAGCAATAATATATTCCAAAGATAAGGGAAAAAGAGAGAATAACAACTGCTGTCAGATGCTAAAGTGACAGCTGGGTGACCACTAGATTTTTTTTTTTGTTCTTATTTTTTGAAAATAAAAGAAAAGAAGATGATAAATTCCAGAAGATTATGAGCTGTGTTTGATTCCTCAATCACAGCCTTCATTTCTCCCCTCTAAATATTAAACCCCCTCATCCCATTATTTTGCTATAGAAATAATTTACATACAAAAATTTAATTAATTCTTTTTTTTTTTATTTAATTTTCAAAACTTTTGCTTGAGTTTTTAAAAATATTTTCAATAATAAAATAAAGAAAGTGTGTAAAGTTATTTAATGAACTGAGAGTTGTCAATACTAGAAGCTAACTTGGATGAATTGAGATTGAATCCATAGTTATATCACCCTAAACTCTAAACCGTAACGCTCTATAGAATGTTCGATACATAAAGAAAAGGAGAATAATTGAGATTGAAAAAGATTCTTTAGATGCAGTTATGGAAGATTGTCTATCACCTTAAATAAACTAATTATATATATTTTTGTACCAATTGAGATTTTAAGTTAGTTTTTACGGTATAAAGTTTATTGATTTTATCAACATAAATATAATTCAATTGACATAATATATATACTTTTTGATCAAAGGATCAGAAGTTTAAATTTGTGTGTTACAAGTTAAAAAATATAATCGTTTAGTCTTTTTATGTGACATGTTTATATTTATTATTTCTCAAAATTGGCTCATAGTGAGTACTATGTTTTACACTCGAGAAAAAAAATTTGGAGTGAATTAAGATTTAATATCCATCTAAAAGAGATATTTTTTAATCTTTTTTGCTAGGCATTTTTGAGAAATTGATGACAAGATAATGTTACAAAATCGACAAATAATGAATATAAAAAAGCATAAAAGTAGAGACTTGACACAAAGGTTTACGTGGTTCATTAACAGTGAGTTAGTTACGTTTACCGAATAAAGGAAGAACTATTTTTTTTAGAAAGAATAATATAGATTATAGAATCGAGAGCCCTCTAGCATTAGAGAATTTATATTACATATTTCTCTAAACTTTAGAGTCATAAACGTAAATAAATCGTATTCTAGATATTCCTAGCGACAAATTCTTTCTTCTTCCTCTAAAATCTTTGAAACTCATTGAATAGGATGATATATATGCAAACTTATCACATCAACTGTTGAATGAGAGCATGAATGAGGAATGTTAAAATAGAGGGGAAGAATGTTCCGTTGGAGATTGCTTCGTTAAAAGTGATCACGAGAGAGTTTATCTATTTTTCCTTTTTTCACATAAAATGGGTGAGTAGAAGTCAAATCACAAATCTCTTGATTGTTAATATATATTAGTATGGTGTTTTGTTTGCCACACATATTCTTATGTTTAAGTAAAAGAATAAAAGAGTGTGGAAGCTTTAGGATTTGAGAGTGACCGTTGACTTGCTTTCTCTAGAGCTATAATGATATACTTATCAACCATAGAGTTTTAGAGCAACATTAGGATAACCATTTATCTCCTTCGGTCAGGGCATGTCTCACCAGCCAAAATCGATGTCGTTGAACACCTAAACCCATCTTGGTTATAAGATGACATTCTTAAGTCGAGACATATCTCTTTAAGCTTTATGTTAGGCTTGACCGTAGTACCGGAGCACGTTGTCTTGGGCCAAGGACAAAGCTAACCTTCTCCCTTAGGCCTGTTGTAGTCCTAGAGTGCTACATTTGGCCCGAATATTGTTATTTTCTTGACTAGATTGCTTTTGTTCTTATTTTAGGTTAGTTTCGACAAAGAACAAAATGGGTGGCTTTCTAGGTCCAAGGGTCTTGATATTGGGTCCACCGTCCACATAGCTTGGTTTTGTTCCCTTGATTCCAACAATCTTTGTCTCTTTGTTTGTATTGAGTTTATTTTAGTTGCTTCTTTGGTCACAGGAACTTTCTAGAAAGTAGAGTTTCCATGGAAATTGACTCACCAAAATTGAAGTGAACTCAATGTTCCTCATCAAAGATCTTTAAATTAGAAGAGACTTTAATTTATATATCAAACTTTTAAAGGGTCATCAAATCCTAGTTACCTTCCAAATCATTCAACTTCATAATCTTCACCCAAGTTCATAATTAACCACATCAAAACCAACCGAATATAACCCATGTGACAAATATAAAGTTGGTTGAAAAATGTTGAAGTCTCGATCATGAAAATATTAAAATGTTCATAATTTTGATAGCATAAATCTAGACTAGAAAGCGATTTATTTGCTTTGCACGTACTTCAACATTGAATTTGTTTATTTACGTAATAAGGTGACTCACAATGAGGTGACCAACAAGAGGTGATAGAGATGTGACAATCTTAAATTAAGTCACTTAGAAAAGGTGACACAGGATGAGGTGATCGACCAAAGATAATTGAAATGAGGTGATATAAGACCAGGAGATTTCATATGAGGCGACTTGTTAAAAAAAATATTTAAATAAGTAAAAACCTATCAGATAAAAAATAAAAAATTCACAAATTTACCGTACACAAATTTACAAGCCTAAAAAACTATTAGAAACACGAAATAAAAAGTGGGGATACTTATATAGAGACATAAAAAAGACTTAATTTGTAATTTAGCCCTTTTTGAGGCTAAAATATCAGTTGGTCTTATAGTTCTTGTTTAATTTTAGTGTCAGTACTTTCAAATCTTCAATTTTAATGCCTGGACTTTCAAAGAATCTTAAATCTAGCCATTCCTACTAGTTTATTGTAATTTTTTAATTATTTTTTATTTGTTTATTAACAATTTTACTATAAATTTTAAAAATATATTTACATAGTGTCCACTTGAAAATTATTATTCAAATTTCAAATTACAGGTAGAAAATGATTTGTTTTAATTTTTTTTTTCTTTTAGAAAAATAACCATCAGCCATAACGCTAGTTTTCAGCAGCCAATGAGAATGAAGCTCATTGTTCGGATATAATTTTGAAGAAAAACTGACAATGTAGAAATAGAAGAAGAAGCGAAGCCATGGGTGTTTGAGAATTAAAGATCTTGTTCTACAAAATTGTTTCTTTAAATCCATTCTTTCCAATGTAAAATCCTTACTATCTCCTCACTTCCTTGGACAGTTTCTAATCAGGTACCACAAATCTTCTTTCTCATTTCGCACTTTCTTTTTCTTTTCGATTCCAGTTCGTAATCTCCGCTTTGCTGTCTGTAAAGACGTAGATCAACAATTTTGTACATCAATTTTCATCTTCAAGAAATTTTACTCAGTGCGTAAATGGAATGTAGATTTTGTTTTGACTGAGAATCCAACCCGTTCATTAAGTTTTTCATTTCCCCGTTTTCTTGGAGCTCAAATGGATTCTTGATTATGAAAGATAATGGGGACTTCCGACTTTCCGAAGTTGGACTCATAATGGGTTTTATTGGATTTACGGAATTGGGTTTGTTCACCATGGCTCACTGACTGGAAGTGGAAGTGAATGGACCTTCGGGAAAAGTCGTTGTGTTATGTTTTATTTTCTCAGCTGAGCGCAGTTTAGATTATTCATCTGCTTGTCTATTACATTCAGAATGATGATTTCTCTTGACGTTTTTTATTGTCCGACTATCACTAACTTTACTGAATTCCCACTTCCGGTTTTTAACTTCGTGTGATTTTTGTTCATATTCATGTGTTATTTGATGAGATTAAGTGAAGCTGGGTTTACTTGCAGAAATTTATCTAAGATTTGGATCTTTTTGACATGTTGAATGTGAGGAGGAACTAATTTTTCACCATTGCATAAGTTAAACAAAAGGAGAGGAGCTGCTTTGGCTTTATTATAGTGCTCCAGAAAATTCCAAGAGTGGTGTTTTTTCAAGGTTTTTCATAGCCTCCTTATCCTTTCCAAACCGACTTGGAAGCCAAGTCAATATGTCTCTATCCTTAAGCCCCCATGCCCTCTTGAAACTTCAGTGCAACTTACAACATGAACTTCCTCTTCACACCCTTCCTCAACTGACTTGAAGATTCTCATGCTTTTTGTCTAACTCCTTCATTACATCACTTGGCATAGAGGAGCTGGCCACACTAGCAAGGCAAGATTGTTTCAAGACTACTTTACATCCTTTCGGGAATTCCTTTAAGCCATTTCTCTAATCTGTTCTTGATTCTTTCCACTATTTAAAATTTAATCTCAATAAGTGAAATTTGACGGGTCGAAGGGGCATCTACACCATGTAAGTTAAAGACCCCCTCTCAGACTACAACACCAAAGTGATCATCCTGGACAACCTCCGGTTGATCAATATTGACGCACACAATTATAGACTATCTTGTTGATATTCTCGTACTAGCAACCTTTTCCAGAATTTCCAGGATTATTAAGGGATTTTCTAGTCTTTTTTTCTTTAAATAATTAGCATAAAATAAAATAAAGAAAAAACATAATATTATCAGTAACTAGTGATGGTTATCCTGAATTGAATTCTCCCCTGCTCTTTCTGAAACAACATTCTTAGAAAATCTGCAATTATCACAATGAGGAATTGGAAAAGAAAATCTCCATTTCGAAGGCGTTTTTTAACTTCAATTTTACCTCTTGGTTTACCTTCATGAGAACCGAGAATCTAGTGTTTGATATGCACTTTGGCAACTTACAAACCTCGATCACCAAACTAATTTGGTGGAAATATATCCAGCTAGTTTGTAGGAAGACATGTAAAGTTCTGTTTCAGGGAAGCATTCTGCATCTCTAAAGAAATTCTAAAATTTGTCAATTTAGTGTAAAGAAGAGATCTCATAATGTCGAGGGGAAACTTAATTGTGAGTCGTTACTTGTAATTTTCTTTAAAGAGATCATTCAGTGGTCCAAAATAAAATTTTCACGTGCATTCAATTGATTTTTTTCTAATGCAAAATTTAACTGCTTATACAAAGGATCAATACTGTGGTAGTTTTAACATCTTGTGGCTTGGCTCAATTGATGAAATCAAAAGTTCTTTATGACAAATGCCAATACATAGAGTGTGAAAATTGTGATTTGTGGTTTACTTTTTAGTATTTTATAAATATATAATTGATCCAGTACCTATAAATCCAAATGTATCTTTCATGTTTCAAATAATTATTTTTACCTCAAGTTCCCTTGTGATTCATCTAACTCCAGAGCTTTGATTGCCAATAGCACAATATAGCAGGAATTAATTTAACTGCATGACAGACATTACTATCATGTGATTTCATTGGTTTCAGGTGATATGACTGGAAACATACCTGAGGTCCAAAGTAGACGTGTAGAGCATACATGTCTTGCTCAAAATATAAATGCTTCTGCTGATTCTCCTAAAACTTGTTCAGAAATCTTCCCATCTGCTATTGAATTCTATGTCTGGTCTGATGAGGGAATTAATCTTTACGTGGATTTAAATTCTAGCCCTTTGGAATGGACTGAAAGATTAAAAAATGAGGTTTACATCTGTGAGAGCATCTACAGAGACAAATGTCTGCAACAAAACCTCTGTTGGTTTAAAGGTCATAAAGAATTTGCAAAATCTTTTCAGTGGAATAACCATGCTGGCCTATTCAAGGGTGGCTATTTACCGAAGGAAACTCCCTCCTGTTCGAACCTGATGACAAATACTTGCATGGAAACTGCCCGGCTAGATGAAGCTGATGGATCTGTTATCTTCTCTCCTATTACGTCTCATGCCATTAATGCAGATGCTTCTGAAAATTTAGATGAAAATCAGACAATCATATCTTCTGAAACTGATTTTGATATGCAGAACCAGAAAATTGCTGGGTCTGAATCTTGTGCTGAAGAGGATAATCGTGCTACAAGTCTTGATTTTGAGATTGATAATGCTTTACAGAAAAAGGAAAATTCTGATCCAATTTCTGGTGGTCAATCTAATCTTTCCACATTAGTCCATCAAAATCTTACGCTTGAAAGTGGAATGTGTGAATCTTCAACACTGCAGAACAGCTGCAGTGTTTTAAACCTCTCTGTGGAGAATCCTGGAAGCTCAGCAGCTGGTTCTATGGACATGGAATCATCAAATATTGAACAATGCCCTAAAGATGTCTCTTGTTCACCTTGTAGGGCATTACCACAGAGAGACTCAAATGTTTCTGATTACAGCTTGCAAACAAGTGCAGAGAAGTCGGTAAGGTGTTGTTTCGTTGCCAATTTCCATGAATTCTGCAATTAAGAGTATACCATGGATTCTATATTTCCTATTTCCTATCTTCCTTTTTGTACATAGTTCTTGGTTGATGGATATTTCACGTATATGGATATGGATATAAGAACATTTTTCAATGGAAATCTTCTTCAGCCAGCAGAAAGTACACCTATTTTTGCTCGCTTTAATCACTCTTTAGATTGTGATATGATTTTTTTTTTTTTTTTTGCTTGCAGGAGAGGAACAACTTAAGTGTTGCAACGGAGAGTTCAGAGTAAACATTTTTCTAATGAGAGGCCTTTTAAAATTTTAACTTGCGGTTTGATTTCATCATTCCTTATTTTTATTATTATTTTTTTCAGATGCTCTCAAATCCCTGAATCTATGGAGAAGACGTTGCCTGTATCTCATAGTCTCGAATCTAATGGAGCACATAAGATGAGGAAACTCACTAAAACTGAAACAAGATGTAATGGTCAGCCTGATAGAAGAGTTTTAAGAAGTGTAACGCATAAACAGAGGCTACCTAGAAGATCCAGGCGGCTCATTTCAAAGGTCTACTACTCTATTCATTGAAACCTAATATCTATAGTGCTTTCTTTCATGGGTTGCTTTATTCCAATCTTCATATTTCAGTTATCTTATTTTTCCATCTTCAAACATTTATTCTCAATGAGCTTCCCAAATTCCTACAGATTTTCTTCGTCTCTTGTCTAATTTTTCTGTTTCACTTTTTTAATGCGCTTGAAGTGCTAGTGTTGAAAATGTGAATTTAGGAAAGTTTACAAAGATTTGGAAATCCGTTTACATGTTCTTGTATTAGCTCTTCTCTCTTCTGTCATGGAGATACTTAAATCTGGTTGCCTGCATTTGAAACTTTTCCCACTTTGTATGGATTAAATTCTTATACTTCAATGCAAACACTTATACATATGTTTCTTTTTATTAGACCGCGAGTTCGTAAAGTGCATTGGGCATGATGGAACATGGAAGGATCAGTTTCTTCACATCTTCTGTGGTCTAGGAAGAATTACATCAATTGTGTGCGTATGAATATATTTATCATATGTTTGCTCCTGGAAAAGCTATTCGTTTTGAGAAGACTGATATTTTTTTGAGATGAAAATCAATCAATCAGCTTATTTTAGGAATGTATGACTCCAACAATAATTCTTATCTCAGTACTGGAATACTAATTAGTTCATCATATCATTTCACATAGATGGCAAGTGATGTAGGCATCCAATCCATAGTGGCCACCTACCCAGTATTTAATATTCTACGGATTTCCTTGACACTTAAATGTTGTAGGACTTGACACTTAAATGACAAGTTATCCTGTGAGATTAGTAGAGACGTGTGTAAGCTTGCTCGGACACTCAATATTAAAAAAAAAAAAAAAGGAAGATTTTAGATGTAGGCATCCACAGTTGAGATTAGATCTTATAGTACCATTAAAAGTACCAAACGTGATTCAGAAGTTTCATAATTATGGACTTTTGTGCTGTTTTCATGGGATTGTTTCCTCGGAAGAAAATGCTTACAAGTTACAAGCATCAATGATTCAGGATGGGCAAAAATCAATATAAACTTTCATGCTTATGAATATCAAAGGGTTTGCATGGTATGGTTTTTCAAAGTGCTTAGGGAAAAGGTTTTTCAAGTGCTGAAAAATCATTCCAAACAAACTCTTAGTTCATCTCGTTCGATGGATGCTTAAAACAAAACGACCAAACATAAATGCTTCAATTATAATAGAGCTGTCACTATCTGACTCATAACATGTAACAGATTGTTTTTCTACCACACAATTCCTTTAAATTTGGTTTTCTGTCAAAATATGGCCTTATCCATAGGCCATTCTCAATCTCAACCTAAAGAGATAGATCCCTGGCACCCCCTTAGGATATAGACTGTTTTTTGAACCTCAGATAGTCTCATTTTTTCTTCACCCCATTAAATACCAATCAAGCTTTTTGGTATCTCATGATGCTTCTTATTTGTAACTAAGGATTCTAACTTGCTACAGTTTGTGTTGACTGTTGCCACGTTGCGAATCGACGTTTTTTTCCTGGAAAAGTACAAGATTGTATCCAGGTGGATGGGGTAAGAACTCTCATCATTTAATGGAAGAAATCATGTATGTGTAATGCTGCTTTTCATCTCTGAAGGAATTCTTATAAAGGAGATTCTTTAGGGACACAATTCTGAGATCATTATATGATACATTATAGAATAAAAATGAACTTTTTAGTATCGAGCAGTTTCTACTGTTTGTAGAAGTCCTTGTTTGCCCTTTTACATGTTCAAATCAACTATTGCTTATTCTCTGGATGCATAGTAAATTCGAGTTACACTTACAATAACTAGAACCCTATTTGGCGACGGTTTCATTTTTAGTGTTCTTCCAAATTTTTAATTATACTTTTTCTCATTTGTTAAAGAAACAGTTGAATCTTGTGATAGAGATCTAGTCTTAATAAAAAAGTTCAATGGCCAATTAACTTCTTTTAAGTAAAATGCACAAAAAGATATAACATGAAATAATAACTATATCAAACAATAAAGCTTGGTTCAGTAGTATTAACATGACTCACTCCCAGTCAGTGGTTTAATTCCCCACCCATCAATTGTCCTAAGTAAAAAGACAACGTGCAATATAGAAGGTCATTAATGATCTTCCATATTGTATTTATTTAGCCTCCTTATTAAGTTCATAATAAAATCTTGGACCCCTATGGTGTCACTCAACTAACAATTATGTAAGATTCATATTATATCTTTTATGTATTTAGAGATTGAGTAGAGGGCATTTTTGTCATTATAATTAATAGCTATATCAAACTGTTTTAGGTCCCTCCTATACATATATATTTCTATTGGGCCTCCAATTTGCTATGTATTCAATTGACTCTTGTCCATTTAAGAGATAATATTAAAAAAAAGAGAAACTGTATGTTTTCAAATACAGTAGAATAAACTAACTTATTTATGAATATAACACAATTTTACTTTTTATCGATGATACATTGCGATAGAGTATAGGTTATTGCATCCTATCACTCATAAAAAAATAAAATTTTGTTATATTTGTAAATATTTTTAACAGTTTTGTCATTTAAAATAATTTTTATTTTATCAAATACAAATAGAACGATTTAACATACCCACCTCTTTAAGCAACAACTACAACAATATGTTTTTAAATAAACTTTGTGTCATATTTTAATGTTTCTAATTTGGGAATATAATCTTGAAAATCTTTTATGATAGATTATTAGACCATAATATTCCTCTATTAGATGACTTTTTTTGGTACTTATACCAATATTAAATTATACTTTATCGATCAAAAATTTCGTGGTTGAAATCTTCCAACTCTAAAATAAAAGATTAATTGAGGGGTAGTTATGTAATTTCAACTAGTTAAAAAGACAAAAGTTTACTTAATTTGGTATCTAGTTCCCTCCCATCCAACAAATAATAGTTTTAAAAATATTTATTTTGGAAATAATTTAAAAATATTTTATTTGCAAGAACTCAAGAAAAGAATTTCAGGATTATGTTCCATAATAACCCAAGTTCACAAGACACTAAAAAACCTTTCACTAAAAAGTATGTTCAAATCTTACAAATAATTAAATAAATAAACATTTCTAAATAAACTCAAAAAGAAAAAAAAATAGTATTTTGCTCTAATTTTAGATTAATTTGAGTATTTCAAGAGAGAGACATATAATATTTATTGAAGTTTTCATTAATTTTGTAGCATTTGACTCTCTAAATTATTTAAAAATTATATAGTATATAACTTAGATAACATAGGTAACATAACATTCAACAACCTATTGTTTTATTAGACTTCTTTTTCTCAATATAAAATGTTATTGTGGGGCTCAATAAATAAATAAAATATATATATATATATATATATATATATATATATATACACACACACACACTTCAAATATTAGTTCCTTATGTTTAGTTTACATTGAATTTTTTAAACGAGTATGTTTGGTAATTTATTTATTTTTTATTTCTTGTTTTTGAAAATTACTCTTTAAAAATAAGTGGATTTGGTGATTGATTTATTTTTTATTTTTTAAATAAGAAATTTATTTTTAAATTTATGAAGAAATATTGAAAAAAGAAGTTTACAAATAAAACATTTTGTTTTTTAAAATCAGAAAACAAAACCAGTTACCATATATTATGGTTTTTATTTTTAATAAACACAAAAAACAAAAGATTGAAATAGTTACACAACGTACGTGTCCAAATAATTTATTATTTTGAGTAAAAAGGTTAAATAGATGCACCAAACATATTTTGAATTAACCTATTATTTATCATTTAAAAAAAAAGATTAACCTATTATTTATTGAGTTTTTTGTTTTTGGTTTCTAAAAAGTGTATGTGGTGTAGTATATGATGGTATATTTGGCAATTGATTTGGGTTTAATGGTTTTAATGGTTTGCATGAAAAAATGGGGTCTTAGTTTTCTTTTTACCTCTTAAAAAATAATTTTAATCAAGAAAAAATAAACTTTTAAAATACTCAAAAATTGGATTTGAATAAAGTAAATACAAAATTCTCATGTTATTGTGTGTGTTTGAAAGTGATAGTTTCAGTAGTTATGTTAGAAAAGGAGATTTAGGTACAATTGATTTTGTAAAATTGATTTTTAAACAATCAAATTTATGTTTGATAACAAACTCTTGAAAGTGATTTTTACATGTTTGAAATTGATTTTTAATCATCATGTTTGATACCAAAAGTGATTTGAAAACTATCAAATTGCTAAGATAAGGGTATTTTGGGTATTTTAAAAACTATAAAAAAAATTAGGTGGTGATTCCTAATTAATCGTTTTTCAAAAATCAACTTTAAGCGATTTTTTTTCTTTCTAAAATCACTTTCTTTAAATTATCAAATACCATAATTTTGTACAAAAACAATTTTGATTAGTAAAAAAGTGATTTTGACCTACGCTACCAAACAGACTCTTAATTGTGGTTGTTGAAGAAGCTCGTCACTTTCTTGGTCCAAACTATGAATGGACATCTTCATAGTTTGTGGTTATAACTTAAAATTAGAAAATAATAATAATAATAATAATAATAACAAATAATAAATAAATAAATAAAAAGGAACTTGAAGTTGAGGGTAGGGCCAACCAAAGACAGTCTTATATGTCGTTCTTTCCATGACACAATAATACAATCACAGGTCTTCAAAACCCATTAATAATAAACAGTAATAAATATTGCTATATTTTGTAAATATTTTCACCATATTTATTAATATTTCTCAGAAATTATTGACATATTACTATTTTATATGCGGTCACACACTAAATCACTCTCTTATATTAAACTTAATTAATATATCATTAATTTGCTTACTCATTAAAGATAAATACATTATTGATTTTGTTTTTTTAGTTCAACAATTAGGAGATCAAACCATTTAAAAGCTACGAATCTAAGTGTAATAATATTACCTAAATGTTATTTATATTTAAAAAATAAAAAGAAAAAAGGAAAAAACTCAAATGAAGTGGAGTTGGCAAAATTGAGTTTGAATATAGAAAAATATCATAAATGTAATTAATTACTTAATTATATTAAATTAGGAGGAGATACAAAAGTCAAACATGAAATACAAATAATATAAAAATAGACCAACACCTCATCACACAAATCTATGAGGCAATTGCACTTAAAACATACTCAAAAACTCCTGAAAAATAAAATATAAAATAATAATATAAATAAAATAAAGAAATACATATTTATATCAAAAATAGAATTCACAGATCTTAATTACAAAAAAAAAAAAATGCTAAATTTTTAATTAACATTAACCACAATTGGTCTCCACAAATTGGGACATTACAAATCCTTTTTGTAACCTTCCTCACATGTACTACATAGTGTTGACTCAAAGTTTAATAATCATTTTATTTTTTAAAATTAATTTTGCTTTTCATATGATTTTTTTTTTGTTTTATTATCTACCTCTTAAAAGCGTTTTTAAGAATTAAGGCCTATAAATACTTTTTCTATCCGTTTATACTTTGTTATTTACTTTCGATTCATGTTAAAAAAAAAAAAAAAAAAAACCCAAGGAATTTTCGAGAATTTAAAAAATAGTTTTTAAAAATAGTTTTTTTTTTTTTTAGAATTTGGCTAAGAATTATTCAAGTGTTTTGCGAGAAATATGAGAACAATACAATAGTATTGAATGTAGAATAAAACTATAAGCTAAGAATTCAAGTGTTTAGATAGAAATACGTCCATAGTAAGTAAGTTCTAAGAAAATAAACATATTTTTTTAAAAAAATATAGAGATTTGAACCTCCGATATTAAGAGAGAAGGAGTACACATCAACTTCTAGTGTTATGGAAAACCCGTAGTACATACACTTGAAAAACTCACTCAGTTGATATAGTAATCATCAAAATCAGAGGTTCGGTTTTGAAGGGTAGGATCTCATTTATTGAAATACTTTTTATGTTAATATATTAAATTTATTTATATATTTACTTTTTAATGAAAGGCATTTATGTTAATATATTAAATTTTAAAATGGAAGAAATTAATGAGTGTCCTTTTAGGATGGGAATCATGTGAGATCTTCCTATTTATTTGTAATTTTGAACAATCTTTTTCCATCTATCAATAATCTCTATACTAATTAAGCTATTAAGCAATGCTAATAACCTCTCTCATCACTATATTTGTCTCTTTTAGTTTATGATTATAATTTAAATCGGAGCATTTTTAAATACAACACAAATATATCAAAATATTTACAAAATATAGTAAAAATTTCTTCTCGTAAGAGTGGTCTCTTAGATTTAGCATTAAAAAAAATGTTTTATAGGAAAATTGTAAAAATAGTAAAATGAACAAAATATTTACACTTCGTGGCAAAATCAGATGTAGTGAGTTTTTGTCATTTGGTTGTTTTTTTACGGTGAAGTGTCAACCTTCAATTTTGCGTCTACAAAATCTCTAAACTTTTAAAATGTATTTAATATATTTTTAACTTCTAATTTTATGTCTAACAGGTTTTAACATTTTAAGATATCCAATAGTTTTTTAAACTTTTAATTTTGCGTTTTATAGGAATATATAATTTTTTTTTAAAAAAATTAGTTGATTAATGAAATATAAAACTGAACTTTTATGACTAATTGACTGAGTTTAGTATGAAGTAGGTCTGCGAAATTTAAATAATGTTGAATAATTCAATAGTCAAGGATCTATTTAGACACAACATTTTAACTTTAAGGAATGATTGAACACAAAATCGAAAACTTAGATAAAAATTTATTATACATTCTACAAATCTTGAATACTTATTAAATACAAAATTAAATGAAAAATGGATGATACTAAAAGTTTAAGGAAATCTTAATTTTTGTAGGACATGATATCTCATTTATTTATTTATTTCCATAATATATATATA
>JBBPDJ010000021.1:13557787-13585127 GCA_037974625.1 Cucumis cinereus
AGTTTTATTTTTAATTAAATTCATAAAATTTATGTTTCGTATCTTTTTCCTAAGATATCTCAAAAAAAAAAAAAAAAGCCTAATAAGCGAGTTTTAAAGATCGTCCGATGAATAAGTGCATGCGTTTGGTTTAAAAGCATATGAGTACTACTTTAACAGAGAAGGAAAAGAACCTGTTGAAAATTTGTCCCAGATGTTAGAATTTTGTCGCAAACGTTAGAAATTGCTGATGAAGAAAGCTTCGTCTCAACCAATGGCCGGATCACAGTCGACTGAACGAAGGGCCGGAACACAGATGTCGCTTTTCGGTTTCGAATAAAAGATGGATTTGACAGTACCAGTAGAGGTGAAGAGGTATATGAGGAAGCAAAGTACGTTTGGGAGATGAAGAAAGATAGTACGTTTGGGAGATGAAGAGGTGAAGTGTGCAATTTTTGTATTTTGAATTGCACTGAGAACGTGATACTTCAGAAGTTGGAGAGAAAAAGTAATCATCATCACAATTAATGTGATTTGATTAGTTTGTAAGATATTTAATTATTTTTATATATAGAGTATTTGAAATGTTTGTGTTTAAATTAGTTTTACAATTGTTAGGGGTAGAATTGGGATAATTTATATTCCGTTTTTTAAATTTTTGCTATTTTTTTAATCAAGTTTCATTTTTGACATTTTTCTTAACGATAATTAAAAATTTACTATTTATCTTATTGCCCCAAATATTTTAGTTAGGTTGGTTCTTATTTTAAATTTTTATTCTAGAAAGAAGTAAAATGTTTATATGTAAAAAGTTTTGATTTAATTATTTTTATATATTAAATTAATACTGTATAATGAAAATTTCAATTTATGTGATGAAAATTGTCCTTCCTAAGTGCTGAAAAATCTACTAAGGGAGAATAAATTATCTAAAAGATAATAAACCTTAATAAATAAATAAGTAAATATATATATACACATACACACACAATTATATCATTAATAAAATTATACATTTTAAAGTTAATAATAAATTTGGCTGCTTGGGTTGGTTTTGGTTATTTTAGGTAAACTCATAAACCAACTAATTTTTTGGATAATTGTAATGGATAACAATTTCAGTGCATAATAAAATGTATAACAACATTTTTAAAAAATTGCAAATATAACAAAATATATCAACGATAAAAGTTATCGTTGATGGACTCTCTCACTAATAGAATAGACTCTTATGGTCTATCACTAATAGACCACCAATGATATGATCTATCACTGATTGACAATAAGAGTATATTAATGATGAACTCTGTCATATTTCACTATATTTATAATTTTTTATTTTTTTTGCTACATATGCTAATATTTTAAATCTGATTGCTATATTTGTAGTTGGGTTGATCCAATTTTTTTTCACGTTCTTCGTTATTTTTTAGCACTCCTACAAATAATGTTAAGTCCTTTTCCAAAAGAAAAAGAGACAGATTAACAAAAGATAAAATAAAAACTGGATATATGCGTGTGGAAAGTTTCAATTTGTATCCTTGAATTTGAGATTTGTATAAATTAAACTCTAAACTAATAATTGTATCAATTTAAACTTTGAATTTTAGAAGTTGCATCAATTTAAACTCCAAATCATAATTTATCATTTAGACCTTAAATTTTTACAAGTACATTAATTTAGACCCTACACTTATATAAATACATCAATTTGAATCTTCCATTATGCTTTACTTTGATATACCTATGAAAATTGAGGGTTTAAATTGATCCATATATAAAAATTAAGGGTTTAAATTCATGCATTTATGAATAAACTGATACAATTATTAGTTTAAACTTTAAATTGATACAATTATTAGTTTAAGGCTTAAATCGATATAAATTGATATTTGCTTTATATATGTTTGTCTAAAAACATTTTGGGTCCGCTACAAAAATATATTTTATTTAAATATAATATTACGGGGAAGGCTTGATTAACACGAAATCGAGACCCAGCCAAAGTCAAAACATTCTTCGTTTCAAATTTCAACAACGGTCACAAGCCCAGATCTTGGTCCTCTACAATCGCCTCCGCCGCTGGAGAAATTGGATTATTTGGCAGTTCAAACCTACGATTCAAACCGATTGGGATTGGTGATAGCATCAATAAAACATAGAAACATTGTCGGTAGTAATGAGGAGAGACCGATGGAGTTCAGGATCAGATTCAAAGCATGAAAGTGATAAAATCATTGAATTGGGAGTATGTTTCTCAATTTCGAAATCTTCATGTTATATTTGTTTAACCCTAATTTATGCTAAAACGGGTTTACACAACCTTTATCTGATTAGGGCTTAGGGTTTACTATTTAGAGAGTTAGGGTTTAGGATTTAGGTTTCAGGGAGTTAGGTTGTGGTAAAGGGATCTAGTGTTTCGTTTCTGGCTTGTGGGATTTGGTTTGGCTTTGAATTTCAATTTTTTTTTCTTTCTATAACGAAGGACCTCATATAGCTCGTGAGTCAACCACTGAAGAATTTGTTGAACTCACCCTGTGGGTTGTCAAGGCTTACATATTCTTTGGTTGGGCATTTGTTCAAGTTATCCCGTGGGTTGAATTGACAAATGACCACCAATAGAACTACTTTAAAACTTGTGGACATTGCTCACAATTTTTTTTTTTGGATGAATTACTGTCTATTCTTCTAACCTGTTTAATGGCTATTCTTCACCCTGGCTCATAGGATATCGTCTGTAATATCTTGATTATTTTATGAAGTGACAATTCTACTTTGCTCAAATTTGTTTTCTTTCCTCTTCAGATGACGCGGATAAAGATAAATACGGTGAAAACAAGTCGCATGAAGATAAACATGGTGAAAATGAGTCGGATAAATCATATAAGTGGTATGTAAAGGAACTGATAGCTAATATATGTGTCATTTTTTCCATTGTGTTTCAAATTATGTCAAGTTCAAGGTTATTGTATACTTACTGAATGTGTTTACGATCACAGGACCAAAAGAATGTTCATAGTGATTGGCCAGCAGTTCTTGCTTCAAGAAAGAAAAAGGGTGAGAAAAGCTCCATGTGAACGATATACTGTCCCCAGTAATCCAACTATATCCAGGTTGCCTAGACCTGCACGGATGCCTCTGCTCCCCATATCAAGTATGCTGCATCTTTCATTATTTTCCAGCTTTAGCTTTCTTATTTAGTCACCATGTGGTTTATCTTCTTCCTTCCTGATTGTGCTCTTCTTAGCTTTAGCCTGATTTACTTCGTAGCGTCTATATAGCCAACTGAATCTTTAATGGGAGCAAGATTCTGCTTTGCTCTCTCAACAGAGGCGTGTACGGTAACCTTGAGCCATAATATTTTGCCGCCTTGCCTCAAGGCTTACGAGCCTTGAACGCTTTTTAAACGAATCTTCAAACTATGACCAATAACATGAACTAAATCAAACACAAGAGTTATTTACTATCCTTAAAACAATTAAGGAAAGAAAATAGGAAAGACTGGACTACACCATTCAAGTACCTCCAAATCATTAAGATTCTGAAGAAGACATGTCTCCAAAGCAACTTCGTGACTATTCCCTGACTTTTGCAACTGAGAAATTAGAACGAATAGATGACTGAAATACTCATGCACACTATATCAAGAACCCCATAACTTAATTTGGCAATCATGGCGAAAAGATGTATGCAGTCCATTGTCGAGGCATCTTTGAACATGGGTAGAAACAAGTATGATGCTAGAGAAAATAAACGCCAAAGAGACAATGTTTTGAATTTTTCGAGTTTGGTTTCTGACTGTGAGATGAGAAAAATAAAAGTTTGAATGAAAGGGCCAAGTGAAGGTAAACTCCATAACTCTACACAGAGAAACTTATGGATAAATAAGGGACGTTTGGGGGTATTTCAAACCATAGAAAGTGTTGGAATTAAAGATATTAAAGTCATTTGCGTGAGAAATAAGTTGGATTGTATTGTTCAACAATATGTAAGAGCCAATGGTTTGGACTTTTCAAGTTTTGGTTTGGGGTTTTAAGATGTGGACTTTTGAAGGTTGGATGAAAGGAAGAACTTGAGTTTTTCATGGAGGGGAAAAAACACTTTGTTCGGCGGTGGACTTCTGGACCAAGAAAAGAGACTAGACTTGAGGTTCATGGCTGTGCATTTGAAGAGATATTACTTTGCTTTGTATTCTTTATGTCGAGTAATTTTCAATATTTTTGTTGGAGACTAAGACATTTGAAAGAACTTTAATTATGCAGTCATAGTCACAGTGTTCAAAAACTGGACAAATTTCCATAGATTTGTTGCTGATCTTGAGTTTTTGTTAGCTTTTTGAAATGTAGCGGAAAACCTCATAAAATAGAAAAGAGCAATTTATGGATCATTAAGAGAGGTTTGGGGGTATTTTAAACAGTAGTAAGTGCTAGTATAAATAATATTAGGGCCGTTGGTTCTCGAAATAAGTTGGATTGTATCGATCATCAACATGGATAAGAGACAATGTTTTGGACTTTCTTGAGTTTTGGTTTATCATTTTAAGTTGAGGACAATAAAAGTTTGAATTGAAGGACGCTAAGACATTTGGAAAGAAAGTTAATGCGGTGGTTGTAGTTAAGGATTTTATTAGACAAAATTTAGCTAAATTCCATCAATTTACTTGTTTATTTTTAAACAAGAAACAAGCATCTTCGTTAAGATAATGAAACGAGACTAATGCTCAAAGTACAAAAGATACTAAGTAAGGAAAGACTTAAGATCACCATCGAATTGCTTGTTATCTTGAGTTTTCCTAGCTTATGGACAAGCGAGGAAATGAAAGCCACATAACTAAAGCCTCAAAACACTGAATGGTAGACATTAAAGAAGTTTGACAAGGTATTATAAAGCAAAGGACGTTCTAGAATAAATGATATTAGGAGCATTGGTGCTCGAGACATGTTGGAATGCATTGGAACACCAAATTTGGTAGTATTTTTTTGCAACACAAAATTTGGTAAAATTTCAACCACATGCTTGTTACGTTTAGTTTTGCTAGTTTTTGGACAAGTAGTGGAAAATTTCATAATTGTAAGAGATACAATTCATGGATCATCAAAGCAGGTTTAAGGCCTTTTGAACAAAAGGAAGTGCCTACAATAAAAGATATTAGGATCATTGGTGCTTGAAGGTGTTCGTTTGTATTGCTAAAGATTATGGATAAGAGACGATGTTTTAGACTTTTTGAGTTTGGTTTCAAGATATAGACAATAAAGTTGGATTAATAAGAGGAAAAGACATTTGGGAAGAAAGTTAGTTCAGTTTGTGGTTGTAGCTATGTAGAATTCTTTTGGGACACCAAATTTGGTAAAATTCCAACCACATGCTTCTTCTATTTAGTTTTGCTAGTTTTCTTTGACAAATACTGAAAAATTCCACAACTGTGAGGGATGCAATTTATGGATTATCAAAGAAGATTTAACAGTCTTTTGCACCAAAGGAAGTGCTACAATAAAAGATATTAAAACTGTCGGTGCTAGATAGAAGTTGGGTTGTATTCCTAAACAATGTAGATAAGAGACAAACTATATTGAGTTTGGTTTCAGACAGTATTTTGGAGTTTTTGAGTTTGGTTTTATGCAATGGACAGTAAAGTTAGATTAATAAGAGGAAAAGACATTTGGGAAGAAAGTTTGGGAAGTAGAGACTAGAATAAAATACTAGAAAATCCCACAACTGTGAGGGATGCAATTTATGGAGTATCAAATAAGATTTAACAGTCTTTTGCACCAAAGGAAGTGCTACAATAAAAGATATTAAAGCTGTTGGTGCTAGATAGAAGTTGGATTGTATTGCTAAACAATATAGATAAGAGACTGACTATATTGAGTTTGGTCTCAGACAATACTTTGGAGTTTTTGAGTTTGATTTTATGCAATGGACAATAAAGTTGGATTGATAAGAGGAAAAGACATTTGGGACGAAAGTTAGTTCAATTTGTGGTTGTAGTTATGTAGAATTCTTTCGAGACACCATATTTTGTAAAATTCCAACCATGTGCTTGTTATCTATTATTGCTACTTTTTGGACATGTAGTGGAAAATCTCATAATTAGGAGGGATGCAATTTATGGTTTATCATAGAAGGTTTAAGGGACTAATTTTGAACCAAAGGAAGTAGCTTCAATGCAAGATATTAGGGCTGTCGATGCTCGAAAGAAGTTGGATTGTATTGCTACACAATATGGATAAGAGACAGTGTTTTGGACAATTTGAGTGTGGATTTAAGATGTGGGCAATAAACTTGGATTTAAAAGAGACACATTTGGGAAAACGTTAATTTGGCAATTGCAGTTATATAGAATTTTTGGGAACACCAAATTTGTTAAAATTTCAACCACATGTTTGTTATGTTTAGTTTTACTACTTTTTGGACAAAAACTGGAAAATCGCATAACTGTGAGCGATGCAATTTATGGATTATCAAAGAAGGTTTAAGGTCTTTTGAAGAAAAGGAAGTGGCTTCATTGCAAGATATTAGGGCCATTGGTGCTTGAAAGAAGTTGGATTGTATTGATAAATAATATGGATAAGAGACAACGTTTTGGACTTTTTGAGTTTGGATTTAAGATGTGGACAATAAAATTGGATTAAAAAGACGAAAGACACTTGGAAAAATCGTTAAATTGTCTGCTATGTAGTTATCTAAATTTTTTTTGGGACACCAAATTTGGTAAAATTCCAAGCAAATGCTTGTTATCATTAGTTTTGCTAGTTTTTGGACAAGTAGTGAAAAATATCATAACGGTGAGGTATGCAATTGATGGATCATCAAAGAAGTTTTAAAGGGCTTGTGAACCAAAGGAAGTGCTACAATGAAAGGGTGTTGGCGCTTAAAAGAAGATGGATTGTATTGCCCAACAATTTGCATAACAGACAATGTTTTAGACTTTTTGAGTTTTGTTTTAAGACGTAGACAATAAAAGTTGGATTAAGAAGGGGAAAAGACAATTGGAAAGTAAGTTAATGTAGCGGTTGTAGTTATTTAGAAATTTCTTGAAACAACAAATTTTGTATGATTCCATCCAACTTTGTTGTATTTTGTTTTGATAGTTTTTGGACAAGTAGTGAAAAATCTCATAACTGTAAGGAATGCAATTTATATCAAAGAATGTTTAAGGGTATTTTGGACAAAAGAAGTGCTAGACTAAAAGATATTAGGATTGTTGGTGCTTGAAAGAAGTTAGATATTATTGCGCAACAATATGCATAAGAGACAATGTTGGGGACTTTTTGAGTTCTTTTACAAGAGTTGGACAATATAGTTGGATTAATAGGAGGAAAAGACATTTGGTATGAAAGTTAGTTAAATTGGTGGTTCTAGTTATGTATAATTATTGTGGGACACCAAATTTTGTAAAATTCCAACTATGTGTTTGGTAACTTTTGTTTTGCTACTTTCTAGACATGTGGAAAATCTCATAACCGGGAGGGATGCAATTTATGGATTATCAAATAAGGTTTAACGGTGTTTTGAACCAAAGAAAGTGGCTTCGATGTAAGATATTGGAGCTGTTGGTGCTCGATATAAGGATTGTATTGCTAAACAATATGATAAGAGACAGTTTTTTGGACATTTTGAGTTTGGTTTTAAGATGTGGGCAATAAATTTCGATTTAAAAGAGGCACATTTGGGTAAAAGGTTAATTTGTCGGTTGCAGTTATATAGAATTTTTTGGATACCAAATTAGTCCATATGCTTGTTATGTTTAGTTTTACTACTTTTGGGTCAAGTATTGGAAAATCGCATAACTGTGGGTGATGTAATTTATGGATTATCATAGAAGGTTTAAGGTCTTTTGATCAAAAGGAAAATGCTTCATTGCAAGATATTAGGGTCATTGGTGCTCGAAAGAAGCTGGATTGTATTGATAAACAATATGGATAAGAGACATGGATTTGGTCTTTTTGAGTTTGGTTTAAGGTGTGGAGAATAAAGTTGGATTAAAAAGACGAAAAGACATTTGGTATGAAAGTTAAATTTGCACTTATAGTTATCTAGAATTCTTTTGGGACACCAAATTTGGTAAAATTCCAAGCAAATGCTTGTTACCTTTAGTTTCGCAAGTTTTTAGACAAGTAGTGGAAAATATCATAATTGTGAGGTACACAATTTCTGGATAATCAAAGAAGTTTTAAGAGTATTTTGAACCAAAAAAAGTGCTTCAATGAAAGGGCGTTGGTGCTTAAAAGAAGATGGATTGTATTGCTTAACAATATGCATAAGAGACAATGTTTTAAACTTTTTGAGTTTCGTTTTAAGACGTGGATAATAAAAGTTGGATTAAAAAGGGGAAAAGACAACTGGAAAGAAAGTTATTTTGGTGGTTGTAGATATTTAAAAATTTCTTGGGACATCAAATTTTGCATGATTCCAACCACGTTTGTTATATTTTGTTTTACTAGTTTTTGGACAAAGAGTGGTAAATCTCATAACTTGCATGATTCCAACCATATGCTTGTTATGTTTAGTTTTACTATTTTTGGGACAAGTACTGGAAAATCGCATAACTGTGAGTGATGTAATTTATGGATTATCATAGAAGGTTTAAGGTCTTTTAATCAAAAGGAAAAGACTTCATTGCAAGATATTAGGGCCATGGGTGCTTGAAAGAAGTTGAATTGTATTGATAAACAATATGGATAAGAGACAACGATTCGGTCTTTTTGAGTTTGGTTTAAGATTTGTAGAATAAAGTTGGATTAAAAAGACGAAAAAACATTTGGTATGAAAGTTAAATTGGCACCTATAGTTATCTAGAATTCTTTTGGGACACAAATTTTGGTAAAACTCCAAGTAAATGCTTGTTGTCTTTTGTTTTGCTAGTTTTTGGACAGGTAGTGGAAAATATCATAACTGTGAGGTACGCAATTTCTGGATTATCAAAGAAGTTTTACGCGTCTTTTAAACCAAAGGAAGTGCTTCAATGAAAGGGTGTTGGTGCTTAAAAGAAGATGGATTGTATTGCTTAACTATATGCATAAGAGACAATGTTTTAAACTTTTTGAGTTTTGTTTGAAGACGTGGATAATGAAAGTTGGATTAGAAAGGGGAAAAGACCACTGGAAAGTAAGTTAATGTGGTGGTTGTAGATATTTAAAAATTTCTTGGGACATCAAATTTTGCATGATTCCAACCCCATTTTTTATATTTTGCTTTACTAGTTTTTGGACAAAGAGTGATAAATCTCATAACTGTAAAGGATGAAAGTGATATTGAAGAAGGTTTAAAGGTATTTTCGACCAAAAGAAGTGCTACATTAAAGATATTAGGATCGTTGGTGCTTGAAAGAAGTTGGATTATATTGCCCAACAATATGCATAGGAGACAATGTTTGGGAGTTTTTGTGTTCTTTTTTAAGATTTGGGCAATATTGTTGGACTAAAAGAGGAAAAGACGTTTGGTAAGAAAGTTAAATTGGTGGTTCTAGTTATGTATAATTCTTTTGGGACACCATATTTGGTATAGCTCCAACCATGTGCGTGCTATCTTTTGTTTGCTACTTTTTGGACATGTAGTGGAAAATCTCATAACTATGACGAATGCAATTTATTGATTATCAAAGAAGGTTTAAGGGTCTTTTGAACCAAAGGAAGTGGCTTCAATGCAAGATATTAGGACTCTCGTTGCTCGAAAGAAGTTGGATTGTATTGCTAAACAATATGGATAAGAGACAATGTTTTGGACATTTAGAATGTGGCTTTAAGATGTGAGCAATAAACTTGGATTTAAAAGAGACACATTTGGAAAAGATTAATTTAGTAGTTGCAGTTATATAGAATTTTGTGGAACACCAAATTTGTTACAATTCCAACCACAAGCTTGTTATGTTTAGTTTTATTTCTTTTTAGACAAGTACTGGAAAATCACATAACTGTGAGCGATGCAATTTATGGATTATCAAAGAATGTTTAAGGTCTTTTGAAGAAAAGGAAGTGGCTTCAATCCAAGATATTTGGACCATTAGTGCTCGAAAGAAGTTGGATTGTATTGATAAATAATATGGATAAGAGACAACGTTTTGCACTTTTTGAGTTTGGATTTAAGATGTGGACAATAAAATTGGATTAAAAAGACGAAAAACACTGAGAAAGATTGTTAAATTGTCAACTAGTTATCTAAAATTGTATTGTGACACAAAATTTGGTAAAATTCCAAGCACATGCTTGTAATCATTAGTTTTGCTAGTTTTTGGACAAGTGGTGGAAAATATCATAACTGTGAGGTATGCAATTTATGGATCATCAAAGAAGTTTGAAAGGGCTTTTGAACTAAAGGAAGTGCTACAATGAAATGGTGTTGGTGCTTAAAAGAAGATGGATTGTATTGCCCAACAATATGCATAGGAGACAATGTTTTAGACTTTTTGAGTTTCGTTTTAAGACGTGGATAATAAAAGTTCGATTAAGAAGGGGAAAAGACAATTGGAAAATTAGTTAATGTGGCGGTTGTAGTTATTTAGAAATTTCTATGGACAACAAATTTTGTAGGATTCCTACCAACTTTCTTATATTTTGTTTTGCTTGTTTTTGGACAAGTGCTAGAAAATCTCATAACGGTAAGGAATGCAATTTATATCAAAGAAGGTTTAAGGGTATTTTGGACAAAAGAAGTGCTAGACTAAAAGATATTAGGATTGTTGGTGCTCGAAAGAAGTTGGATTTTATTGCCCAACAATATGATAAAAGACATTGTTTGGGACTTTTTGAGATTTTTTACAAGAGTTGGACAATATAGTTGGATTAATAGGAGGAAAAGACATTTGGTATGAAAGTTAGTTAAATTGGCACTTCTAGTTATGTATAATTCTTTTGGGACACCAAATTTCGTAAATTTCCAACCTTGTGCTTGTTATCTTTTGTTTTGCTACTTTTTAGACAAGTAGTGGAAAATCTCATAACTGGAAGGGTTGCAATTCATGGATTATCAAATAAGGTTTAACGGTGTTTTCAACCAAAGAAAGTGGCTTCGATGCAAGATATTAGGGTTGTTGGGCTCAAAATAAGGATTGTATTGCTAAACAATATGGATAAGAGAGTTTTTTGGACATTTTGAGTTTGGTTTTAAGATGAGGGCAATAAAGTTGGATTTAAAAGAGGCACATTTGGGAAAATGTTAATTTGGCAGTTGCAGTTATATAGAATTTTGTGCAACACCAAATTTGTTAAAATTCCAACCACATGCTTGTTATGTTTAGTTTTACTACTTTTTGGACAAGTATTGAAAAATCGCATAACTATGAGCGATGCAATTTATGGATTATCAAAAAAGGTTTAAAGTCTTTTGAAGAAAAAGAAGTGGCTACAATGCAAGATATTAAGGCCATTGGTGCTCGAAAGAAGTTGGATTGTATTGATAAATAATATGGATAAGAGACAACGTTTTGAACTTTTTGAGTTTGGATTTAAGATATGGACAATAAAATTGGATTAAAAAGACGAAAGACACTTGGGAAGATTGTTAAATTGTCAACTGTAGTTATCTAAAATTGTTTTGGGACACCAAATTTGGTAAAATTCCAAGCACATGCTTGTTATCATTAGTTATGCTACTTTTTGGACAAGTAGTGAAAAATGTCATAACTGTGAGGTATGCAATTTGAAGATCATCAAAGAAGTTTTAAAGGGCTTTTTAACCAAAGGAAGTGCTACAATGAAATGGTGTTGGTGCTTAAAAGAAGATGGATTGTATTGCCCAACAATATGCATAAGAGACAATGTTTTAGACTTTTTGAGTTTCGTTTTAAGACGTGGATAATTAAAGTTGTATTAAGAAGGGGAAAAGACAATTAGAAAGTAATTTAATGTGGCGGTTATAGTTATTTAGATATTTCTTGTGACAACAAATTTTGTATGATTCCAACCAACTTTGTTATATTTTGTTTTGCTAGTTTTTGACAAGTAGTGGAAAATCTCCTAAATGTAAGGGATGCAATGTATATCAAAGAGGGTTGAAGGGTATTTTGGACAAAAGAAGTGCTAGACTAAAAGATACTAGAATCGTTGGTGCTCGAAAGAAGTTGGATTTTATTGCCCATCAATATGCATAAGAGACAATGTTTGGGACTTTTTGAGTTCTTTTACAAGAGTTGAACAATATAGTTGGATTAATAGGAGGAAAAGACATTTGGTGTGAAAGTTTGTTAAATTGGCGGTTCCAATTATGTATAATTGTTTTGGGACACCAAATTTCGTAAAATTCCAACAAATGTGCTTGCTTTCTTTTGTTTTGCTACTTTTTAGACATGTAGTGAAAAATCTCTAACTAGGAGGGATGGAATTTATGGATTATCAAATAAGGTTTAATAGTGTTCTGAATCAAAGAAAGTGGCTTCGATGGATATTAGGGCTGTTGGTGCTCAAAATAGGATTGTATTGCTAAACATTATGGATAAGAGACATGTTTTTGGACATTTTGAGTTTGGTTTTAAGATGTGGGCAATAAATTTGGATTTAAAAGAGGCACATTTGGGTGAAAGGTTAATTTGTCAGTTGCAGTTATATAGAATTTTGGGACACTAAATTTGTTAAAATTTCAACCGTATGCTTGTTATGTTCAGTTTTACTACTTTTGGGTCAAGTATTGGAAAATTGCACAACTGTGAGTTATGTAATTTATGGATTATGTGAGTTATGTAATTTATGGATTATCATAGAAGGTTTCCGGCCTTTTGATCAAAAGAAAATAACTTCATTGCATGATATTAGGGCCATTGGTGCTCGAAAGAAGTTGGATTGTATTGATAAACACTATGGATAAGAGACAAGGTTTTGGTGTTTTTGAGTTTGGATTTAAGAGGTGGACAATAAAGTTGGATTAAAAAGACGAAAAGATATTTGGTAAGAAAGTGAAATTGGCACCTATAGTTATCTAGAATTCTTTTGGGACACCAAATTTGGTAAAATTCCAAGCAAATTCTTGTTATCTTTTGTTTCGCTTGATGTTGGACAAATAGTGGGAAATATCATAACTGTGAGGTACACAATATCTGGATTATCAAAGAAGTTTTAAGAGTCTTTTGAACCAAAGGAAGTACTGCAAGGAAAGGGTATTGGCTCTTAAAAGAAGATGGATTGTATTGCTTAACAATATGCATAAGAGACAATGTAGTAAACTTTTTGAGTTTGTTTTAAGACGTGGATAATAAAAGTTGGATTAGAAAGGGGAAAAGACAATTGTAAAGAAAGTTAATGTGGCAGGGTTAGATATTTAAAAATTTCTTGGGACATCAAATTTTGCATGATTCCAACCATATTTGTTATATTTTGTTTTGCTAGTTTTTGGACAAAGAGTGGTAAATCTCATAACTGTAAGGGATGCAAGTTATATCGAAGAAGGTTTAAAGGTATTTTGGACCAAAGAAGTGCTACACTGAAGATATTAGGATCGTTGGTGCTTGAAAGAAGTTGGGTTGTATTACCCGACAATATGCATTGAAGACAATATTTGGGACTTTTTGTGTTCTGTTTTAATATTTGGACAATATGGTTGGATTAATAAGAGGAAAAGACGTTTGGTAAGAAAGTTAATTAAATTGGTGGTTCTAGTTATGTATAATTCTTTTGGGACACCAAATTTGGTAAAATTCCCACCATGTGCGTGTTATTTTTTGTTTGCTATTTTTTCAACATGTAGTGAAAAATCCCATAACTATGAGGAATACAATTTATTGATTACCAAATAAGGTTGAAAGTCTTTTGAAGAAAAAGAAGTGGCTTCGATGGAAGATATTAGGGTTGTTGGGCTCAAAATAAGGATTTGTATTGCTAAACAATATGGATAAGAGACAGTTTTTTGGACATTTTGAGTTTGGTTTTAAGATGTGGCCAAGAAAGTTGGATTTAAAAGAAGCACATTTGGGAAAAAGGTTAATTTATATCAAAGAAGGTTTAAGGGTATTTTGGACAAAAGAAGTGCTAGACTAAAATATATTAGGATCGTTGGTGCTCGAAAGAAGTTGGATTTTATTGTCCAACGATATGCATAAGAGACATTGTTTGGAACTTTTTGAGTTCTTTTAAAAGAGTTGGACAATACAGTTGGATTAATTGGAGGAAAAGACATTTGGTATGAAAGTTTGTTAGTTAAATTGGCAGTTCTAGTTATGTATGATTATTTTGGGACACCAAATTTCGTAAATTTCCAACCAGATGCTTGTTATATTTTGTTTTGCTACTTTTTAGACATGTAGTGGAAAATCTCATAACTATGAGGAATGCAATTTATTGATTATCAAAGAAAGTTTATGGGTCTTTTGAACCAAAGGAAGTGGCTTCATTGCAAGATATTATGACTCTTGTGGCTCGAAAGAAGTTGGATTATATTGCTAAACAATATGGATAAGAGATAGTGTTTTGGACTTTTTGAGTTTTGTTTTTAAGATGTGGGCAATAAAGTTCGATGTAAAAATGGAACATTTAGGATAAAGGTTAATTTGACAGTTGCAATTTTATAGAATTTTTTAGGTCACGAAATTTGTTAAAATTCCAACCACATGCTTGTTATGTTTAGTTTTACCACTTTTTGGACAAGTACTGGAAAATCACATAACTGTGAGCGATGCAATTTATGATTATCAAAGAAGGTTTAAGGTCTTCTGGACAAAAGGAAGTGGCTTCAATTCCAAATATTAGGGTCATCGGTGATCGAAAGATGTTGGATTGTATTGATAATATGAATAGGAGACAACATTTTGGACTCTTTTAGTTTGATTTTAAGATGTGAACAATAAAGTTGGATAAAAAAGATGAAAATACATTTGTAAAGAATGTTCAATTGGCAGTTGTAGTTATCTAGAATTCCTTTGGGACATGAAATTTGGTAAAATTTCAACCACATGGTTGTTATGTTTAGTTTGCTAGTTTTTGGACAAGTAGTGAAAAATCTCATAATTGTAAGGGATACAATTTATGGATTATGAAAGAAGGTTTAAGGCCTTTTGAGCAAAAGGAAGTGCCTACAGTAAAAGATCTTAGAACCATTGGTGCTGGAAGTAGTTCGATTGTATCGCTAAAAATTATGGATAAGGAGTTTTGGAATTTTTTAGTTTGGTATCAAGATATGGACAATTAAGTTTGATTAATAGGAGGAAAACACATTTGGGAAGAAACATATTTCAATTTGTGGTTGTAGGTATGTAGAATTCTTTTGGCTCATCACATTTGGTAAAATTCCAACTACATGCTTGTTATCTTTAGTTTAGCTATATTTTTATGACAAATACTGGAAAATCGCACAACTGTGAGGGATACAATTTATGGATTATCATAGAAGGTTTAAGGGTCTTTTGAACCAAATAGAGTGTCTTCCATGTAAGATATTAGGGCTATCGGTGCTCTATAGAAGTTGGATTGAATTGCTAAAAAATATGGATAAGAGAAAGTGTTTTAGACATTTTAAGTATGGGTGTTAAAAAAACTCGGTAACTCGACCGATTCGGATTACCCAACCCAAACCGTAAGGGTTTAAGGGTATTTTAACCAAAGAAGTGCTACAATAAAAGATATTAGGATCGTTGGTGCTCGAAAGAAGATGGGTTGTATTGCCCAACAATATGCATCAAAGACAATGTTTGGGACTTTTTGAGTTCTTTTAGAAGAGTTGGACAATAAGGTTGGATTAATAGGAGAACAAGACCTTTGGTATGAAAGTTAGTTAAATTGGCCAATCTAGTTATGTATAATTATTTTGGGACACCAAATTTCGTAAAATTCCAACCATGTGCTTGTTATCTTTTGTTTCGCTACTTTTTGGACATGTAGTGGAAAAACTCATAACTGGGAGGAATGCAATTTATGGGTTATCAAAGAAGTTTTAACGGTCTTTTAACCAAAGAAAGCGACATCGATGGAAGTACTCGAAAGAAGAATTGTATTGCTAAACGATATAGATAAGAGACAGTGTTTTGGACTCTTTTAATTTTGGTTTTAAGATCTGGGCAATAAATTTGGATTTAAAAGAGGCACATTTGGGTAACAGGTTTATTTCTCAGTTGTAGTTATATAGAATTTTTGGGTAACTAAATTTGTTAAATTTCCGATCACATGTTTGTTATGTTTAGTTTTACTACTTTTTGGACAAGTACAGGAAAATCGCATAAATTTGAGCGATGCAATTTATGGATTATCAAAGAAGGTTTAAGGTCTTTCGAACAAAAGGAAGTGGCTTCAATGCAAGGTATTAGGGCCATTGGTAATCGAAAGGAGTTGGATTGTGTTGATAAACAATATGGATAGGGCACAACATTTTGGACTTTTTGAGTTTGGATTTAAGATGTGGACAATAAAGTTGGATTAAAAAGACAAAAAGACATTTGGAAAGAAAGTTAAATTGGCACTTGTAGTTATCTAGAATTCTTTTGGGACACCAAATTTGGTAAAGTTCCAACCATATGCTTGTTATGTTTAGTTTTACTACTTTTGGGACAAGTATTGGAAAATCGCATAACTGTGAGTGATGCAATTTATGGACTATCAAAGAAGGTTTAAGTCGTGGATAATAAAAGTTGGATTAAAAAGGGGAAAAGACAATTGGGAAGAAAGTTAATGTGGTGGTTGTAGTTATTTAGAAATTTCTTAGGACAACAAATTTTGTATGATTCCAACCATATTCGTTATATTTTGTTTTGTTAGTTTTTGGTCAAGTAGTGGAAAATCTTATAACTGTGTGGGATGCAATTTATATCAAAGAAGGTTTAAGGGTATTTTTGACCAAAAGAAGTGCTAACCTAAAAGATATTAGGATTGAAGGTGCTCGAAAGAAGATGGATTGTATTGCCCAACAATATGCATTAGAGACTATGTTGGGACTTTTTGAGTTCTGTTTTAAGATTTGGACAATATAGCAGGATTAATATGATGAAAAAGACATTTGGTAAGAAGATTAGTTAAATTGGCAGTTATAGTTATGTATAATTCTTTTGGGACACCAAATTTCGTAAAATTTCAACCACGTGCTTGTTATTTTTGGTTTTTGTTACTTCTTGGACATGTAGTGGAAAATCTCATAACTATGAGGATTGCAATTTATGGATTATCAAAGAAGGTTTAAGGGTCTTTTGAATCAAAGGAAGTGGCTTCAATGCAAGATATTAGGGCTCTCGATTCTTGAAAGATGTGGGCAATAAAGTTGGATTTAAAAGAGGCACATTTGGAAAAAAGGTTAATTTGGCAGTTGCAGTTATATAGAATTTTTATGACACCAAATTTGTTAAAATTCTAACCATATGCTTGTTATGTTTAGTTTTACTACTTTTGGGACAAGTATTGGAAAATTGCATAATTGTGAGTGATGCAATTTATGGACTATCAAAGAAGGTTTAAGTTCTTTTTGAGTTTTGATCTAAAATGTGGACAATAAATATGGATAAAAAAGACGAAAAGACATTTGGAAAGAAAGTTAAATTGGCAGTTGTAGTTATCTAGAATTCTTTTGGGACACCAAATTTGTTAAAATTCCAACAACATACTTGTTATGTTTAGCTTTGCTAGTTTTTGGACAAGTAGTGAAAAATCTCATAATTGTAAAGGATACAATTTATGGATCATCAAAGAAGGTTTAAGGCCTTTCGATCAAAAGTAACTGACTGCATGAAAAGATATTAGGGTCGCTCGAAGGAGTTCGATTGTATAGCTAAAAAGCATGGATAAGGAGTTTTGGACTTTTTTAGTTTGGTTTTTAGTATGTAGAATCCTTTTGGAACACTAAATTTGGTAAATTCCAACCACATGCTTGTTATCTTTAGTTTTGCTAGTTTTTTTTTTACAAGTACTGGAAAAATCTCACAATTGTGAGGGATGCAATTCATGGTTTATCAAAGAAGATTTATGAGTCTTTTGAACCAAAGGAAGTGCTACAATAAAAGATATTAGGGCTGTTAGTGTTCGAAAGAAATTGGATTATGTTGCTAAACAATATAGATAAGAGATTGTGTTTTGAATTTTTTGAGTTTGGTTTTAAGATGTGGGCAATAAAGTTGGATTTAAAAGAGGCACATTTGGGTAAAAGGTTAATTTGGTAGTTGCAATTATATATAATTTTTTTGGGAACACCAAACTTTTTAAACTTCCAACCACATGCTTGTTATGTTTAGTTTTACTACTTTTTGGATAAGTACTGAAAAGTCGAATAACTTTGTGCAATGAATTTTATGGATTCTCAAAGAAGGTTTAAGGTATTTCAAACAAAAGGAATGACTTCAATGCAAGATATTAGGGCCATCGGTGATTGAAATAAGTTGGATTTTATTGATGAACGATATGGATAGGAGACAACATTGAAGACTTTTTGAGTTTGGATTTAAGATGTGGACAATAAAGTTGGATTTCAAAGGCGAAAAGACATTTTGGAAAGAAAGTTAAATTGGCAGTTGTTATCTAGAATTCTTTTGAGATCAAAGTTGGTAAAATCCAGCCACATGTTTGTTTTGTTTAGTTTTGCTAGTTTTTGGACAAGTAGCGAAAAATCTCTTATTTGTAAGGGATACAATTTATGTATCATCAAAGAAGGTTTAAGGTATTTTGAACAAAAGAAAGTGCCTATAATAAAAGTTATTAGGGCCTTTGGTGCTCGAAGGAGTTCGATTGTATTGCTAAAAATTATGGATAAGATGTTTTGGACTTTTTGAGTTTGGTTTCAAGATATGGATAATAAAGTTAGATTAATAAGAGGAAAAGACATTTGGGATGAAAGTTAGTTGAATTTGTGGTTGTAGTTATGTAGAATTCTTTTCGGACACCAAATTTGGTAAATTACAACCACATGTTTCTTGTCTTTAGTTCTGCTAGTGTTTTTGCAAGTAGTGAAAAATCACTCAACTACAAGCGATGCAATTTATGAATTATCACAGAAGGTTTAAGGGTCTTTTGGGCCAAAAGAAGTGCTATACTAAAATATATTAGTGTCGTTGATGACCAAAAGAAGTTGGTTTGCATTGCTTAACAGTATGGTTAAGAGACAATATTTTGGGCTTTTCGAGTTTCGTTTTAAGATAGGGAAAATAAAAGCAGTATTAAAAAGAGGAAAAGACATTTGGTGAGAAAGTTATTGTTGCGGTTATAGTTATGTCTAAATTCTTTTCGACACCAAATTTGGTAAAATTCCAACCACATGCTTTTGATCTTTAGCATAGTTAGTTTTTGGACAAGTAATGAAAAAGTGGATTGTATCGGTTGTAGTGATGTATTAACATATTGATTATCACAGAAATTTTAAGGGAAAGGAATTTCTAAAATAAAAAATACTAGGTTGTTGGTGCTTGAAAGAAGTGGATTGTATCGCTCATTATTATGGATAAGAGACCATTGTTTGGACATTTTGAGTTTCCTTTTAATATGGGGGCTGTCAAAGTTGGATTAAAAAGAGAGGAAAAGACATTTGACCACAAAGTTTATGTGACGGTTGTCATTATGTAGTTGGATAGCTAATTTGGTAAAATTCAAACCACATGCTTGTTATGTTTGGATTTGCAAGTTTTTGAACATGTAGCGGAAAATCTCATAATAGTAAGGTATGCAATTTATGTATTATCAAAGAAGATTTATGGGTCTTTTGAAGCAAAGGAAGTGCTACAATAAAATATTCTACGGTCGTTGGTGCTCAAAAGAATTTGGTTTGTATTGCTCAAGAATATGGATAGAGACAATATTTTGGACCTTTTGAGTTTGGGTTGAAGATAGGGACAATAAAAGTCAGATGAAAAAGAGGCAAAGCCATTTGGGAAGAAAATCAATTTGGGGTTGTAGCTATGTCAATTTTTTTTTCAACACCAAATTATGTAAAACTCTAACCGCGTGCTTGTTATCGGTAGTTTTGCTAGTTTTTCGATAAAGCAGTGGAATCTCATAACTATGAGGGTGCAACACCAAATTGTTATGTTTTCCTGTTTGTTCATGGAACATTTGAAGAGGAGATTGTTGTTCATTCTTTCAATGATTGGTTTGGTCTGCAATGGGGTTATTTTTGTTGGTGGATTTGGTTGTTTTGTTCTTGAAGAAGATGTGTGGTTGGAGGGGTGGATTGTTTGTGGAATTGGTTGTTTTTGCAGATATGTGTTTGTTGGTATCAGGTTTAGGTTCAATGTCTCATGTTGTTGTTTCTTCTGGGGAGAAAGGGCCTGTTTGTGTGGTTTGAAGTCAGATGGGTCTCATCAGGTGAGCTGTTTTGGTTCAAATTCAGCCATAACTTATGGAACCCCTTCTCATTTCCCATTCATTGGTCTCACTGCTGGTGATGGGTTTGTTTGTGGGCTTCTTTTGGATTCGAACCAACCTTATTATTGGGGAAGCAGTGGCTATTTTCAAAATGGGTGTTCCTCAGCCTATGATCAAAGGAGCTCAATACCTGGAAATTAGTGCTGGTGATTATCATCTGTGTGGGCTTCGAATGCCTCTCACTAGACAATAGAAGTTGGATTAAAAAGAGAAATACATTGGGTAAGAAAGTTAATTTGACAATTGTAGTTGTATAGAATTTTTTTGAGGCACCAAATTTGTTAAAATATGAATTGTATTGCTAAACAATATGGTTGATAATGTTTTGGACTTTTTGAGTTTGGTTTTAAGATGTGACAATAAAGGTTGGATTAAAAAGTGGAAAAGACGTTTGGGAAGAAAGTTCATGTGGCGGTTGTAGTTATTTAGAAATTTTGTAGGACACCAAATTTGGTAAAATTCCAACCACATGCTTGTTATGTTTTGTTTTGCTAGTTTCTGGACAAGTAGTGGACAATCTCATATTCGTGAGGGATGAAATTTATGGATTATCAAAGAAGGTTTGAGGGTCTTTTGGACCAAACGAAGTGCTACACTAAAAGAGATTAGGATAGTTGGTGCTCGAAAGAAATTGGATTGTATTGCTCAATAATATGGATGAGAAACAATGTTTTGGACTTTTTGAGTTTGGTTTTAAGATTTGGACAATAATAGTTTAAATAAAAGAAAGTCAAAGACATTTGGGAAGAAAGTCAAAGACTTTTGTTTTGGGACACAATAGTGCTTGTTATGTTTAGTTTTGCTAGTTTTTGGACAAGTAGTGGAAAAGCTCATAGCTGTGAGGTATGCAATTTATAGATTATCAAATAAGTTCTACAAGTCTTTTGAACCAAATGGAGTGCTACAATAATAGATATTAGGGTCGTTGGTGCTCGAAAGAAGTTGGATTGTATAGCTCAACAATAAGGATAAGAGACAATGTTTTTGAAGTTTTTAGTTTGGTTTTAAGATGTGAACAAGTTGGATTAAAATGAGGAAAAGTCATTTGAAAGGAAAGTTAATGAGGTGATTGTAGATATGTAGAAATTTTTGGGACACAAAATTTGACAAAATTTCAACCACATGCTTGCTATGTTTGGTTTGGCTAGTTTTTTGGACATGTTGTGGAAAATCTTATAACTGGGGGTGCAATTTATTGTTTATCAACGAAAGTTTAGAGGTCTTTTGAACCAAAGGAAGCGCTACCATAAAGATATTAGAGCTATTGGTTCTCTATGTATTCTGTACTTTTGGAGAATATAATAATCTTATTTCTAATCAGACTGAAGATACATATAAATGGTCAACTCAGAAACCCTTATCTAGGGAATCTAAAATTACAATAAGGGACGACTCTACATAATTACAATAGAAACACATATTATAACACTGCCCCTCAAGCCGGAGGAAATATGTCAACCATGTCCAGCTTGTTGCACAAATAGCTTATTCTTGCTCCGTTTACTGCTTTTGTAAGGACATCTCCCAATTTTTCTCCAGACTTCACATATCATGTAGATATCAATATTTTTTGTATTTTCTCTTGAATAAAATAACAATCCACTTCAATATGTTTAATTCGTCCAGGAAAAACTGGGTTGGATGCATGTGAACAGCAGCTTGATTATCACACCATAGTTTAGCTGACATAGTAACATTGAAGCTGATTTCAGATAAAAGTTGGTTTATCCACACGATTTCACACAGATTGTGCCATATCTCTATACTATGAATTAACATTCGAACGTGAAACTACATTTTGTTTCTTGCTTTTCCACGACACAAGTTTCCTCCAACAAAAACACAATATCCGATGTTGATCTCCTATCTTCTCGAGATCCAGTCCAATCAACATATGAAAAACATTCAACCCTTGTATGACCATGAGCTTTATATATGAATTCATGTCCAGGTGCAACTTTTAGATAACATAGGATATGTTCTACTGCAGTCGAATGATCCACAGTCGGAGAAGACATAAATTGATCTACTATACTCACATAATAGGCAATATCAGTTCGTGACACTATTAAATAGTTCAAAGTTCCAACTAATCTTTAAATAATTCTCCTCCCTTAGCAAGTTGCAAATTTGGTTTCATTGGAGTACTGCATGGTTTGACTCCTAGCTTATCTGCCTCAGCCCACAAATCAAACACATATTTTCGTTGAGACAGGTATACCTTTCTTGCTTTTCATTAAATAGGTTGAGAGATGAAAGCCAATCAATTTTAGCATAAATCTTGAAGGGAGAAATCACTAAACTCCTTGTTTAAAGTGCATCAAGCTGCTGCGTTTCTTTTTGCAATGTTCAATTTTCCAGGCCATCCCTTTTCCTTGTCATGAAAGACCCTGTTGATTACATTCAAACCAAAGTTTCGCAAGCACTGCTTTATATATTTTTTCCTAAACTATTCTCGGTCGCTTTGACAGAACAGGCCCCTGAGCAGCTGAAGGACATTCGAGCTTAGTGATCCATCAAAAACTCAAGCCACTTTGATAAGGACCCAAGCCCCCAACATTTGGCTGAATAAGGACAGTTGATAAATAAATGCAGTAGGTCTTCACCAACCTTCATACAGAGAGGGCAAATTGATGGCAATAGACCACTGTTGGAGATCTTTCTTTGCATAATCGAGGAGCAATTTAGAAGGCCAAAAAGCATAATCCAGATTAATATATTAAAACTCTTGGGCTGCTGGATTTCCACAAAGCTCTGAATATTCCTTTGTGCAACGGGGATGATGGAGAGAGATGAGCCAAAAGATACTTAACTGAAAAATTGCCCAATGGGTCGAGAAACCAACGAGTACCATCCAAAATTGGCACCCTCTTAGATGATAGTAAATAAAGCAAAGATTGAAATCTAAGATCTCTGTCTTCTTTTAAAAGTCTACGAAAAACCATTAACCAAGACATAGTGGAGTTAACTGGACTTAAAAGTCAATTCAAGTACCCTAAACTTGAATTCAACATAATAATGGACTAAACCAAATTGAAGATGTTAAAAACACAAACACAAACAGAACAATCTTGGATTTCTTGCAAATTGAAGAACTAGAAGTAGGAAGAAGAGAATTGACACTAAGGTTCGACATAGAGGCCTACATCCACTTTCAAGACCGCAATCATCCGCACAATAAGATTAAAATCAACACTAACAATTAAGATTTGAAGCGAATCTAGAAGAGGTGCATAAAACTCTCCTCAACTTCTGCTCTCAAAACTCTCTCTTTAATATTCATAGTTTACAACAGAAATCTCTAACAAACTCTGGATTTCTTTCCATGAGATGATCGAGCATGTGAGCGGAGCCTGTCAAAGCTGATCTGAAGGTAAAACATAAAAATAAGAAATTGAATAAATCAGCAGATTATATGATAATATAAACGGTAATTAAAACCTTACCTTAACACAAATGCTTTTTAAGATGGAAAAGTTGGGCCGCCCTCTCCTGATGTAAATAATAATAAGTGGGCAAGAGGGTATGTTTGAGTATGGGCATGAGGGTATTAGTTTTCATTTTCTTCCAAAATTTGTAGCCAACTATACAAATGGCAGGGCAATTTGGGGCAGTCAAAAACTCTCAAAGAGTACCTAATGGAATCGCAACATTGTGGCTGATTTGGCAGTTTCGTCAGTTCCTTACAACTTTCAGCTATTCAAGTTTTAAGAGATACAAAATGATGTGGAACACTCCTTGATTTGAAACAAGCTGTCAAAGATAAGACTTCTACATGAGGAAAAGCATCCATATCATTTGGCACGTCTTCCCATTCGTCGAGGTTTTCCATAAAACGAAGAGAAAATTCTTTCAACTTGGGAAATGAAGCCTATCTCCATGGAACTCCCTCCCTATACTTCTCACACTATTCATAAAACAAATGCCAAGTACCTCTGGCTCAGGTAATTGTCCTAGCATTGGAAGCCTTTCACATTTTTCACATTTTACAAGACATATTTTAACCAACTTTTCAACAAAAATACTATTAGGAGATGATTTTCCAGGATAGTAAGAAAAGGATAAAGATTGAAGATTTTGATGTGGTTGAAGTCCTTCCAATACTTTGTACCCATTGTAGTTGTCATCTTCTTCAAATGAAAAATTCCAGAAAAAACCTAGCTCAATTAAATTCTTCTTTTCACTCAACCTTGCACCTTTAGCTTCTTCTTTATTTTTGCCTACCTCGAGATTTAGATGTCTTAATGATCCTTTAAGATTTCTTAAAGGTCCAAGTTCTTCAATCCTACGACCCTGCTTAAGACTTGCTTTAAATGCAGATAATGTTTGAAGATGAATCAATTGGCTCATATGTGACGACATTTTTCGAGACACAATGTAGTTGAAATGTAAATGTCTAAGCCTGATCAATTTTCTCAAGTTCTTTCGGAGAGGTGTTGCTTCAAGTTTCAACGTTTGCAAATTATAAAACTTGGTAATACATTGTAGATCAATCAATTTTGTCCAATTGGTAATGTCAAAATATCTCAAATGCTTCAACAAACCATTTTCTCAAATATGTTTCTAGCATATATTGAACTTACTTTTAAAACACGCAAGAAAACATAGTCCTCAATCTTTTCATGAATCTCCTCGTTATTGCAAATTAATGTGTGCAACTTTCTCACCGTCTTTCCACAAGAATTACTAAGACTTGATTTTACTTTTTGTCGATGGTTTGAAATAACACATGCAATATTTAGGTCATGCATTTTCAAGTGTGTAATTCTCCCATTCATGTCAATATCAACATCAAATAAGGATCGAGATAACAGAAAATCAAGGTATTCTTCTCCTACATCCTCCATCATTTTGTTTTTTTCCTTCTGGTTGAACAAATCCTTGTGTCACCCACATTTGAATTAAGCTTTCTTTGTCAAACAAGTAGCCTTTTTAAATGTTTGAACAATAAGCCAAACATTGCTTTAATGAAGGAAATGGTAGGCTATCCACTCTTAATTTTAGTGTGGATAAAACAAAATCGTTGTCATCAATTGATATATTTTTCACCACGCTTTTGATTTTTATCATCCATCTCTCATAATCTCCTTCAAACACTACTGCCCATCCTAAGACTTTTGCAACCAATGGTAATCCACCAATTTTTGTAACCAATTCTTCTCTAAACTACTCCAACTCTGTATTCGTAACTAGTCTGCTTGCATTTGCACTCTCTTTGAACAAGGACCAACATTGATCATTAGGAAATTTTTTTAGACGATGACTCGAAGTTGTTCCCATGATATTTCCAACTTCTGAATTTCTTGTTGTCACAGTAATACTACTCTCAGGTTTTCCAGCAATATTCTTCAAACATTCCTTTAACTCACCCTATAATCTAGCATCATCATTCCAAACGTCGTCAAGAACAAGAAAATATATATATTTTTTTTCCATTTCCTTTTGGAGTCTTTGAAGTAAATTCTCCTTGTTCAAGCCGCTTGAAGTTTCCGTGAGACTCTGAAAGATTCCTTCCAAAATATTTATAATACCAAATGATGCGGACACACATACCCATATAGTTTCATCAAAATGAGCTTTAACCAAGTCATGATTGAACACCATCTTTGCCAAAGTTGTTTTCCCCAATCCACCCATACCCAGAATAGGTATGATGGACATTGGATGTTCATTGCTAGAATCAATCACTAGCTTCACCATGTTTGAAACATCATCTTCCCTTCCTATTATAGTTTCTTCAAAACTAAATTCGATGTTTCTCGTATCTGTTTAAGGTCAATAATATTCTTGTGTTTCAATGGAATCTCCCCCAACCAGACCAACTAGTCCTAAGGGCTTGTCTCACAATAATGCTTATGTAAGGATTTAGTAATGTCCTTCATTCTTTTGGCCATCTTCAAACGAAACAAAAAAGGATTATTTGATGAAGAAAAAAAACTGCGCACCTTCTTTGTTTCCTCTGTTTCGACTTGTTGCCGAATATCCTCGTAAACAAGCTCGTCCTAAAGATCATCGGCTTCATAAACAATATGTTGAAGATCCTCTACCCATATCCTCACAGATCCATGGTGCAATTTCTTAGTGTTGCTATCTTTTAAAATGGCTTCAGACTTGATTAACCACTTTCTCAATTTGGACAGCTCCTTTTGCATTCCCCAACCTAAACGAAAGCTAAATCTAAATTGTGCTATATTTATAAATTCTTGTGTGTGAAACACGTAACAAGAAAGACAAACCCAACGAACTACAAAGAAACATCACACGACATCATTAATGTAAACCACTAAGGATACGAACCATAAAGTAATGAAGACTCTCGATCTTCCAAAACTTTATGAACAACACATAGCGTGCTAGTAAATTTTGACTACAACGAATAGGGGAAAAGTAGAAATCGTCCAACTCACTGGCATGTTTCTTAGCCTTATCGATAAAAAATGAGACTTGAGTAGATCAACAAGAACATTGTCTTGCAGATTAGCAATCTTCAAGTAATCAAATTCAACCACTGGATTTGAGATATGTATCGAAGAAATACTCTCCAGACTGTAACAAATCGAAATTGAACAAATATAGCATGCTATATTTAATAATACTTTGGATTTGGTTACTATATTTGCAATTATCTCAAAATTTAATCTTGGTTATCCTCGATTTGTGTTATAGGTACCCACTAATTTTGATTGTTATATACAAATTGCTAAAATAAACATCAATATTTAGCTTTCATACATTTATTATTATGCATATCTATACCCATTGTCTTAGACATTTAAAATCTAAATATTTAATATCTATACTCAAATTAAAATTCAACAATAACAATGTAATTTTTAAAAATTTATGCACCAAATAAAATTAAACTCAATATTTAAAGTAGAAGTGTAATATGTAGAAATTTAAAATAAAGAAATAAAATAGAAACTAAAGTAAAAAAGGTAGGAATTTTTTTTTTAATAATTATTGTCAAATGTAGGTGAGAATGTTTGAAAATGTCAAAAATGGGGTAGCGGAGTCGTGGACGGGGTACACGACTTCAGGAAGTCATGGACCCCGCCCACGACTCCCCTGACGTGTCTGCAGGCGTGGCAGCAAGGTGTCAGGAAGGACGG
>JBBPDJ010000021.1:13585227-13596008 GCA_037974625.1 Cucumis cinereus
TATGGAACCCCTTCTCATTTCCCATTCATTGGTCTCACTGCTGGTGATGGGTTTGTTTGTGGGCTTCTTTTGGATTCCAACCAACCTTACTGTTGGGGAAGTAGTGGCTATGTTCAAATGGGTGTTCCTCAGCCCATGATCAAAGGAGCTCAGTACCTGGAAATTAGTGCTGGTGATTATCATCTGTGTGGACTTCGAACGCCTCTCACTGGACGGCGTAGGAATGTGTCGTTTGTCGATTGTTGGGGTTACAACATGACCAGAACCTTTGCTTTTGATGGTCCTATTGAATCGATCTCGGCGGGGTCTGAGTTCAACTGTGGGCTGTTTTCTCTTAATAGAACTGTTTTCTGTTGGGGCGATGAGATGAGCAGCCGTGTAATCAGTTTGATACCTAAAGATATGAGGTTTCAAAAGATAGCGTCTGGTGGTTATCATGTTTGTGGAATTTTAGATGGCGCAAATTCAAGAGCGTTTTGTTGGGGAAGGAGCTTAGACATTGAAGAAGAGATCTCAGTTGCATATTCAGGTGAAGCAAATGTTGAATTGGTTCCAGTTGATCCATTAGACTCTGTTGTTGGGGGAAAGTTCCATGCTTGTGGAATAAAGAGCTCAGACCGTGGTGTGATTTGTTGGGGTTTTACGATTAAACCGAGTACTCCAGCACCAGATGGGATTAAAGTTTACGACATTGCAGCTGGAGATTACTTCACCTGTGGAATTCTAGCTGAAAAATCTCTCTTACCTGTTTGCTGGGGTCTTGGATTTCCTACTTCTCTGCCTTTAGCTGTCTCACCTGGAATCTGTAAAGCTACTCCTTGTCCTCCTGGTTTCTACGAAATTGGCCAAGACAAAGCTCGGTGTAAGTCGCCGAATTTTCATGTGTGTATGCCCTGCAGTACTGCTTGCCCTCCTGATATGTACCTAAAAGTTGAGTGCTCCTTAAAATCTGATAGGCAGTGTGAATATAATTGTTCAACTTGCTTTTCAAGCGAATGCCTCTCAAACTGCTCATCCATGCCTTCGAATGGTGTGATGGGGAAGAAAAATGGGAAGTACTGGCCTGTGCAGCAGCTTCCAGTTCTTGTAGCTGAGATTGCTTTTGCTGTGTTTTTGGTAGCTATCGTGTCTTTGACTGCAATCTTATACGTTCGATACAAGTTACGGAATTGCCATTGCTCAGGAAAGGAGTTGAAGTCTAAGAAAATCAAAGGGTCTGCCTCTTCCTTCCAGAAGGAAAGCTATAAAATACGTCCCGACTTGGATGAGCTGAAAATAAGGAGGGCTCAGATGTTCACCTACGAAGAACTTGAGAGAGCGACATGTGGGTTTAAGGAAGAGTCTATTGTGGGAAAGGGAAGTTTTTCTTGTGTTTTTCGAGGGGTTTTAAAGGACGGGACAGTCGTAGCAGTAAAACGGGCTATAATGTCTCCCAATGTGCAGAAGAATTCAAAGGAGTTCCACACTGAACTTGACTTGCTATCAAGATTAAACCATGCCCATTTGCTTAATCTGCTTGGTTATTGTGAAGAAGGTGGAGAGAGGCTTCTTGTTTATGAGTTCATGGCTCATGGTTCCTTGCATCAGCACCTCCATGGCAAGAACACAGCCTTAAAAGAACAATTGGATTGGATAAGAAGGGTCACAATTGCAGTCCAAGCAGCCAGGGGAATTGAATACTTGCATGGCTATGCTTGTCCTCCGGTCATTCATCGAGATATTAAGTCGTCAAACATTCTCATCGACGAAGAGCATAATGCTCGAGTCGCTGATTTTGGCTTGTCGTTGTTAGGACCGACTGATAGTAGCTCTCCATTAGCCGAGCTACCAGCTGGGACTCTTGGCTATCTCGATCCTGAATACTATAGGCTTCATTACCTTACCACCAAGTCCGATGTGTATAGCTTTGGTGTTTTACTACTAGAAATTCTCAGTGGTAGAAAAGCCATTGATATGCAATATGAAGAAGGGAACATAGTAGAATGGGCAGTGCCTTTGATAAGATCTGGAGATATCTCTGCAATTTTAGATCCGATATTAAAACCACCTTCCGATGTAGAGGCCTTGAAGAGGATTGCAAATGTAGCCTGTAAATGTGTGAGAATGAGAGCGAAGGAGAGGCCATCAATGGACAAAGTGACAACTGCTTTGGAGCGTGCTCTTGCCCAATTAATGGGAAGCCCGTGTAACGAACAACCAATCTTACCAACCGAGGTGGTTTTGGGAAGCAGCAGACTACACAAAAAGTCATCTCAAAGATCATCAAACCGTTCGGTCTCTGAAACAGATATAGCAGAAGCTGAAGATCAAAGGTTCGAGTTCAGAGCTCCGTCGTGGATTACATTCCCAAGTGTGACGTCGTCCCAGAGGAGGAAATCCTCAGTGTCAGAAGCAGACGTTGATGGAAAGAATTTGGAAGGAAGAAATGTAGGGAATTGTGGAGGTGTTGGGGATGGATTGAAGAGTTTAGAGGAAGAGATTGGACCTGCTTCCCCTCAAGAAAAGTTGTTCTTGGAGCACAATTTTTAAAGTTTGAGGACTCATTGAAAAGCAAAGCAAAGCAAAACCCAAGAAAGAAAAATTCCAAAGCCTTTGATTTTTATTACAAAGTCTCTCTGACATGAAGGAAAAAGAATGAGATTTCAATATAAAATTCTTGGAAATCATATAAAGCTCTAAGCTCTTATTGTTCTGTGATTTCAAAGTCATTCCATTGCATTTTTCTACTAATTGCTTCTCTTGTTTTTTGTATTTGATGCTAACAACCTACCATCTACTGTTCTTGTAAGTTCCAGTTTGTGAATAACTTTCCTTTTTCTTTTCCATTTCTCTTAATATCCTTAAATTTAGGTTGGTTTCTCATTTCTTCAAATACCTAACCCAAATGTCAAATTCTGATCTCTGTTAGCCATTTTTTCCCCTTGAAAATTTGTAGCTCAAATGTGGATATGATTGAGGTTTTTTCTCTTTTTTCTTAGAAATATCCATCAACATCCATATTTTATTGATATTTTCATAAAATTGTGATTGACAGAAAACAACTCCAACCTTTGAACATATACCAACATTCTTATTTATGACGATTTTTGGAATTTAAAATTCATTTTTGTTCTAAATATAAAATATATATATATATACAAGTCTAAGCACAAAAGATTGTACTATTGGCAGCAATTAAAATTTTGGAAAACATCATCAATGGTCTTCACTTCACCCATAAATGGATTTTCAAATTTGTGTTTTGAGTCTTTGCCAATGGATTCCATTCCAAAGATTGAGTAAAACATCCTTTAAAGAGTGGAAATTTCAACTCTCATTCATCCATTTTGCCATAGATTAGAAGAGTAGCACTAATCATAGAATTTCAAGTAAATTTAATACCTCTCGAAGTTAAATTATAACATTGCTAATATAACTAAAAATATGGAATCGTATCGTATGCTAAGTATTTACTATTATTATTACAAACATAACCAAATATAAAAGAATGATATCATTTGCTAATAAATATCATTATTTTTGTAGAGTTCAACAAATAACAATGAAAATTTGAACCTCTAACTTTGTGGTTGAGAATATGTGTTCCTTAACTAGTCTAGTTAAGCTAGAATGGATGAATCCTCTCGAGTTGAAAACCTTTCTTTTGTAGTGATTTGATATTGCTCAACCTGTTACACTAATCTTACAAGAACACTTTGTAGTTGCCATTATTCTCCAGAAAAATCTTTTCTCCCAATCACAAGCAGATTTCAGAAAAGAATGGAGGGGAGGAAAAAAGTCTCATTACCTGAAAACATTTGTGCAAAAAAACACAGAATGAAAACTTTTAACATTTTCTTCTAGACTAAAAGAATAACAAATAAAGTTTCAAGTGTTGAGCTGAAAATATACTTCCTTCCATCTGAATGAAAATGATGGCAACCCCTGCAAATGTAACTAATTAACCGAATAGCCAACTTTGATTATGATTTTGATTTGAATTGTAAAAGTAAAAATATACCTAGAAAATGTACAAGTTAGGCACAAGGGCAAAGCCTCTTGGTATGTGGGTGTGAGCCATCACAAGAAACCATTGATTGTGCGCTATTATATAAGCATGCTCCTGGATTCTGATATTTGTATACACTAAAAATAAGAACTAATGTATTTCCTTTATAATACACTGACATTCAAAAGAAACCCTCAGTAAAACATACAATCGCCAAGAAAATAGAGCATATGCAATAGAACATCATTAAAACAACATCTTCTAATATAGAGGAAATATAGAATGGTGTTTTCGATGTAATAAGAGAAGCACGAGTTAGTAATAATAGTGAAACAAAACAAAGATGGTCAATAGGGTGAACAAAAGTCCACGCCTTGGAAGGGGTAGAGAAGTTGATGACCATGTGAAGAAATCTGGGGTAAGTTTGGTTCCAATTCCTTGCAATAAAGGAAAAATATCAATGAAGGAAGAACAAAATCAGATGCCTTGGGAGTGAAATGACTTCCAGAATTGTGTTCTGATTGGTAAAGGAAGCTGGAAAAACTCCTTTTAATTGGACGGCTGTTGAGCTGGTTGTTTGTTTGATATATTCTTGAACTTGGTCTAGCTACACTTTCTTTAAAGGTTTTCTTCTTTGCAGTCGAAATCTTAAGAGTTCACATTTGTGGTGTTCTTTTTGCTTTGACTAAATAAGGACCATGGCAATGGTAATCACTTGAAAAAGAGATATATATCCAGATTTATCCAAAAAAAAAGGAGGAGGATGTTAGGTTCTATCCTTCTAAATGGGGTTGTCTACAAAGTGTCTTTAATGTTTTGAACTTTTGAGCTCCTTGCGGAAATTCTTCTTCCTTGAATGCATGAAAAAGCCTCATGACCCAATTAGAATGTTGGGTCTCACATTATCTCCTCTTCCCTTTCTCTCCCAAAATTTCAGTATCACAGTATGATATTTTCACTCTCCTTTCTACTCCTTTCATTCTTCTTGACTATTCTTCTCATAATTTTCCAACTCAGTGCCAAGTATCAGCGTCTGAGTGTATTTAGAGGAAGTTTGAAAATGAAATAGAATGTCAATTAGCAATAATAATCCATGATATACTTTTTTCTAAATTTCCTTTACTGGTAATCTTGAACTAATAATGATAATCACTTTTGATAGTCAATACAAAAAGAACAGGACAACATACCAGTTCTTTAGGAGCATCATAAGCTACTTCAGCAGGTTGATCGGTCCCAACACTTGCTAAGCAACCTCCTTTGCAGCTTAAGTATTTTTGCATACTACCCCAGAATAAACATGAATAAAATATAAGAAAGTACATAATTCATAAGTCAGACCAAAACACTGAAAAGAACCAGAGTAACTAATGAGTGGGAGAAAAACTATCTATTCACTTTTCTATTAAAAAACACTTCATCAAGAAAAAACATTATGTGGCTTCATTAAGAAATAGGAGGGAAAAAACAAACAAACAGAAACTCACATGTCACAGTGATTTAGGACCAAAATCTTGTTAGGGACACATGATTGTCCATTTGACTTGCAAACTGAATCACACGACTCTCCTTGCCTATCATAAATTCAGTTCAGAAGAGTAAGAAAGATGCCAAACAATGTATAAAACAAACAACTGGGATAACTACCCAGTGAGAGATACCTTCCAATAATGACATTAATGCCATTGAGTCTGAACTCTAGTTGTGTGCTGTTGTCTCCTATGAGGTTCATTTTAAGAATAATAAATTGTTTAAGATGAGAAATAATAACCAAATGAAAAGTTAAAGCTTAGAGAACCATACAAAAAACATAATCCAATTTTTGAAATAAAGCACAAACATTACAAGAAGATAAAAGAAAACAAAGTGAACTATTTATTTCGATGAAGACCAAACTTTTATAGAGCAAAAATGAAAGGATACAATGAGCATTTTAAAAACAAGTCAACAACAACAAAAGTAACCATAGGTTAGCGGTAATTGGCATCTACTCCGTCCCTAGGGATTCCCCACTTGTTGTACTTAAACAATAACTCAACAAGAGAAGAGCCAAACAACAATGTCAAGCACCTAACCTAACAGCTAAAAACATGCTCATTGTTAAGAATAAAAATAAGGAGATGGTTACAAAACTTTTTAGATTCTATCAACCCGAAGGGAGGTATTGGATCAAGCTATGGACTAGACCTCCCTATGCCAAATGTTCTATGAAGATGCTAAAACGGATCTCCACAAAGCACCTCACACTCTCTAAATTGGAGGATTCTTCAGGGCCTTCACTTACAAAAACAAGAAAAACAAGGAACAGAAAGTGTTTCAATACGGGGAGCCATACAAATGGGAGAAAATAAAGTCAATAGAAAAACCACAAAAATGTGTGTGCGTGTTTTTTTTTTTTGAAATAACCACTAAATGTGTTATGAATTCACAAGAAGGACATCCCTAGATCCGGAGGAAGGGTAGAAGCCTAGTAATAAAGGAATCAAGAAAATTTTACAGGCTCTCAAGTCACTAAGAGGATGCACAAAAGCAAAGTTGGAAAAACCCAAACCCTCGTTTCTAATAAAAATAAGGGCTGTTCAAAATCCAGTGGCCCAAAATGTGTAATCCAGCATTGGTTATAAACTTGTATGGTTGGATTCAAATAAATGAAAACTTCACAAGCTAGGTTGTGATTCACATATTCACATAAAATTAGTTTATGTTGAATTGCACCAATCTGAATTAATATAACTAATTTAAAGAAACATTCTTTTTCTTACAAATTAGGTGAAGGAAACTTGGGCACAAGTAGATGAATTCTCATCCCAGCTCCCCTGAAGTTCTGATTCAGAATTTTCTCTTAAATTTCACACCTCTTTTGTTTTGACGACACAATTCCTAAGCACTTTTGCTTTATCTTGCAGCCACAAACCATTTCTTCCATATCGCATGGGCTACAGTATATTTTTTACATTATAATCCTATCTTATAAGTTCATTCTTATTACTTATAAAAATCAGGGAATGCAATTACACTGGCTACAAGCCTACAGAAAATTAAATCTAAAAGCAAAAATGAGAAAGACAGCTAACATATTAACAATAATAAAGTGGCAGATCAGCAAACAAATGATGGAAATGATGGCAACAAATGGAAAAAACACACCTACAAAATTGTTTTAAAAAATGTTACACATGGAATTGACCTCTGTGCAATAGTTCTAAAAATCACAATCCCTATAGGCTATATGATTTGGATTCAGCTATTAAAGTTGGTAAATATTCCACGGTAATTTACAACTGCCAAGAAGAGTTCTGATCCAATTCAACATCATAATTAACCTGAAGAATATGAGGGCACAGAAAAGCAATGATGGAAAGCACTGTGATAAGCATTTTCGTGTACCTGAAAATTTTAAAATTCTATCAAATATCTCAACTGCGAAAATAAAATATATGATGATGCATTATTCATTCATCATAGTTTACAAGGACCATAAATCAAAATGATAACATAGTGTAAAACATTCAAAAGGATATTCTTAAATTGGAGTGCCATTTGGTATCCATTAATGTATATATTCACCCTTGCCTGACTTGTTGGAGCACCAACAATAATGACACAAATGACACTTGAACTTATGTTCGTACAAATAGAAAAACTTCTTCCATTTTATAAACATTACATAATAATACAAAAAGGATTTCACATGTTTAGCCTGGTTTATAATAAAGGCTAAATATATACAAATTTTCATAAAAATCATATAAAAACACTAATAAGAGTCAACTAATGACACAAATAAAATGCAATAACACTGGTTTCATTTTAAACATGAAGAAAATATCAATGCAGGATACTTACAACACTCTCAGAATTGTGACGACACCTCCCAACACAGAAATCAAAGACGCTGGCATATGTCCCTGCAGGATTTAACGTAGTTTTAAAAGTTTAATCTGATACTAAAAGTGTCTTTGGAGTAACTTGTAAAAAAAATGCTTTTAAACAGACTAAAATTTTCTTCAAGTGCCTGTGGAAAAATTAATAATTTTTTTAAAAAAATGTAGCTTTTTTAATGTGATTTTAGATGAAAAAAAAAATCTTTTATAAATTTTAAAAATAAAATTCTTAAATCACCAACTCAACCCAAAAGTTTAAACTGATGGGTGAAGGAAAATTTAATATAATATCTAACACTCCTCCTCACTTGTGGGCTTGAAATAAGAAGAAAAACCCAACAAGTGGAAATCAATATTAAATGAGGAGGAAATAACGTTGCAAGAGCTTGAATACAGGACCTTTCTGGACCACCTGCTCTGATACCATCTTAAATCACCAACTCAACCTAAAAGCTTAAGCTGATGTGTGAAGGAAAATTTAATATAATATCTAACAAAAATAAATAAAATACTAACAAATAAAAGTACTTCAAAAAAATTAAAGTAGTTAAAAAGTCATTTTAGGATAATCCATCTTTCAAGAGTTTCTTTAAAAATAAGAAGTAGAATAAGCTTAAATACAACCTACATCATTCTTACTCATAATGGAAGCTTGTCTATAAGTTCTAGTCATTAGTTACCTGCAGTGGCTGGCTTGGCAATTTTAATTTTCAGTATTTGCTGCCTTTTGGTCTGCATGCAGCATCCAGAAAGGCGCCAATTTTTAGATTCCAGCACAAATTCATAGGGAAAAAGAAGACTAAATAAAAAGAATGAAGCATTATAAGAATCAAGAAGAAACCCATCATACCCTTGAAGGATTCTGGCAGCATGAAACACAATATTCATACGAATTGCAACATTGAGAAACAAGATTGCAGCCACTGCAAAGTGTAAACAGAAAATAAACAATAAGCTCAACAGAGCCCTTACATTCATCATGAACCATTGAAGATCTATTTTGGACAAAAAAAACTCACTGACAAGGAAATTTCTCCCCTTTTCCATGACAACAATGAGACAGTGGATCAACAGACAAAGCATCGCACACATAGCCTGGAAATGAGAGCACAATAATTATGATCAATAATATGTACGTAAAGAGTTATAGAACTTTCTAGAATATTTAATATTTTCTAAAATACTATAAAGATCTAGATACAATAATAAGTAGGAAACATAAGTATTGTCATAGCCAAGAAAGGCAGAGGTAATAGTTGAAATTTAAACCATAGATGGAATATCTAAATTGAAGTACTAGAAATCAATAAAGAACACGAAGAACGCATCTCCCAACAACTTTTTTTTTTTTGGATAAGAGACAAATGTGTATTAAAAAGTCCAGCAATGGGCAATAGAAGACAGCTACAGGCAGGGGCCAAGATAGCCCCCCTAAAAAAAACTGACACAAAAGAGCCTTCCAATTGTTAGTAATTATGGAGAGGCTGTAATTACAAAAAACTGATGTATAATTTGTACACCACCAAGAAACTGTGTGTTGCACCACAGTCCAAAAATAATCAAAAGAATTAGACTTATTTTCAAAAATCCTATTGTTTCTCTCCTTCCAAATACCCCAAAGGAGAGAGCGAAAGGCACACCCCCAAATAATATTGCCCTTAGTACCAAACCCTTTAAGAGACATACCTTCAAGAAGCCATTTATCAACCATAGCCGGCGCACAAAAACTAACATAAGAAGTATTAAACAGAGCAAAACAACCTTTCCTAGCAAAATCACAGTGTAAAAATAAATGATCTAAGGACTCATCACTTTTAAAACAAAGACAGCAAACCGAGGGTTGTAAGGCAGTAGCATTCTTTGCATTTTCTCATGAGTGTTCAAGCTTCTATATGCTAGAGACCATATAAAGAACTTAATCTTCTTAGGGGTCCGACCCTTCCAAATGTGACGCACCAGGGGATAAGCAATCGGAGTATGTCGTTTACTGATGGACAGAAAAAGGTAGATTTAGTTGTGAAGTAACCAGGCCCATTTAAAATCCATTTGGCGTTGTCCCTCTCTCTGCCAGGAACCCAAGATTGGAGTCTTTTTTTTTTTTTTATATCCGTGAGTGTCCGGGCCAGCTTACGCGTAACTCGACTAATCTCACACCCGCCTGACCCTACAACATTTGGGTGTCAAGGAAACTCATAGGAAATTAATTCCTAGGTAGGTGGCCACCATGGATTGAACCCATGACCTCTTACTTAGTTATTGACCTTTTTACCACTAGGCCAACCCATAATGGTTCCAAGATTGGAGACATTGAAGTCCGAGGACTAAATTTTTCGTTCAACCAAATAAATATATATTTTCTTAGGCAACGTGCAATTCAATATAATATCTCTAATGATATTCCTTCCAAAAGTTTGATTAGGTGGCAGAAAGCTCCAAGTGTGACACGATCAAAGAACTGTGAATCAAACAAGTCCTAATTAACTCGCACAAACAATAAATAGACCAACTTGAAAAATAAGTAAAAGAAAGACAAATTCAGGAACCTTCAATGTACAATAAAATGAAGAAATGAAATAGCACTAAGAATTAATGAAAGAAATATTTACCATTATCATCAGTTAATAAATATCTTCCCTGAACAGTGCTCCTGCATGAGCTATTTACTGCTAAGCCAATATTAGTCCTTCAATAAAAAAATACATATATATCGCAAATTAGTAAACAAACTGATATATAACCCAGCTATGATTCATGAAGAAAATGATAAACAACAAAGATGATATGAATACAGACGGCAGCATCATATATAACATATAGTTTGAAAACAAAATCGATTCCAAAATTCAAGAATCTGACGAGCTGGATTCTTCCGTTTGGGTACAGAATAGTATGAAAGGCCAAAAACCCAG
>JBBPDJ010000021.1:13596108-13628535 GCA_037974625.1 Cucumis cinereus
GATTCCAAAATTCAAGAATCTGACGAGCTGGATTCTTCCGTTTGGGTACAGAATAGTATGAAAGGCCAAAAACCCAGAAAGAATAACACTATTAGAGTGTCAAGGAGAGTGGAAATGGGATGAATTAGAAAGTGAAATGGAAAATTTCACCTGATCGCTGAAATTCTTGAAGTAGAGAGGAAGAAAAATTGGAAGAACAAAAATGTTAAATCCAAACGAATCCACATTGAGGATGATGAATAATTAAAGCAGAAGAATAGTTTTAGGAAACCAGCAATTAATTGGATTCTATGGTTTTCGTTTGCATCAGAGTAAGCTTTCTTCTCTAGTTCTGTTCTATATGGGTCGTACAATTACCACCCTAAAATAAAAGTATTAATTACTCAAATGTTTTAGATTTTAGGGTAAATTGCAAAATACATTAAATATTATTTACAATTATACCCTTAAATAAAGTGTTAAAATGAAACTCTAAAGCTCACAGTAATTACGAAAATTATACTTATAAATAATAAAAATTAAATTCTCAAACTTATACGATAAATATAATTTATACAATTATACAGATTTGAAAATTCGATTTTAAAATTTAAATAAATTTAAGAACTTAATTTTTAATTTTAAAAGTTGAAGAATATAATTGCAACTATAGTTTTAATTAATTTTTAATTTTAAAAATTGAAAGGTATAATTACAATTAGCCCCGTTACATTAATTATTATCATTTTCTCATATTTTTAAATATATCATATTTAAAAAGCAATAATCCAAGAAAAACATTTTTCAACAACTATGCTTCTCACCTAATTTCAACCTTTACAAAAATGTCATCAACAAAATTTAAATAACAATTTAAAAAAAAAACATAGGAATTACAAGAAACATTATATTTAGTGGTAATTATTTTTCATATTTCTAAATTTACAAATAATTTCATTTCAATTTTAAATAATTCGTTGAGTTTAAAAGAATGTGAGGAGTTAGGTATCTACAAGGCTTAAATTTCATAGTTATTCCTTAGAATTCATTTTAAGAATTGAGCTTAAATTACATATTTAATTCTTATAACTAATTCTAAAAATTGTTGATTCAGAAATCGATAATAAATTTGGAAGATTTTGAAACCCAAAAGGTTTGTGTAACATATTCACTTATAGGGTATCTTTGTTATTGTAAAATTAGAAGATTGCATTGCATATTGGTGTAGCATAATATAAGTTGTAGGATTACAAAAAGTTGGGTTAGCTTCAAATTTTATATAGTTGCATTTTGAAGAATGATTTGATTTAAAACACCAATCACAAGCGAACACACATTTTTTATAATCGCTTAGAGTGATGTATATTAAAGAAAAATTTGGTCCATAATTTAGCTCCAATCCGGCCTAACCCGACCTACATACACCCTGGTACAATTGGAAAGTTATTAAAAAATATTTGGTGATTCAATTTGGACACCTTATTTCTCCTTCTAGTCTATAATTCTTGTGGTATATTTGTATATAATGTTTTTTACTATTTTGCATTTTGTGCTACGCTTAACTTTGAAGTTTTTATGATTGAGCTAACGAATAAGGAAGGTATACTTTGTTGGTATAAGTAGTAGCTTTCATTTAAGCCTTTTTAAGGTCTTAGGATCTCTTTCATTCAGATTGTGATATCGGTTCATCCATGTTCCCCTCCTAAACTTGGGGCGTTGCATAAAGAATGGTGGGAACAATCAAAACTATACCTAAGGTTTTAATTTGACTTATTGATCGCTGTTGTTGAGACACATCAAGTGTTGCGGTAGACGTGCTTGCACTTGTGCCAAAAATTCAGGCTTGACAGTGGTAATATCATGAATTCTTACGTTTATGTTCTCGTAAGGCATGTAGATGAAGAAAGTACTTTTGGGCATGACTAGCCACTAGCTTGTGTGTCCTTGTAATCACTAGTTTGCTATCTTTTTCCAAGTAATCTGCAATAATGTGCATGTATACTAACATTTAGCCACTATTTAATAACTGTATACATTCAATATTCAAATAAAAGATAGAGTTGCATATTATATATTATATTTGTGTTGTTATATATGTATCTGTGCTTCTCTGGGCTCCAACTTTTGGAGTTGTTGGGTGGTTGTGGCAAATCGAAAAGCAAATCGGTATATCTAATGAAGCCAGTTGATAAGTCATTATTATGAGTTGTTGAAATATTGGAAGTTCAACAAAAATGTGTTGATTGTACAAATTGGAGTCAAAATTATCCCGATTTTCCAATATCATGGAATCCAAGCTTTTTGATGTTGTTTTAATGGAGTTGAAATTGACGACGTCAGAGCAAACCACTATTTTCATTTTTCATTGGTGATTGCTCCAACATGACATTATTTGTCCAATCACATGAAAAAAAGAAGAAAACAACTGCCATGACGGACACTCGACGTCAACGTCGATGCAAGATTTTGATGGAAATGTGGAGTAGTCGGAGTCGGAAGAGAAAAAGAAGAATGAGGAAGAGGCAAGTTGTTCTTATTTTCTTCCATTATCGAAACACCGTTTAGAGTACATTTGAGATATTTTTTTAATTAAAATAGTACGATAGGAAGGGACATTTATAAGGAATTACAAAACCTATATTATGTTGAAATTAAGTTTTCGGAATCCTTGGAGAAGTAGGAGGTTAAGTGATTAATTAAGTTGTGGTGGCAGATTTCCAATTCCTAATAATATATACTTTCAAAATCTGACTATTTATTACAAACCATATTTATGTATAACTATATAGTTTTAGGATATATAACTATACATGTTATAATCGTTTTTAATTATTATAAAAAGTGAGTTTTTAATATTTAATATTTTACTTAGGTGTTAATAATGCTTATTGCACTTCCTCCCCTCTATATATAATATTTAAGGATTTCATATTATGTGAAAAAGGAAAATGAAATATCAACGTAGTTAATATCAATTTATACATCTAAATTTTGGAAATGTATCAATTTAAACTTTAAACTAATGATGATATCAATTTGATACAATTATTAGTTTCAAGTTTATAAATCATTTTCTATACACTAGATTTTTCAAAAGCTAGCTGGAGGAAGGGAGGTGGTAGGCATAACAACTTTATGAAAATAATGTAGATAGACTTTTGAGATGTTTTGGTAATTTTAAAAATTATATAAATTAGGGAGAGATTTAATAAATAAAAAAAATTAATTTCAAGTGTTTATTCTGACCAACTTATTTATAAACTTAATTTTGTGTCGTTGCGACACACATGTTTTTTTTTTTTTTTACATATTTTATAAAATGACTTATTTTTTAAATTAAACGCTTTGAAATGTATTCCAAACTCATCATAGTTTTTTTTTCACGTTGATTTGCCATAAAGTTTGAACTTTTGACCTCCAAATTCGATGTTAGGTTTTTCCATCGTGCATAATTTACAAAAGAAAAATATTGGAGTACATCATGGGCTAAACTTATCCTTGTACTCTAATATCTTTATTATAGAAAGATGTTTTTTTTTAGTTATTTTGTTGAATTATAAAATAAGAGTATCAATCTAAACATAACTCAACGAGTTAAGACAAGTGTTATATCGTGCAAAAAGTCAACCGTTTGAATCCCTTTCATTTCCACATGTTGTTAAACTCGAACAAGAAAAAAAAAAAAGTTAATGTTAGCTAGGTTATGCAAAGTACTTAGTTCAAAAATTGAGAAACTTAAAGAATCTCAAATCATCTGTTTAGTACTTGAAGGTTGGTCGAGCGAAGATGACTCAATATCCATGTGAGAGAAAAGAGATTAGACATACAAAAGAAGGGAATTATTAGGGACAAGATAGTCATTTCATATCCTAAAAAACCCTAATCGTCTATAAAAATTATACCCCTAAAACTTTGTATTTGTTTAGTGTATGTATATAGAGAAGTAGAAGAATCATTAATTGTTTCTTTGTACTCTACGCTGTACGGCTTCGAAGGCTTGAACTACAATGGGAAGTGGAAGCAGAATCTTGCTCATGGAAATCCCTAATTACCTTCTACTCCCACTCTGATTCTTCATCTCTGCTCAACTTTTCTGGTTCCGATTGCGTGTTTTCCGAGCAATGTCGATTGACTTCGATGACAGTTTACCGATCAGCGAGCGACCGGAGTGGTACGACGTAACTCCGCTTCCACAGGACGATGGTCCGAATCCGATTGTGGCGATTGCCTACAAAGAAGACTTCTCTGAGCTCATGAGTTACTTCCGAGCTGTTTATCGAGCACATGAGCGTTCTCCTCGTTCTCTGCACCTTACTGCTGAAGCCATTGCCATGAATCCTGGCAATTATACTGTAATTGCTTTTACCCTCTTTTTTCTTTTGTATTTGATGGCTGTTTGGATTTATATTTGGAGTTGGACAAGGACTGGAGTGGATGAGAGTGACTGATGATCTGCTTCATTTCGGGTCCGGCAATTTCTAAACTTCCGATTTGATGTTTCCTTGACTTGAACCAGTTATTGCAATGTTTATACGGAAAAGGGAGTGTGATTAGGTATTCATTATTGATCATGTATACTGCAACTAATGTGTGTTTTCTAATGTTCTTTAACCTTGAGGCCTTGGTTGGAGTGTTTTTTTTCTTTTCTTTTTCTTTCTTTCTTAGGAGAATCAAAGTTTGTGAATTTTGGGCTTTTACGTGTGGTTACTTGTTTATTTGAATGGATTTTGTACTATTGTTTGGCTAGTTTAGAGAGAGATTCAAAGAGGCGAAGCATCCCAACTTTTTTGCCATTTCCCAAAGCCAAAGGATTTTTAAGAAACCTTCCAATTAAGACCAGTTAAGCTAGAATTTGTTAAATGACAGAACAAACATTTGCACCAAGTTAAAGCTTGAATAAAACCAACTCATAGATCCTTTCCAAAGAGAGGGATTTGCTGTTGGATATTTGGTTCTTCCTTCCGTCCGCAGGAAGTATAAAAGCTCTAACAAGCTGTAACTAGAGAAACTCCTTCTCATCATGTTGAAACGTTTTTTTTCCTCGGATTTATCTGAAGTTGACTTTGTAGTGTATAAGATGAGTTTGAGTTCCTGTGTGGTTTAGCCTGTGGATGTGATATGTAGTTCCAGTTCTACCTTTTGATGTAATATTTTTAGTTACCTTTATCTATTTCTTTTAGATAGGAGACTAGGAGATAATTTCATTGATGATATGAAATGTTACAAAAAAAAAAAAAAAAGTTATAAATTTTTTTTTCTCCAGTTTGATATGAGAATATTGGGGCTATGTTTGCAAAAAGGTGAAAAGATTTTACACCAATAAGAAGCCATAAAGATGGATGTATCTAATAATTCCTCCAGGCTTCTTTCTTTGTCATGGAAAATCCTTTGATGTGAAATAATATTACATATTAGTAGTGTTGCACTTGTCAATTCAGGCTTACGAGCTAAATTCAAACTTCTATTAATTTCATTAAAAGCCTGTAGACTTCTTAATTTGACCTAAATACAGATCATTCTAAAACTACGCTTGTTGTAATGAGCTTTTATATTAGGTGGTTCATTTAATTTTACCTTTATAAGTCGGTAAATGAAGTTCTTTCTTCTTTGTAGGTCTGGCATTTCAGGCGTTTGATACTCGAGGCTCTTAATGTTGATTTACATGATGAACTAAATTTCCTTGACAACATTGCTGAGTCTAACACCAAAAACTATCAGATATGGTCAGCCTAATGTTTGAATTAATGAGCTTGAAGTTTTTCTTTTCTTTTCAAAATTTTAATCTTTTGATTGATATTGGAGACGTGTCTATGATAAAGTACAGACTTTTTTTTTTTTTCCCGTTAATTTAAACTTAATTTATGAAAGCATTGTAGCTTTTTTCTTATGTTAAGTTAGCACTTATCAGTTTACCATCAAAACAAATTTAATATTTGAGCTGTGGCAGATTGGGGGATGTGCCATTCTGTGGGGTTTGTGGACGTGAGGAAAGAGTAGGATCTTTAGGGGAGAGAGATTTCATCCCGTGATGTTTGGTCCCTTGTTAGATTCTTTGTTTCCTTTGGGCATCGGTGTTTAGACATTTTTGTAACCCTACACTAGGTGTCATTTTACATGATTGAAGCCCCTTTAATGGGCTGTTTGGAAGATAGTAATAGGATGAGTATGTATTGTAATGTAATCTAAAATCCGCATTTGGATTGAATGTTTTGGGCTCGATTTGTAATACTAAATTCATTTTCAATTCTCAACCCAATCCTCTTTTCTATTGTTTTCACGCTTCATGATCCCATTTTCGTTCCGTCCATGATTCCTCAAACATCCCACAACACACCCATTAGATTCCCAGTAATCTAATTACATTCTAACTTTCCAAACAGCTCCTAGTGTAGTTGGTTCCCTTTTTTGTGGGCTTCTCATTTTTTGTATGACTGACAGTGGCAATGAACAGTAACGAAGAGGAGGGACTATCTTTATGGATAAGTTCTTTATGGAAAGGCAGAAGTTGACTGCTAAGAAAGCTTGGAAAGGTTTTACCTTCATGTTGAGCGGTCAAGATTTTCAAATGTTGTCTGACATTACATTTATGATCTACTTGTTCTTTTCATCCCCTCTTCCATCAGAATAGGCCTGCATGAATCTTAGTGATATATCTTTGCAGGCATCATAGAAGATGGGTTGCTCAGAAACTGGGAACTGATGCTGCAAACAAAGAGCTTGAATTCACCAAAAAGATTATCTCCCTTGATTCCAAAAACTATCATGCCTGGTCTCATAGACAGGTTTGGTCCCCAATCTACTACAATTTATTATTGCATTTTAATCTATGCAGTGCAATTTTTTTCCCATCCAGACTTTATTGACATGGTTTATTTAATTTTAATGCAGTGGGTTCTTCAGGCATTGGGTGGATGGGAAGATGAACTTGATTATTGTCACGAGCTCCTAGAGGAAGATGTTTTTAATAATTCTGCATGGAATCAGGTTAGCACATGCTTTATTTATATCTGCTCCTTGATCCTTGAGTTTAACCCAAATAGCTGGAAAAGGAAGTATTTTTAGATGTGGAGGCACTTCACTAGGAATATGTGCAGAGTTGGGTGGTTAAAAATATAGTGTTTTTGGCATAAGATATTAGCAGATAAGTCTGTTAAAGTTGGGTGGTTAAAATTTCGAAATATAGTGACTTAGACAGAATTCTTTTTCCTGTTGTTTCCTTCTTTTCTTTTTAATAGTTATTTAGGAAACAATAACCTTTTCATTGAATGGTGAAATGTTTTTATTTATTATTATTATTTTAAAAAAGAAATCAAGCTTTCATTGAGCAAAATAAAAGGCGTTAGCTTGCTCCAAGATCTAAGAGAAAAAAAGTGAATAAGAAAATGTGAACTCATGCTTCACATTATTGTAGAGGCGACTGTTTCTTTCAATCCTTTTAAAAAAGGGGTCAAGCACATATTTCAAGAAACAAATTTATCTGGAGCAATAGAGAAACCATGGCGTTAATGGATTCACGTTTTTTTTCTACTAAAAATTTTATGAGTGAGATATTGCATGGTGGAGTTGGGGGTATAACTAAAATCTTTCTGTTGAGCGAAATTACTTTATTCTTTTCGTCCTCTAGTTTTGGTAAGTATCTTGAATTTTTTCTGACACGAATGGCATATAATTTTTGTTTGACACATAATTTTCTTCATAAGAAAGCTTAGATAACGATATACCTCAAGTTAATCACTCTCAGAGTATTAGTTTAATCCTTCTTGCACTTTTATGTTTTTGGTAGAGATACTTTGTCATAACCAGATCTCCCTTACTGGGTGGCCTAAAAGCCATGAGAGAATCTGAAGTGAATTATACTGTTGAAGCCATTCTTGCTCATCCTGAAAATGAGAGTTCTTGGAGATATCTGCGCGGACTTTATGCCGGTGACACCCTGTCATGGATCATTTCTCCTCAAGTTTCTTCTGTCTGTTTGAAAGTTTTGGGAAGTAAAATTAACTTTGTATTTGCTTTGAGCACCCTGTTGGATCTTCTCTCCCACGGTTTCACGTCAAGCCAAGAGTTCAGAGATGCTGTTGAGGCTTTGAGGGTACCAGATGACAATCAAACAGATTCCAACCTAGCGAAAACCGTGTGCTCAATCTTGGAACGTGTTGATCCAATCCGAGTTAACTATTGGCTCTGGCAGAAGAGCAAGCTTCCTCAGTAACAAGTTCAATTCATCAGCTTATTTTAGCCATCCTTGAGGTTCATTTTAATGTTCACTGTTGAGAGTTGGATTCAACGTCCGCAGTTCTTGGTGACCAAATCTTGAGAATACTACTCTGCCACTAAAGATAACTCTCTAATTCAACGTGATTGACAAAAGTATTAAAAAGAAAAAAGAAACAAAAAACTCTTTTGCTAGATGGTAAGCCGCTTTCTATTCCGCTTGTATACTGAAAACAGGCAATATCAAACCAAGTTTTGTACATTCAATATCTTTATAATTCTTTTGCAATTTGTACTTGTGTACATTCTGCAGCTATACCCTGGAAATGATTAACTTTATATCAATACCAGGTATGATATATTTGATATTTTATGATTATAAGGATAAATTATGATTTTTTTCTCAGACAGGTTTATTTATATGTGTTGTCTCATTGCAAAAATAGGTAAGAAAATTAAAAAGCATGACAATTTCAATCAAGAATGGTCACCTCAGCTCAACTCTATCAACTAGAGCATCTAGTCAACAAAATGACCTGCCACAGGCCATAGAGGTTCATAGTTATAACCTTAAAGATGTTGCAAATGCTTAGTAGCAATGCCAACGGTAGTTCCAACTCTTCCATTACTTTTATTGTTGGGGAGGGCTGTCCATGTGCACAGCCTGCCATGCAGACTCTCCATGGGCCATGTAAGTGCCACATGACTAAACATTCGAGATGGACTTACCTAGCTGACCTCCTGAGGATTGAAAGCGAAGGAGCAGCATCAGCCTACTGAACTCGGACCTAATTAAACGTGTGTAAAACCTCATTTCATTAACAAACTGTGCAAATATTACCCTAGCTTAGCTAGACACCACTTTGGTCTAGAGCACTAACTTAAACATCGGAGCATTTGTTTAAGCATATGAGATACAATGTGAGTATTTTTTTTCCACATGTTAGCCAACTCTTAGTTTCGTTTCACTTGTGCGGTCATGGCATTAACAATAACAGCCAAGGAAGCTAACCTTATATTGATACCAAATTCAAATATGCATACAAAATAACATCTGTAAAAAACATGTGCCAAAAGATAAGGGTGCCATATAAATCCAAGCTAACTTAATAAGCACCAAGCTAGAGTTGTTGAAGATATTCTCCAAGAAAAACGTACTTTCAAATTCAAATACGTTCCAGTCCAAAATTGATAGCAAAGAATATTTTCTTTTCTGTAAAACAAAGTTTATAGTTTAGGGGTGCATTGCATCATAAAACAGTTTTATGAAGAATTAGTCAATAATGATGATGATGATGAATACATTATGTACCAAGAACATTGATATACATTATAACATCAATAGCAAGGTTCGTTCTACACAACATTTGGCCAATTGTGATACTTCAATATCCACCTATCTATCTATCAACACTTGGCGATAGAGACCATAATGGAAGCTCTGAACCATTATGGTGCCAAAAAAAAAAAAAAAAAATAGAAAACCAAAAACTTGGGGGGAAATGTATGACTAGTAAATATATTCATTCATACGGAAAGATCATCACAACTTTTTGGTAGAACTTGAACCCTTTAATTTGGGAGATGGGCTCGATGACTCCTTGAATGCAGACGGGCATAGGTCACTAACACTGCAATTTCCACATTTGGGTCTAAGGGGAGTGCAAATAGTCTGTCCAAAACCAACCTGTTTCACTTGCCAACAACGGTTAAAAAAATAACTGAAGAAAAAATCAATAAATGGATATGTAATAAGGAATTACAGGGGAGAAAGTTTCTTAACCTAGATTCCACACAACCCAACAAACTTCAGATCATAGGAAGCAAAAGAGCACAAGTCATCAACCCATTAATTGCTTAAAAGGTGAAGCCCAAAAATGAAAAACATTAACCAAAAACAATTGAACTTTGTCAATTTGAAGTATACTGATACAGTATAAAACTTGAGAATTCTGTGTGCCTATTACACTCCTAGTGCTACGATCGATGAGTTCCTCCTCAATTCGTCTCATGGGAGGAAGGTTCACTTTTTATGGTTTGTTGGGATGTTTGCGTGATCTTGTGGACTTTTTGGCGTGAGCGGAAAAGTATTTTAGAGGGGTGGTTAAACACCCTACCGAGGATTTGATCCCTTGTTTGCTTTCATATTCCTTTGTGGGCTTTGGTTTTGAAGACCTTTTGTAACTATTCTATAGTAGTTATTTTGCATAGTTAGTCTTTTCCTGTAGAGGAATGTGACTTTTCTTGTGAACTCGATTTTTTGTATGTCCATGTATTACTTTGGATTTGTATGTCCATGTATTCTTTTATTTTTTCCAATAAAAGTTGTTTCTAAAAGAAAAAAAAGGGCATGGGAAAGAGCATATTTCTCCCAGGCCACTAGTTTATATGGAAGATGATGAGAGCAAGTACAAACCTTTACTTTACCAAAGTTAGTATAACTCATAAAATAATAATATATCTACAATTTTTACTTGGAAATCATTTTTTTAAAGGTACTTTGGACTAAAATCAGTAAAAATCATTGCAAATAGCAATAAGAAGTTACCTAGATATTCAATTTGTAGATGCAGTAGGGTGTTTTCCCAAGGGGTAAACATCGTATACTGTGTGTGAATATACAGATATACAAATGTACAATTATGAGTCTAAGAATATTGCTGTTTATGGGTAAAATATATGGTACAAAACGTTTACAAGGAAACAATGGCATCAAATTCATCGTATCACGATATCCAGGGCAGCAACTATTTGTAAAAGAACATTACATACCAGAAGAGGATTAATAGGAACCCATTCTTCTTTTGGCAGCCACAGTTCTAATGCTACTCGAGTTTCTTCAGGAGTGGATGTTTTCTAGGAAAGGAAAGAAAAAAACAAATTATAGCAAGGACATGTCTTGGAAACAATCATATACGATATGACGAGGACAACTACCACAACGCGTTGAATCTATTGAATGAAAAATCTTAAGAGGAATAATTTGATTCACTTGAGGGAGGCAAGTCCACTCGACTTGCTAACAATTTTAGCAAAAGAGCAAAATTTTGAAGTTAGGAAAAGGACGATATGCAAATCTGAAGTCAGAATCTAGTCATGTTAGTAAACAAGTGGAGTCGAGTACACATTCTACAGTTACCTGTTTTGAGCCTTTCCCAGACACCCATCCAAGCCGATTGCAAATGCGATGTACATGAGTGTCTACACATATCCCCTGAACATCGTTCCAAGCCATAATCATGATCTAAATGCCACATATGAAATATGATGAGTCATGGAAGCATACTCATTACCAAATAAATTCCTTATTTTCTAAAAAAATACAATCTATCATACCAAATGTGCAATCTTAGGGCCTATCCCTGGAAGTAGAAGTAGCTCCTCCAATGATCTAGGTATGTCCCCACCATACTTCATAAGACATATTTGTGCAATCTTCTTCAAATTCTTAGCCTTTGTAGAATAAAATCCAACCTGCAAGATGGATACAAAAAAAACTCTAAATTATTGGCAGAAAGTGGAACTTTCATTGAGAAAAGAAGTGAAAACAGAACAGCCATACATATATAAATGCTATTATTCAGATATTTCTGTTCACGTGATTCAAATTCAACGAGAAAATTTATGTGCCATGGCTCAATAATTTCCCAGAACAAATACCGGGTAAATCAAACTTTTAATGGTTGCTTCATCAGCTTTGTCCATGGCATCGGCAGTAAGAAGACCACTTTTCTGGAGACGCAATGCTGCTCCTGCACTCCTGAAAGTTCTTTTGTTAATTCAAGAAAATATTAGAAGAGGCAAGGGAGAGCTTAATATCTTTGGGTTTGGGAAACAACAAATAATGTGTTGCCCTGAGAACTAAAAGTATACCTTCAAAATATAAAATTTTGACATTCTTATTTTATTATCATGATTCATGAAGATAAAACTTATATATCTGAGCCTGTTGTTTCTCCTTGATAAACTTTCCTGCCCCCAAACAGACATACACATGCCAAGAGTAGACAACTTGAGGGTTCAATTTTTACTGTCAGCGATGGTGGTGCAAGGGTAGTTTGACAACTCTGGGGCTGTAACGATTGGCTGTTGATTGCTGGTAGTAAGCTGGGAAATCAGTTATAGGGGAGTATAGGAATTAGAGACGGGAGGAGAGAAGTAGTCTAGATTGTGCAGAAGAAGAGGCCAGAGCTCTTGAAGGCAGCAGTCTCACGAGATACTAGTTCTTTCAGCTCCCATCACTTATCAAAAGGCATTTATTTTACAATGGGGTGGCATAACAATTTGAAGCTAGAACTCCACCGTTATCCCACCCCAATACAATATACATTATAATTTATAAGTACGCCAAGAAAACTGGAATTCAAATTTGTAGTTCTGGAATATAAGCTAAGACAAGAATTTGTCAACTGATGTTTGTAGGAGAATTTCCTTTTGTTCTGCTATCTCATGATACAGGATTTGATGACAGAGTGGGATTTTTAGGCACTGAGAAAGTACCATCATATGGAAAAAAAGATCTAGTCCCTAATAGAAGATTTGAGGGTTAAACATGTTTCTGAGTAAAACATCCAACCCTCTTACAAGCTATCAAGGATGGTAACAGCTACTGTGAAAACAGGAAAGGCAGTCTTTGTCTTTGACTCTTTGGTAAATACTGGAAGGGAAAATTACAAATTGGCAGGTTTACAGTCAGTGAGTTATGATCTCATGAATGACATTCAAAGAAAGGCTGATTGCTGGATGAAGAATTGAGAATGAAGCACAAAAACAGTGGGGCACAACGGAAGGATCATGAAAGCATAAGAAGGAAAGTTGAAAAAGATAAGAGCATGGGCATTTGATAACTAACAGAAGGGGAAACCACCAGAAATGGAGGATAAAATCATGGTTGTAGTTACAGGAGTGATGTTGGTGTTGGCCAAGGAGTGAACCTCTCGGAAATGGTAAAAAACCATCAGATATTCAGAGAAAGGAAAATTCTTCCCCTTAAAATTTTTGTTTACTCGTTGCTTGAAAGATCAAGTAATCAATAATCATATGAATTTTCAGAAATAGTCAAGGAAAGTGTGTTAAATTAAAATACTCAACCAACCAATGATTTAAGAGTACAAGCACTTGCCATGAGTCACGTGGTCTTTGGTTTGGCTTGAGAGAAGAGAAGATGCCAAGACAGCAAATCTTCTTTCCTAATAAAAATAAAGTAAATGAGTAGTTATTGGTTTATATAATGCTGCAGATATCAAATACAATTATGAAAAGAACAACGAGTCTTCTGTTATCAGTATATAGTGATCGCAAGGCCATAGAAAAAAAAAAAAAAAAACGTGCAGGGTGTTACTAAAGCACCTAGCTAACTCCTTGGTGCCCCTGTTAAATCTGGGATGAAATTTTTTGGTGGCCAGATCCACCATCATCTCTATCATTCAAAAGGTATTTACTTATAAAGACCAACAGGCAACTGATTGGTACTAAGAGCATTATCATGTTATCTTCACATGTGATTATTGATATATTATGTTGGAAATTAGGTACTAGTGGAGTGTTTATAGCCCCAAGGGTATTTGTGTAATTTGTTGTACCCTAGTTTTATTTCTTTTTTTTGTTAGGGTTTATTATAGCCTATATATATTCTTCCCTCTTGTACTCTTTTGATCATTAGAAAATAATAACAGCGGCTTCTATCGTGGTTTTTTCTCCCTGTACTAGGGTTTTCCACGTATACCTTGGCTTCTTCTTTTCAATATATTCATAGATTTCATGGCGCATCAAAGAAATGAATGTTCGTGCCAGAGATAGCATTTAGGATAACTTGAAAGATTTACTTTGGTACCAAGCGAAGAAAGATAGGAGACAAAAGGTTAAAAAGTAACCATCCATCGTGCCTCTAAAAATTTTAAATTCAAATTTAAGACAATAATAGATCTTGAAAAGAACTATACAACTATGCTAAGTAAAACTGGGGTATCCATTCAAAATATGGAATTACCTTGGGAGGAAGAGTACTACCAGCTTGTCCACATCCCATGGTATCTACTGGAGCTTCTTCAGAGGCCCTCATTTCCCGAATTCCTTCAAGAACTTTTTCCCAATTCACAGGTGGTTTACCTATATCATAATTCATTGTTTTTCTTAGGAAACAAAAATAGCTAATTTGAGTGTGTCATCCTTGCACAGGGGTCATACTAATCTTCCCTTTATTATTCCAATTTTATCTGATCTCCCCAAAGCAACGAAACAAAAATATATAATAATTTAATTTAAATACTTATCTAACCAAACATTAACTAATAAAAATTCTGGGGGGAATGACTCTCTTAATCAGTGACATGCCACATAAAATCTCAAATAAATGCATACACAACACAAATTCCCCTGGGAGAAAGAAAAATTATCACTCACCTCGTTCTGCATTGCCTTTCTGTCTAGTTGGATTAGAACCTTCAATTCCGTTAAGAAGGAGATCTAGAGGAGGCTTCGACTTCCCTGCAGTGCCTATTCATAAAAAACAATGTCAGATGGGAGGGTTTAATTTGGGTGTATTGGTCATCAGTAGAAATGCTAAATTCATACAAGCAAAAGTTCTACTAAGGTAAGAAATTACTTGATCCAGGGGCATCCTTTGTTCTTTTGAATGCAAAATCTTCAATATTAGGAGGACAGGAGCGCTGTACAGTGAAAAGATTAGAAGTTCAACTAATTAACTTTCACCATGTAAGACTTTTATCTATAGGGATCTATAATCTAATCAAACAAGTTTCTAGAATACAATGCTAACAAAGCTATGAATATGGATGAGCTTATATAGCATTAACAGAATGCATCAATTAAACGAAACAGAGAGCGACACACAGAGAGAGTAAAAAGCCCAAAAGCCAAACCCCAAGAAAAAAAATATGCCTGTACAGTCTTAACAATTGGTAACCACCATAAAAACGATCATCCAAAGCTAAGAAGGCCCATTTTCCAGGTTGAAAGATATGTTTGGAAGATGAAAAGGAAAATGGTGAAGCTCTTACTTTAGTGTCGACATTAGGTTCAACTTCAAACCCATTATCTTGACTTTCTGCAATCGTTTTTACTCTTCTCCTCACAAATACCCGAGTTTGAGGCTCAGAAACGCCATTGGAGGACTTAACACCCGAAATTCCTAAAATCAGTGAGAACCCAGTTAAGGAATACCCTTAAGATTAATATCGACGGAAGAATTAAACGGAAAATGAAACATGATTGAGTAGAAGATTTTAAGGACCTGGGTTTGGAGGGACTTCGTTCGAACTTTTTGGCAAGGAAGATGAACTTCCTTTCGACATGGCGCTGCATGTAATTCTTCGAGCAAATATGATGGAAAGCGCCGGTGTTCGAATAGGACAAGCAAAAAACATGGTAATGGGTAGAAGTAGAACAATCCAATCTAAAAAGGGTCCATCCTTCCACGCTCAAGTTCCAAAATTTTGCTTTTTGGAAACCGCAGATTGGTTCATCAAGATGGGTACTTGGGTTCTCTATGTCTTTCTTCTTTGATACCATACCTCTCAAGATTGACATTGTGAGTTTTTCATTATTACAATCTGCAATGAAAAATATTTGGATGCTAACTTGAATTGCATTCATTTTCGTTTAATCCATAATCATATGATACTTGTTATGATCAAATCTTTTAAATCCCTTGATGGAAGGAATTGCATGAAAATAGGCACAACCGAAGGAATAAGATGTTTGAAAGGAAGATTTTTTCCTTCAATTGTTCAATTAGTTGCGGAGAATAGAACCATGGATCTATGTATCTTATCTACTTAATAGGTTCAAGTAGACAAAAATTTATTAATTAAATGTGCAATTAATAATGTGAGTTCTTAAATTCACTTCATTATTTGGACCAAAGTTGGCTGATACGGCATTCTAATATTTTACATTAAAATTTAAGAAATTCACATAGTGATTATGTAGTTCAATATTTAATAAGGCATATGTAGATTCAACTCAGAGTTGTAAGTAAAACAGATTATTTTAAATGATAAAATTGTTAAAAATATTTCCGCATATAGCAAAATGGTAAAATGATAAAATGATTTTTTTTATTTTACCATTTTGCGATATTTGTAAATAAGTCTGACTATTTTGCAATATATGAAAATAACACTATTCTAAATGAAATACTCATACAAATTCTAGTTAAGAAAAGATAATTTAGAAATAGTTTCCAAATTACACTAAAACAATATTTTGACTTTCAAGAATTAATTTTAGAACGATTTGACCGATCGAAAAATTTATATATCGGTAGCATTCTTTTATCATAAATGTTTTTTTAAAAAATGACAAAATGGGGCTATAATTCTAACAAAATCAAAGCTAAACCATGCCATGAACAAAAAAATAAATAAATAAATAATAATGAAATAAAATAATAAGAACATTGAACTTTTGATTTACTGAATGTTTAATTTACAGCAATAGCAAGGAGGATCCTCACAAAATTGATAAGAAATAAAAGAAGAAAAATACAGATTATACAATCAAAGAAGTATAATAATAAATGATCCACTGACTAAACAATTCCCATTCTAACTTGAGCAATTCCCTTAAAAACATATGCTTTGTGATAAATGTTATTATAAAACCTGACTGTTGTAGTAAAAGGGGCACCTGCACATGGACTTCACTCCATGGTTTCTTCAAGAGTTTGTCCTGTTTTCTTTTTACATTCTTTCACTTGAGAAAGAACTTCCAAACGTCTCGGTCGGTCATTTCCTTCACCAAGTGAGCTCCAAAAACGCCTTCCTCATCGACCAAACTCCTCAAATGCCTCGCTCCGGTATTGAAACCGACGTAATTCTTCTTTGTGGCCAAGTACAACACTCCATAGGGAGGTCTCACACACTAATTTTCAACAAAAAGAGACCATTTTTCAAAGGTTTTAGATGTTTGTATTCCACAAAGTACTATAGTTAGTTATTAGAGACTTTACCTTTTTTATCAGTGCATATAGCTTCTTCAAAGAGTTAAGTGAAAATGGGATTTCTGCCATTAAAATGACGTCGTATCCACCTTCTCCCTGATCGGCCTCACTAGCCCTCTCCCATGCTCGACTTCCTGACAGTTTCCTCGATCTCCTTGAGGAAGACTCGTGGCCGATGATGCTACCATCTTGACTGCTGCAACCATCCATAAAATCTTCTTCGGAGAAGCTCAAGCTCATTCCGGTGGGTGCTTCGAATCCATCACCCCTAACAACAGATAAAACTGTTGGGAGCTCTTCCCAGTCACCAGCATAAAAATGTACTGATGGGGCCAAAGTGTGTCTAGATGGAGTTAAGGGACTCTCTGGCTGTCTACTCTGCCTGTCCCGAGCTTGTTCGAGATTGGCAAGGACGTTCGGTATGGTTGTGCATCTAACAGTTTCTGCACTCAGGTCTTGAAAATGCACTATGCTTGCTCCCTGTAACAAGATTGAAAACTGAGGTATTAGCACAGTTGCTAAAAGAAGGAAATGCACTGCCATAACTCATCTTCTATATAATTTTAAAACAAACATGCTTCACTTTTTACTTCCTTCTAAACGGACAAAACTCCATTCCTTATTTCAACATTTTTCAGTTGATGTATTTTATGGCTTCAGTAACCAATGCATAAAAGCCACTAGCTAAGCGCTGCCCTTTGGACAATCCCCAATACTACAATGTTACAAACTTACAACCTCCAAAGTAAACCTCCACGAACGACCTTGAATAGGATCTGTTCTATAGGTTGTACAATTGTGTTCTTGAGTTCTAAAGTATACATCCACGAATTATGTATTTCAAGAAGATCATGTAAACAAACGCATACTTCAGATGAGTTTTCAAGGTTGGGTTAGATTTTAGGGTGGATCATAATGAGGTAAGTAATAGGTTGGCCAATGGTGTAGTAATGTTCTCGGTAAAATATGTTTTCTTCTTATTCTCAATCAATTTTCAGGTCAACACATCCCATGTGTGTCCCTTGCATGTTCGAAATTGAGAAAAATAGAAATAAAATAGGATATTTTCTTTTTCACGTGCCAGACACATCTTCGGAAGCGTGTGAAATGAATCGGTTTCCAAAATATATTTGACACGAACACTTTTTCAAAAGAGTCTCTGCGCTTCCTCGGTTAGAGTCTAGTAAGTATTAATTGACTTCTCAACAGAGAACAAATATCTTGATGTAGAAATAGTTCTTGTTACACAGTGTAAAGACTATTTGAACATCTAAATACCAGAAAACGAAATGAATAGTCAAAAATCAATAACAAATCATGTCAGTATATCTTTATTATAATTATAGTATGGATAGATAAAAATCTAAGAATGTATTCAAATGATGCTTGAGTCAATCGAACTTGCACTCGATGTCCTAGTCTACATTATATCATGTCGTAATAAATAAAATAATGGTGAATAAATAAAAATGATGATTTAAATACTGTCAAACAATTCGAACTCATTAACGAATGTACGAATAGAAATGAATTAAAAATGATAAAGGTACCTTGAGGCAAGCAAAAACTCCAGGAAGTCCATAGCTACAACCCAGCTGCAAAACCCGAACTAAAGAGGTTATCGTAAAAATCATGTGCATGCTACTTTTTGCATATAGGAAACAGAACCATATAAACATTTGGAATCCAAGGAAATGAGGAATCCACAATTAAAAAACACACAAATATTCAAATATAATTAATAAAAAAAACCTTGGAATGGAAGAGAATGTCAGTACATTGACCATATAAAGAAAATGATTTGCAATGTCAGCCCAGAAGGTGTAAAATTATTACAACCAACATAAAATTATACTTACAACTCGAGGACACTACAAGCCATAAAAAAGTTCAGAGTTTGTCTGATTCTAAAATTACTATGATGGATTATTACCTCAAGTACTCTTTTTCCCCTAAAGCTCAGTTGTCCGTCACGAATCTCATGCTTAAGGACATTTACAAGGTCAATGGAACTGTCCCATGATTTCAGATGACCTGCATAATAAAGATATACTTCAGCCTTAATCCTTGCTTTTAAAACAGATTTTGCAAAGAAAATTAGATTTCAGGTAGTTATGAGGGTAGAAAGCATAAAAATACCTTCAGGTTTTGAAGATGTAGACTCTGATCCGTTAAAGCCAATTATATCAGCTACACTAACTCTACCCTGGAGAGATGGATGCCAATTAGCACAAGTGAAGAACTCCATTAAAATTTGTTCTGGTTATCTAATCCAGGAAAAGCAAAAATCTTACTGGAAATTTGGTTTCATGTTAACCAAGTTTCACAGTGACAAATAGAAGGCAACTAACCGTCGAATAAACCATATAGTATGAAAGTATAATTTAGATAACCTCTAGTGTATGAGAATCCCATCACCCCCTTAAAAAGAATGAAATAGGTACCTTAAAAACATTGAGACCTTGCAAATCTACGTTCTCTCCTGCATATTTGTATGGATGAGCTGTCTGATAAAAAAGATAAGGAACTGTTAATGGTATTCCAAAAGTAGGTGTAAAATGGAAAAACAAACAGATGGGTTAATTGAAACGACCTACACAATATTGGTTTGATAACTAAAAATAGTTTTTCACAATTATGAGAAGTGCTTTGCAATAACAGGAAGATAAGTATAAATGAATTGACTTGCCTTTGAAGGGAGAATCTCAACAGCTGGTGAGGGGAGATGGACATCTCTCTCTGAAATGGAGGGAGAGCTGTGGCTTCCTTTATCTTGGGGCAACAAGCCAGGCAAGCACTGCGAAAGTAGTGATGGCGCTCTCATTATACCTCAAGGTATTAAAAGATACCTGCGCATTGTAAGGACAACTTATAAACAAAAAGTGGTTACTATTCTCACCCATACCCAAAACCTCATCACAATGTAGATCATTCTTTTATATAGGAAACAAATAACTTTATTTACAACAGGGTAGATGAGGAATGCCCCAACGCCAACAAATCAAGGGGTTTACAAAGGAGCGAGAGAGAGAGAGAGATGCAAATTGGCAAAAATCATCAGCATATCCTAGTTATGAAATCTCTAGATAATTAGGGAAAAGATTTGTTGATCCCTACCATTGGACCAAATCAGCTTATTAAATCTAAGCATATGGTGGCAGTCAACAACCAGATGATCAAAATCACCACAAGAGTTTCAAGCTCATCCATAAAATGGCCCCTTCCATGGTAGGAGAGAGGACCATGGACACTTGAGATCCAATTGGAGAAGTCTCAGCAAGCTTGAAGTTGGAACGAGACAATTTCTTCAATGGTCATAGCAGGATCTGCCTAAGGAGCACTTCCAACAAAGGAGAGTCTCCTCATCATACCTATGAAAGAAGTTATTTGACTTATCAGGTTGTGTAAGGTTACTTGTATTGATCGGAGGGAGGTCAACAGTGTTAGGCTCCAACATGCCAACATTAACAGTACTCGAATAGTTAAGTAAACTTTGAAAAAAAAGAAATCTTCATTATTCGAAAGAACAACTTCTCCCAACTGAGGTTGCAACTTGAAAGACCTTGCCTAATGTTAACTCTCCTCAAATATCTTGAAACACCAAGCCAGAGAACAACTAACATCAGTGAGAAAACATTTAACAACCATGGCAAAACTAGACCACCTGAGCAAAGAAACTTCCATGGAAACCAATTAACCTTCTGGCAAAGATATTGGGATTGAAAGGCATTGACGAGATCTAAACCAAAATTAAAGTCCCTTCTGGGAATTTGAGGCCAGATGAAGCCTCAGAAAATGGAAGCTTCTGAACATCCCTAAAAATAATGTCTTGACAGTAGGCAATGAATAAAATGTTTACACAACTCACTAGTAGCACAAATTGCCTCATTCCATATGTTAACCGGTGATGGAAATTTAAATCCAACAACCAACATAAGAAGGATTGAGAAATGACAAAGGTGAGGCAATAAATAAATTTCACTTTTTGAAGTTAACTGCCGTGTGTAGACTAGCCTTTACTTGACATGAGGAGGTTCATTTTTTCTTGATTGTTACCAGGAAATAAAGTTCCCACTTCTAGGGTGAAACGGTTTAACATAAACCATGGATCCAATCATCATGAAATCAGCATGGTGATCACAACAGTAAAATGTCAAAGGACTTTGAAGAACTCAGGACACCGTGAGAGACAGTTAGTGGGCTCGAAGACCAAGAGTTTAATAGCAGGGAAAGAAAAATGGGTGCTCTAGGCTCAGACAACTACTGTTTATCTTGAGCAACGGCCTCTACATAGGAACATTCTCTTTTACAGAGGACCACGGAGAAGAGACAAATGGCTACGAGGAGCAGACAAAGCTTTAATCCAGGTGCTCTAATCTCTCTCCAATCATTTTTATCAAACTAAGTTTTTTTTCTGTTACTTTCCTTCTTCTTCAAGCTCCATAATTTCTTCAAAAGTCTCTTTAGTTCATAATCGTCTTCACCCAGAGAGAACACTCCCACTTGCCATTTCCTAATCATTCTGGCACTTAGACCAGAGTTAGAAAGGTATCGCCTATTCGGCCAGCCATTCTAAATTGGCTGTCAACCATGATAAAAAAAAAATACAAAAAACCACCTCTCTCCTAATCTAACTCTTCTATATATACTCTTCCTATTCAAGTTAAGGATAAAACTTTGTAATGACTGCACAACAACCATCCAAGTCAAAGAAACCCTTTTGCTAGAAAGAAGAAAGATAAATGGAGACACAAAAGAGGCGCCAAATTGAAGTTTGTTACGGTAAACTTCTGCAGATAAATGATTGGCAAAATTGTTCTCCAAACTAAACTGACATAAAATCATCTAGCTATCAAAAACTGGAAATGAAGTAGCATGTTATGAGAAATTGAGCAATTTGATTTTGCAGCTATATATATGTATATATATATATACAAGAAATGTGGTCCTTGATAGATGAGATCTCGCTACGTACTATCCCACTTTAGGAGACCAATGATCCCAATATGGAAAGTAAGAAATTGAATAAACATAAATAAACAAATGGAAGGACCAAAAGCAGTTGGTAAAGAGATCAAGCAAAACTTCTATTAGTGATGCATATTATTTTCATGCATTAATCTAGCTCATTCAGATGCTCAAATGTATTATAAAAATTATAATACACACACTCACACGTCGCACAATTCCCCAAACAAGCATTATTATCATAGTCCTTGTACACTGAGAAATTGTACTATCATTTGAAATTGCAACAGCAAGTACCACCTCAAATATTCTATTCTAAGAGTTCGAATTAAAATGATAACATGAAAATAAAGCAGTTTCAAAACTAAGATGGAAATAATTGAAAAAGAACTTCCTCAAAAAGGTAGACAAAATCACCAACCACAACCATAAACACTAATAGACAACCAAATAGTTTTCTTTTAGAAAAAAAAAATTAAGGAGAATGAAAATGAATCAAGTATTGATCCATTAAAATTGAAATCCAAGTAACCTCCGGTTTCATGTAAACATATAGGTTTGAAGATCTGAAAAAGGGAAGGACAAAATCACACACAGCACTTCATATCCAATGAATAGAAATACAGCAAATAATGAAGTTACCAAAAATACTAATCAAACTAGAAATTCAATCTCTGTATCTAGAAAATCCAACCCAAAACCTTAGTTGTTGAAGAGCAATCAAACCTGGCAACAATTAAGAGCCAAGAAGCTGATCTAAACAGTTCGATTACTCAATCAAAATCCCAAAAAACCAAGACCCAGAAAACAAAATTACACCTCTTCAACACAATGAGAACAATAAAGCAATCAAACCCAAATCACCAAATACATAAAGAAGGCAAAAAAAAAAAAAAAACAACCCATAAAAGCAAAGAAAGCAACTCACCCAGGAAGCTAATTGGAATGGCGAAGGGAAAATCGAAGAAAATTATGAGACGATCGAAGACCCGGAAAAGTATTATAGTCAGAGATATGAATAGGCATGAGGAAACTCAGGAATTTCACAAGAAAAGAGATATGGGTACGGTTTACAATCAAAGTCAAAGGAAAATACAACGTCAAGAAAGAAACTTTCAGAGCTGAATAGAGAAGCTTCGATTCAGACCTGCACTCCAAACACCAAAGTTTTTCCATATTGCCCCTTCAAATTCTCGCTATTTTCGAATCTACCCAGATGATCTGAGTCACTGTTGACTCAGTTGAGATGGTGGCACTGGCGTAATTGAAGGGCAAAAGCGAGGGTATTTTCGGTATAAGAGTATGATTGGGGTTGGAAAGTCCACGTGTGATTGTGAAAGTTGAAAGTTGAGAAAGGAAGAAATCGGCGATTTTGGTCGGTAGTTTCATCGGCATCTTCACCAGAAGTTGTACGGAGATTCTTTGGCGTTTGCTCTCTGGTTGCCACGTGTGCAATTATTAGTGATATCTTTTGGTAGAAACTAAACCAATTTATAGCTTTACTTAACTACACATACAAAATAAATTCTTAAATTCAAGTTCACACTAAACTTTATTAACGAATGAAACAATAATGGACGTAAAACCTCAAATAACTATGGTGATGGGAAATCAAACCTCAAACAATTAAGATGGAAGATCGAGTTAATTGTCACTAAGCTAAGTTCAATTTGACGACAATGTTGCTTTTATACTTTATAATTTGAAATCTCATGTCAATTACCATTGGACTAAACTTATTTTGATAATAAATATTGTCTCTATTTTCGATTGTATCATATAAAACACCCTACTACCTATAAAATTTAGATTCATACTATTAGATCAAATAGTTTTTAAAGCTTTTTTAATATGTCATACCATATTATTAAATATTTTCAAAATCATACTTGGTTACTCTTTGATGTTTAGTTTTTTTATTTTTGAAATTAGTCATATTTTCCCTGGGTTGTAGATTTCTTTTTTACCAAGCCAAAAATTTGAGTTAGTCAAGTTAACAATCCAAAAATTCGAACAAGATCTCCAACCCAGCCTTGGATTGGATTGTCGTGTTAATGTTTTTTTTTATTATTATTAATTTAAATTACTTAAACTTATTATTACAATTAACTAAAATCTCATAAAACTCAAATATTAAATACCAAATATCCACTGTTACAAATTTTAAACAAAGACAAACATCTCTAAAATAAAAACATGAAAAATTTACAAATTCAACATTTCCAAAAGAAGTGTATGTGTGTGGTGGATCAACTCAAAAAGAAATTTATCCAATCCGAGATCTAGTCCAACCAATAAAAATATAAAAGATTCAACCCAACTCAACATAAAAACAAAATTAAAGAAACTGAACATTCAAATTTTTTTAAACTATTTTTTTTAGTTTTCAAATTTTGGTTTAGTTTTTTAAAACGTTGGTAGAAAATATATAACAAAACATGAAATTTAAAGATAGAAGAGGTGTCTATTGGTGTTGACAAACCTTTTATTGTAAGAAGAAACTAATCGTCCATTACTATTTACTACCAAGTTATACCAATTAAAGTATTCTTATTTTAGTTTTTTTTTACAATATTATTATTTTAGTATTTGTTAAAAATCTATTTTGGTTCCTAAACTGTGTATCTTATTCTATTTTGGTTCCTAAACTTTTAAAAACATTTGTTTTAGTCCCAAACTTTTTTTTTTTAAAAAAAAAGCTTACTTTAGTTTTTGCCATGAGGAATCCATTAACTCTTTATCGGAATGATGATGTGACTTCTATATTTGAATGGTTAGCCTCTAAATTCATCCCATAAACTTAAAAACTAATTTTGTTCTTTTTTTCTCCAAAACTCAAATTTTTCACATCTTGTTCTTGGCTCTCCTACCCTTTACTAATTTTTTTCTTTACAAATTGAAATTTTTAAGCAAATCAGAAGAACATTGAGTAGAATTAAAAAAACATATACTAGTGTTAATACCCATGGTTAAGTAAAATAAACTAGAAAAAGAATAAAACTCATGTATAAAATAAACTCTATGAAATTGAAAATAAATATTCTCCCAATGAATCACATTTAAAACAGACATTCTAAAAAGTGTAAGAACCAAATTAGAACAAAGATACAAAAGTTCTTTGGGAGCAAATAAGATTTAAAGCTTTAGTATTTATATATTATTTATTGATTGTTTTTAGTTTTAAGTAAGTATGATTGACTTAGAAAATCCCATTTACTTTGTTTTAAAATTCTTAATGGAACTTTCAACATTATTTTCACTCATCTCTATCACTCTACCGTTAAAAATCATCTTCAATTATAATTCAATTATTTCACTTTCATTTACTTTTTTATTCATCGTTCAAACATTCAACCCATTAATCTAATCCAAAATGCAAAATTCATCTCAGAAATCCACAAGACCTTCCATGATCACACAATAACAATATATAATTAATTACCATCAAAATCTCACCACAATGAGCTTCCCTTCCCTGCATGCCTATTATCAAATGGAAATCTCTTCCCTTACCGCCGATCAGATCCACGGCTACAATAGTTCCCATGAGATTCCGGTATCTTTACATTCCGAGAACGCCTGGAATCTTCTGAACTCATTCCCTGCTTTCTTGCTGAATCTTGAGAGCGAAGATTCGAAGCTGATTCCTGATGGAGAGTTTGATTTCGATTGGTTTCAGTCTAATTTTCCGAGTCCGTCATTCCGTAGCGGTTTCAATTTCGAAGTGAAATTACCAGCAAACGAAGACGCTGATGGCGAGATTCGCGACGGACCCTTGTTCTGGCCTCTCGAACATGAAATCAAATGGAAATCGATGGAGGATTGGAACTATTTCGCGATTTCACCGCGGAAAACGGATCTGAAATCTTCTGCTATGCCTCTGAACTCCAATGGACTGCGATTTCACGGACGGAAAATTACTGTGAATCAAGTGCCGAAGAGGAGGTTCGTGTTTAACTCGAGATCGGCGGCGTCGGAGATGATGGAGTTGAAGGAGAGGCGAGATTGGAAAGCTAGTGTTCCGAGGATCGGTGCTGTTCCTTCGAGATTCAACGGGGCGGGAAATAGAAATTCCGTCGGGAAAGTTTTGGATGAGAAATTAATCGCCATGGATAGAGATTTTGAGAAGAAAGATATGGCGGGACGTGAAGAAATTCCGATGGAAACGTTGTTAGGGCTTCGTGAATTCGATGGGCGCGAGGGATTGGGGTCAGAGTTGGATGAGGTTGTGTTATCTCTGGATGAAGATGAAACTTAAACTTATAATAGAATTTGCTTAAAGTATTTCTGAAGGGAAAATAGTTATATTTTCATTTCATCTTTTAATCTTATATTTTCATGGGAGGTAGAACTTATTTTTAAAAAAATGAAATTTTATAGTTTCAATTAATTTCTTTTTAATAGTAATTTTTAAACATATAATAAATAAAATTAGAAGTTGGATAATGTAATACTTTTTATTTTCATATTAACAGCTCTTAAAAAAAATCTTCAACCTAGTTCAAAGAGAGAAAAAAGTGTTAATATTCCACTGTTGTAATCTATATAACGCAATAATTTTTATTCTAATAACTTTTTAACTCAAAATGATGAATTGTTTCGTCGTATTAATTATTACTTTCATTCAATTAATCTTTTGTTTTTTTAATGTTTTTTCTATATTTTTTATCTCATTAATTATTTTTTTTTAAGAACATAAATGTATGTATTTATTTTGTTTTTCTTTTACACATTCATCTCACATAGGCATTTTGAAAGGATCAATGTACTAATGCAACACACTTCCACCTCGAACAAATGCATCCTATCTCGAAGAGTTGCGTTCCATCAACATCAAATGCACTAAGTCACCTAAGATTTTACTCGAAAAGTCACGACCACTCGGCGAAAGGTAATATATGAACTTACGAAAAATGTAGGGGTAAAAGGGACATATAAAGATTCTCCCTACATAGCCCATTTTAATATAGTAGATATATAGTATGTCGATGTTTGAATCACGTTTGCATTGGATTTTGTTGCACATTGGTCTTGACTTTTGACTTGCTTCTCCTTAACTTGGTCTCATTGTTCTTCGAGCTGACCTACGAAAGAGATCATCGCACAAATGCTTTGATGTCTAAGTTAATATAAGGATTGATTAACTACTCAGTTAAGCACAAAAGAAGTGGGGTTGATCTCTCTTTTGAAGATTATTTACTCTCCCATTTGACGTGGTTGAGTGGGGTTATTTATAAATTTATGTTCACTTACACTAGTCTACAATTGAGTAGTGGTATTATAGATGTTTTCGATGCTCAAGGTTGCAAAGTGTCAGTCCAAACTCACCTTGACTTATTTTTCGGTTGGTATATATTGTACAACTTGATTAATGGTCGACCTAAACCCTTTAGGCAATGTTATTTCCCTTTTGGGTTGCATTTTTTCCTTATGCCCTTCTCGATACCATGTGGGCTTAGAGTTGTATTTGGGTCTTGTCTTGAGCAACCCTCAAGTGAGTACAACTCGGATGAAAGAATGACCAACTTAACACAATTTTTAATTGAAAGATTAAAGCTGTTATGATTTTAAAGTAGAACTAATCAATGGGTCATGTATTCAAACTCATGCAAATATTATTTCATCTTCGATAAATATTTATTTCTACTTGTTGAGTTTTCTAAAAAATAAAAATTATTAAAATCTGAGCAAAATGAAGATATAAACATTTTTCCCTCATAGTGTCTTTAATGTATAGTACAGATTTTAAAACTATTAGTATACATTAAAAAATTATGTGCATAGTTGAGTGGTAGGTTAGAAATAAGAACTTTGATCCTTGACATTTTATAAAATAACAATTTGGTTCCTGAATTTTTAAAGTAATAATGTAATCTTTTTAAATTTTTAATCGAAACCAATTTAGTCCCTGTTTAACTTACCATAAAATTTTGAATGGTGCCACGTGTAATTAATCCTACCTCCAAAAATAAAAGCCAAAGTATATAGGAAAATGATAATATGGTGTGTATAGGCGTTAAAAGAACAATTTTTGACATAAGATCAATAAGAATCATGAAGGCGTAACTCTTTATTAAGAGTCAACCATGGAATTAAGGTCATACAGGTCGACTCCATAGACTTCATGAAAGTCGTCAAACCATAGGATCAACATGAAAGAGAAACAGTGTCTAGGTGTGGAGGTTGACTCTGTGGGTCTACCATGGAGCGTAAATAGGTTAACCCAAGGATCGACTGTGATGAACAAGTTACTACCAGATGTTCATCTATTAAGCAAACTACACGTACTTTGATCCATTCATAACGACTAGATTGAGTTAGTAATGGTCAAATTAATTATTTGACAATAATTAATCATTGACTATTGCGAAACCATTTATCTATATAATCATAAAAAGGACTTGAGACATCAGTGGTAAGTTGAAAACATTTAGAATTCTCTATTCTCTACCTTTCTTTAAACCATTACAAACTTGATCGTCGGAGTATCAGTGGACAGACACCACAACAATGCAAGATTTAATCTATTATGTAAGGCAATTAATTGCTTGATTCCTCCCAAACATTACAAATTCACGGTCGATACCAACTTTCGGTGTTTGAGTTATTATTTGTAAGCTACATGTATATATGAGTAAAGCTTTGCATATGATATTGTTGTTGGAGAATTAGGTCAAAATTTCCATGAAGAAAGTGGTGGAGTTTCAGATTGGGTCCAAGTGGAAATGTCATCACCATATCTTCCTCCTTTAACTCCATCAGCTAATGCATAAGCTTCAAGTTCAGCCATTTCTTGTGGTGTAAGTTTCAATGACAAAGCTTCAATGTTTGATTGGAGATTTTGAAGCTTAGTGGTTCCAGGTATTGGAACCACATCACTCCCTTGGTGGTGAACCCATGCTAAAGCTAGCTGAGATGTGGTGCACCCTTTTCTAGCCGCTAATTCACTAACCTTCTCGAATATACTCTTGTTGTGCTCCAAGTTTTCGGGTTGAAATCGAGGGAGTTTCTGAACAGTCAGGATTCAAAAAATGCAAATGGTTAAGGCCATGTTTACCGAATCATTAATGGATTGCAATTGTAAATGTAAATTGGTGTAATCTCAATAAGATTTTATTGATAGATCAATCGTAATGAACTAAAATTGTCAATGTAATTTGATTGCTTTTGACATTGCAAAAAATTAGTCCTTTTTTCGATATGGAAAATCGTCGAAAAAGAGCTAAATTGAGTTTACCTAAAACTATGAATTTAATCAAATTTACCGTTTCCTTGGTTTGGGTTAAAACGGTAACAGTAAATATGTCAAAATTCATAGTTTTTATCTAAAAGTGTAAAAATAATATAACCATAACCTAAACTCAAACCACAAAGGTAACGGTAACAATATAACGTAATTGTTAGACGTAATCAAATTGATCATACCCTCCGCTTGCCAATTGGATTGCGATTTTTGTTTAACGGATTTAAACGCGGGCCTCATGTGTCAGTACAGATGTATAACACAAGTAAACAAGAGCAAACATAATTGTATGGAATCTACTTTTTAAATTATCATTGATTTCATTTCCATTGAATTGGCGTAAACATGACTTAAATAGTTACAGACAAACCCAAACATATGGCTTTTTTTTGTTTTTCTTTGAGTTCACTATTCTTGAATCTTTTTTTTTTTTTAATCGAACCTATGTTTGAGATTTTATTGGCTCTGATACCATATAAATAACACCTTAAAACCAAGAACTAATTGTAAATGAGATATAGTGATAATTACAATTATACCCTTAAACTAAAAATTGAACCCTCCAACTTCTACAAGCATTAAAAATGAACCCTCAAACTTTCAATATAGTTGTCAAAATTCGACTCATAAATGGTAAAAATTGAGCTCTAAAACTTATACAATTATTACCGTTTTTATAATTAGATAAATTTTAATTATCTAATTTTAACACTTGTCTAATTTGCATAATTGAATAGTTTGAAAGTATAATTCTGACTATCATAATATTTTAATGATGATATTTTGCCATTTGACTTTAAATGAATTGGGAAATATATATAATAGAAAAGTAATATATTATATATTTAAATTGTCTCTATACCTTTCTGTAGTCATCTTCTGTTAAGTTTTGAATGAAGGTGGCACCAGATGATAGAAAACCCCTTCCCAGAGGACTGTATGCCACAATTCCAATGCCTAATTCCCTAATAAAGGACCAAAAACTTCAAATTATTTTTTCAATAAATAAATCTATGAAATTTTGTTAGAAAATTTATTTAAATTCAATCACCATATAATTAAAAATATTGATCAGAGTATGAAACTTTGATACCTGCAAGTTGGAACAATATCTTGTTCAACATCTCGAGCCCACAAAGACCATTCGATTTGAACAGCTGAAATTGGATGAACTGCATGAGCTCTTCTAATGGTAGAGGCTGAAGCTTCAGATAAACCTATGTATTTTATTTTCCCTTCTTCAACCAGCTTCTTTAGCTCTCCAATCTATAATCATATCCAAACAAAACTCAAATCTCATTTGTTGAACTTGAACACATTTTGAATATAATATAATCCAAACCACGACCAACTTGAAATCAAACTCACCGTTACTTCAATAGGAACTTTCGTATCGATCCGATGTTGATAATAGAGATCAATAGAATCAACCCCAAGACGCTCCAAGCTAGCCTCACATGCAGCCCTAACGTAGGCCGGATCGCCATGAACCTCGAAATTGCGGTCGACAAGATGGAGCCCAAATTTAGTAGCCAACTGAACCTTCTCCCTAACCCCATCTCCGTCAAGAGCTTTTCCAAGAAGGACCTCGTTGGTGAAGGGCCCGTAAATGTCTGAGGTATCCAAGAACGTAACCCCGAGTGCAACGGCGCGACGGATGAGGGCGATCATGTGTTCTTGTGGGCGAGCAGGGCCATAGTATGAGGACATGCCCATGCACCCAAGCCCTTGAGCCGACACTTCAAGGCCTTGAGACCCAAGTTTGATGGCTGGAATGACCATACTGATTTGATTTATTTTATGAGTTGGGAATATGATTTTGTGGTTTAATTTATAGTGAATGGAGTTGGGGTTAGCTAGTGCGTCACCTCTTGCGTTTTTTTTTTCTTTTTATTTTATAATTTGAATTTTGTATTTGTTGAATCTTCTTTTTTGAGATTATTATTTTATATTTAAGTTTGGAAGTTTATAACCTCCCTATCAACACCTCATGCTATTCACTTTACAACTCCAACTACTACGATTTTCAAACAATGCCTCTAGGCTAATGAATGGTAGCCTAATCTCACCGAACTATATCAGGTTATTTGGAGTAATGACTATTAAAGACCGTAACAATTAACTCAGTAAATATAAATACAATTTAAGAATCTTCAATTAGCAACAGTAAACACTATTTCAAAATCTTTCATTTGCTACGGTATTTATTATTTACTACATGATTTTTTTTTTGCTACCGTGTTTACTATTTTTTTTCAAGCTAAAATAGTTTACACACCAAACACATATCGTTATAATTCAAACTAAAATAGTCTACACTTCAAACACAAACTATTATAATCCAACTGTAATAAACTAAGACTATAATATATAACTCACTTCTTGTCTCAAACACCCTTTTAATTCAAAAGAAAGACCGATATAATACACCTTGAGCCACTCTAGGCGGGCCTTACACAACCTTCGTAGTGACATACATCCGATCATCATGAAAAAAGTTCTTATATTACATACAATAACATGATAAAATTTTCATACGGTCTTTATTCATTGCTTACCACAATAATAATATTTAAAAATTATGTAATATTTACAAAATAATAATTTAACTAACTATTAATTAACGTTTTGAATAATGAATGAAAAGAAGTGGTACTACGACAATACTAGATATTTTATGATCATTGACCAAGTCAAAGAGTCAAAATAAGAAAACTTGGCATTATGATCATCTTGGTCTTGGTGGTGTGCCCATGCCTTTTGGGCATTGGACCCTTACGTCACCTCTTACGTTTCAATTATTTTCCCCCCAATTCTTTTAGTCTTATAGAAAAAAAATATTTTTGTACCCTTAAACTTTTGTTAGTAACGTTTTAATCTCTAAATTTCTATGGTCGATAACAATTTAGTTTATATTTTCAAATTTTTAAAAGAAAAACTTTAATATGCAACGATAACAGTATAATCTTCGTATAATCTGAAATTTATATATAAACTATAGACTAAGTCACCATGTAATAAAAATTGACACTTAATCGTTACAAATCGTAAAATACAAAGAAAA
>JBBPDJ010000021.1:13628635-13649972 GCA_037974625.1 Cucumis cinereus
TATATAAACTATAGACTAAGTCACCATGTAATAAAAATTGACACTTAATCGTTACAAATCGTAAAATACAAAGAAAAATAAATGATTATCAACCAAAATTTATGTACTAAATTGTTATTTTAGTAAAAGTTCAGGGAGAAAAGTGTGTTTTAACCCAGGTTGGTTTTCTAATCCATTTTAAAAAATAATTAATTCATTAAATATCAAATCAAATTTTATCTAATAAAATAAGGCTAGTCTTACAAATAATTGCATAAGTTTAATTCCACATTTTGACCTTTTTTTTTTGCTTGAAATTGTAGTAGAGGGTCTCAAAAGAGCACCCCAATTTTGAAATTTGGCCCCTTTCTTTCTTTCTTTTTTTTTTCTTTTTTTTGTTTTTCAGTCTCCATTTTAGGTACTGTACAGTGTCGTCCCACCCACGGGTAGGAGGAACATAGTTTAATGTAAACGATGAGGATTGGGATGAATAGATGGCATGAGATATTGTGGAGGAGGAGGAGAAGAAGATGGATATGGTTAAGGCCTAAGGGGTTTTTAATACATAATATCTGTGATTTTAGCTGTGTTACAGTATTCATGTGGGGATGTAAGCTTTTTTTTAGTATAAACAAAATATGATAAAAATCATTCTTCTTCCTACTACCAGCTTGCAATGGCTCAGTCTGACAAACATTTAAACTTGTGTTGCCATTCTCACGCCACACCACCTTGAGGAAGAAAAAAAAGATAAAGAAAGAAAAACTGGAGTTGATATGGTGGCGCCGCCAAATCAGCTGCTCCCAACAATGCTTCCTTTTTAATATTAATAAAACTTTTTAATGTTTTGAATTCGGGTTTTGTACACGAAACGCATTTCGGAGTGATCTCGATTCATATTAGATATGAGAATGTGATTTTATCTTTAGTTGCTATATTTGAAAACAACCAAATAACATAATATTAGTTCTTATTCTCATACGTTTTTAATGTTTCGAATTCGGGTTTTATACAGAAAACGTGTTTCGGAGTGATCTTGATTTATATGAGATATGAGAATGTGATTCTACCTCTAGTTGCTATATTTGCAAGATCAGTTTGGGTAGCCTTCATTATTATGTGTAATTGCACCTAAAGGAATGCATCAGAATCTTAAAAAACGATTGAAAGAAAAGAAATGAGGTCAAAAGAGAAGTGAAATTGAGCTCAGACAGACCTAAAAGATCAACCCTTTGTTAAATGTGGATGATAAAATTACACGTGATTAGATTGAATACACAACTAATATTTACCTTCAACCATGTAAGAGCATGCACATGATCTTCTTGGACCATCTGCTTCGATACCAGCTTAAATCATCGATTAACCCAAAATTTTAAGCTGATAGGTAGAGCTGAATTTGGTATAATATCTAACAGTAACTAAACAAACCATGACCAAGATTCAAGAGCGGAAAAAACTACAATAGCAACGGAGAGATTAAACCTTCAACTTTTGAGCTTTCCTCAGACTAAACTAATTAATTTAATTCCCACAACGAAACTTTGGCGATATATCACGAATGAGGCGATGTGCCATGATTTGATAAGCCTTTTGTGTCAGATGAATTCCATCCCAACTAATGTGTTTATCAGGATTAGAACAAACAGGTACTCTGGGAAGTCCACATATTTGCATGACATTAAAGTTATAATCACCTCCTGTTCCACAACAAGACTTTTGTAGAGATGTTTCATCAAATCCTATAAACAACAAAGATTAGTTATACAAATATACAACAACAACAGTAATAACAGCAATGATAATAAGTAAAAAAGAAGCATACCAAGCAAAGAAGCATGTCGAAAAACCCAAAACAGTGCATTATAATAATCACCATATGCAATTATCACATTTGGATTCTCTTTTCTCAACAACTTGATAGCTTGCTTTAATTTTCTGTTATGATAACTTGCTAAACAGTTGAAATCCTTTAAACAGTGAAACTTATCGTATGCAGTCGAATCATTGGTTTGAAAGCCAGTGAGATAGATTGGTAGACATCCCATTGAAAAGTGTCCAGGAATAATAACTCGAGTAGCTCCATTATCGATGACCCTCTACACATACGTAAATCGTAATTTAATTAAAAGTTTATCTTAAATCATCAATCAATTCAAAAGCTTAAGTAACGGTTTAGATTCACATACTTTAGTTGCATCCATTATTGTTTGTACAACTCGAGGTACCATATTTTTTACTTCAGCAACAGTCTTTCCTTCAAATAGAGCATAGTTATAGTCATTTCCTCCAATCTCCCCCATAAAAAATAATGCATGCTTTAACTTCATACAACAATCATCTGCACACATTAATTAAGGAAATTAATATATATATATATATATATATACACACACTAATGAAAAGTAGTTTTGAGGAAAGATTGTGTAAAATTAATTAACCTCTTTTGTTAGAACAAATAGTATTGAGATATGAATGCATCCAATCAAGTTGTTTAGTAAGAGATGTGTTGGTAACAGGAGATGTGATGTTGTTTTCAGCAAGAACGTTAAGAGGCAAAGCGGTAGAACCAGCCACTGCAAAATTCACTCCATGAATGAAAGATGCCTTCTTTTTTAGGTAGGGATTCACCAAAGGAAGTCCAGCTGCCAAAGCTATAATGAAAAAGAACTAATTGTTTATTAATTAAGATTTAAACCAAAAACTGGTGTAAAACCGGACATTTGATTCAGCTGTAATTATAAACGAAGCTCAGAATTGAAAAGAGATGGAAAGAAGCTGAAACAAAAGAGTAAAGGAAAAAAGAAAATACCAAAATAATCAACCATAAGTAAACCATTAGAACATCTTCCAGTGGGTTTGTTGAAGAAAGTTTGGCCATAAGGAAGATGAGAGAAAGGAGTTGAAGGGTTCTCTCTAATTAGATTTCCAGTGTCAGCTAAGGAATCACCAAACTGAAATATGGAATCCAACTTGCAAGCTTTTAGATCCTCAGAATTTGAACCAAATGGAAATACAACCAAAAGAAGAAGGAGAAGTAAGGAAGAAGAGAAGAAAATTGATACAGTACTGCTCCCAACCACCATTGTTAAGTACTAATTAATTAAAGAAAAGCTTCTTGCATGCATTTGTTTCAGTGATTTCAAAAACTGTGAAGTATGGCTTATTTATACCCTCCTCAATTTGTTTCACCACCCTATTTTTTCTTAGCTACTTATAATATTAAATTTATCTTCACAATCTTTTAAATAAGTGATTTTAATATGGTATTAAAGTAAGAGGTTCAATGATAAACTAAACTATGATGCTCAGCCTACGAGTGGGAGCTAATGACATGATCCTTAACTTGCGAGTAGGACTATTGTTATAGATGATTTTAGATCACATGTCGCAATCGACATAAAACAAGAACAAAAGCGCTAAGGCTAAGAAAATAACAAAATTCAAGACTAGAATGAAGTACTAGTGTAGCACTTTATTACCAGAGTAAATCAATTTTCACTCTCAAATTCTAAAGCTTCCACGTTATCATATCAGTGTGTATTGCATGTTTTCCTTTGTATTGCAGTTCACATTCTTCCTCTTCTAAATAAATTTATCGTTATCATCATACTCTTTTCTATATCCAAATATTGGAATCCACCGTTTGATTTCTACTAATTGGATCTTCTATAGATTTCAAACTCACGAGTGATAAAGAGAAATTTACCATCATCCATCAATTTAAGCTTTTGGATCAATGATGATTTTACATTAGTCCACCAATCACGAAAACAAACTTAAAAATATTTGAAAAAAACTAAAAATAAATGTTTGTCATAATTAGATAATTGTGTGTAGGCTACAGAAATATAGGTACGACTTAGGACGCATCTAAAACATATCGTCGAGATGAAAATTCTTATCTGACTGAACTTTGGAGTATCAGAAAGGATTGACATTATCTTCATCTTTATGAGTAGTGTATTAAATTCGAACATTAAAAGCTCTTCTCTTCTAAAAGGGTTTGGAACTTATCTTAGTTTTGTTTTGAGTTGGAAAGAGGTGTTGAAGATTTATACATTCATTAAAGCTTTTTCTTAAAGAGTGTGTTGAAGATGAGAATTTAAGTGTTGTTTCCTTTGAAGTGTGTGAGAACTTTGAAGACCGCGATCCTCGCCACGATGCATAATGTCGTATAGAAGATAAGGGTGTGTTTGGAATACATTCTCAAGTGTTTAATTTAAAATTTAAGTTATTTGTAAAAAAATTATAGTAACGTTAACCACTCAAAACAACTTTTGAAGTGTATTTTAAACAACCTTTAAAAAAAAAGTTTAAATAAAAATGAATATATTTTATAAACATTTTTTCTTAAGTTAATCCAAACAGATTCTAAATTATTCAAGAGACTGAAACAATGTAATTAACGATTCTACACTTTTTATTATAAAAAAAAAATGGTAGAAATTGAATATTAAAATTGTATAGAATGGTTATAAGATGACAAACAAATTTGTTAAGATATGGTATTTGATGATACAATTTTGACAGATAATTGAAATGTTAAGATGTGGTATGTGATGATCATGTGATTGAGAATATCCAAACCAACTCAAGAAATAATTTTTCTATATGATCAAATGAACTCTTTTAAGAAAATTATATATATATATATATATATATATATATATATAGGATGAAACAAAACAATCTGTTGGATTATGAACATATAGTTTGCACACTTAAAATTTAATAAGCTACCTTATACCTGATGCAGTAAGGACTTAGTTTGTATCACGAGAGTAAGGATACGTTTTGAGTTAAAATCACTTTTATTATATTCAAAATCACTCCAACACATACGTTTAATCATTTTAAATGTCCGCAAAAGTGATTTAACCATTTCAAAAACATTTTCATACCTATTTTAAAAGACTTACTTGAATTTTGTGGAGGTTAAAAGTGTCAAAACTTGATTACAAAAAGACTAAATTTTAAGTTCACAAGTGTGTGATGACAAATTGTGGTTTTGTGAAGTATACAAGTGTATGATGACAAATTGTGGTTTTGTGGAAAAAGAAACCACACGTGTACTGTCCTCTAATTCTGAATCCAAGTGTTTGATGACATATTGTAGTGTTGTCAAGTATTGTATCGGTTAGAATGCCTTGAATTTGTTATGTGTGGCGCTTCGAACAACCTAGTACAGAGATCTCACTAGTGATACCGTTTCGTATTCAAAAAACATCGTCTCCAATAATAAATATTGTTCTTCCTTTATCTTGGGGATGTAGCTAACAAACTGTTAGTGAACCACGTATATCTGCATGTTTATCTCCATACATTTTCTATATTGCTTAATTGTTGATTTCCTAACAAATTTGTTGAGGTGTCGAATGGAATCTTGTTGATTCAACAACTCATTTACATTACACATCTAACACTGATTCTGTTCATATATATCAACTGAAATATTACACTAGGCATGGCGGTGTACCCCAATCTCACCGATTCTTCTTTCTTGATCAACTGCCTTTGCAAGAAAAATGACATTTCAGTTTATTTCATCTATTGAAGTTCTCCAACAAATTTGGTTGAATGAATTTGAAATGCTTTAGGGAAAGAAAAAGAAAAGTTAAAAATAAGATAAACTTTTGCATCTTCTTCAGCGAAAGGGAACTCTAACAGAACTTCGGGGTTCATAAACCCTAAATCCTAAAAACAGCGAAACAGACAACAGTATCGATGATGAGAAATAACAATGTCTTCTTGATCACACTTATTTTAAGAGTACATTTGAAGTAATATTGCAACTTTTAACAAAATGGATTGGATTGGTACAATATAAGTTAAATCCACATGTTATAATGAAAGAGCATCATCGAATTCATATTCATGCAAATGATAACTTAGTTTGATCTTCAATTATCATATAATCCTTGAGATTTTGATACAAAACTGTGTGCCCTCAACTTTGGTAGGCATGTACTGTTAAGTTGGGGGATTTAATTCTATCCCATATAAGAAAAAATAAAAATGAAAAATGAAGAGAAATAAATATAAGTGTTTATAAAAATTAAAAAAAATAAAAAAAATAAAAAAGTAATAATATGCAGAGATATACAAAAATGAGTTCTAAGAAGAATGAGCCTTCAAAAATTGGTCGCCCGCCGTTAAGAAAACGTGCTCGCCCAACACCACCTCCACGCTCGGCTGCTCGTCGATGAAATCAACCCTAATCTGTTTCACACAAAACCAATGTCAAATTTGTTTTTTTTTTTTTCTTTCTTTTTTCAGCTTCCAAATTTTCATGAACACAAATAAAAAAAACAAAATTTTCATCATTTTTTTTCTGGTAAAAAAACTAAAAGATATCTTGTATATTGAAAAGAACACATAAATTAGGAGAAATAACATGCATGATTACGAGGAAGATTAAGGGCATGTTCATGAGTGATTTTAAAGGTGATAAAATCACTCCAAAACTTTTTGAATCTTTCAAAATCAATTTGGATGATATGATAATTGCATTTAAAAATGTAAAGTTGAATATTGAATTGATTTGTGTAGTTAAAAGCATTTTTCAGAGTGATTTTAAACGCAACAACAAGGATTCTGACCATTTCTAAATCACTTCATTTCCAAACTTGCACAATACTATTTTAACTGACAAATTGATCTTTTAGTTCAAACTTTTAACCATCTTTTAGGGGTTTAAATATTATTTTGGTCCCTAGACTTTTGGCTTTGGTTCATTTTCTTTGCCTAAGCTTAAAAGTTCAATTTTATTCTAACTTTTAAAAGGTGATATTTTAGTCTCTTATACATGATAATAAACGACAAAAGAACATTTTTTTAGAAGTACAAAAACCAAAATGAATATTTTGATAGTACACCGAAATGAATATTTTCAAAGTAAAGAGATCAGGAGTTTCAAATTTTGGTTGTTTCCTATTCGCATTAAAACTGAAGAGATGCAGTTTTCTTATATTCTCATTTGACCCCCTTATAGTTTCATTGAACAACAAATTGTATTTCACGTTTATAACATAAGATGGAGAAGAATACAAACCTTGCCATTTCCAGAGGAGAACTCAGACTTCAAGTTGGAGAGATCTCTTGATAATAAGTAAACTTCAAGTGCACGGGCAAATTTCTCATTACCTAAAATTGTGCTCACAAGCATGAGAGAGAGAGAGTGCAAGAACGAGAGAGAGAGTGTGTGTGCAAGAGATAGTGCATAAACCTTCATATAAAGCAGTTATAGCATCTGAATCGAACACGGGTGCCGGTCTGGCCAAGATAATAGAAAATGAAATCCCAGCTACGTTATGGAAACTTTCTTCAGCAAGCGTGACCTGCAAATTTCATAACACCGGAAGCTCGTATCAACATGATGGATATGCAAACGTACTGTATCAGAGAGCAATGTGTGAAATCAATGAATATTTAAAGAAAAAAAAATGAGGCAGACAGCACCATCCCCTTCATTCACAACAAATTTAAGCTAAGCACTCCAAGATGGAGAACAAAAATCTAATAACAAGATTCAAACAGAAGATAACTCAGTGGGACACTCCATGCATCCACGAGCTACTGAAAAATGAATAACGTTGTTGTAAAAATTGAAGTTTTTTCTTTCAAGAAAGTGTTTAAAACAGCATCAAATATTGAAACTAAAGATAATTTCAAACAAATAAAAAGAGTAAAGCCAATAGTGTTTGTATTACAATTCAATAAAACAGGCAACATAATATATATTATGGGATGCAACTTACTGCATATGAAGGCAACACAGTAGACGGCAGCAGGGGGGAACCGATTGCTTCACTTATGTATAATTCCTATCCAATGGATCAAATTTCAGTTAGTCATGAGATGAGGATGATATGGTAGTTCCAAAAATAGGCAGCTTGCTACTGACCTGTGCTTGTAAAACTCTATGGGCTACTGATGTATCCTCATCTTGTGATCGAAAATACACCTCGACTGTATCAGTAGGTTCAAGGGCAGCTTTCTTCCTCAACTTCTGGATTCTATTAACAATCTGAAATGGATAAAGTAGTGAGCTAGGAAATGACAATTCATACGGACTTTGACCACAGATACAATGCGACTATTACAACCAACTTTAAACAAGGTAACATGGTACAAAGTTTACAAATTTGTGATCATAGTTATCATATATAGAGATCAAGCACGGAAAATGCAAGATACCTCACGAGCGACACCAGCCTCAAATAGAGATTCATCTGGTCGTAAATCCAAAATCACTAGTACATCACCTAAAATGAAGCACAAGCAAAGAGTGAGATTTGAAACCCTTGGACAATTAAATAACATTGATTTGTTAAAATTTCTCACCATCACCAGCAGCATCAATCTCCTTGTCCGTCATACCATCAGGACGGTTGAAATCACGGACAACCTTAAGGCAACAGTGAATTTAGCCGGAAGTTAGATATTAGTATGACTTAATCAGTTCTTCAAAAGAAAAACTACTAAAGGTTGAAAAATATGGCCCTCCCTGCACATCACAGACCAACATGATAACCAACTACACAACACCTGACGCCTCAATTCCCCCAAGATAGCATGAAAAAGAAAAAGTTCACCAACAGCAAGATTGCCTAGAGGCCCAAAACATCAACTTTCATAATTTGGTTCACAACTTGCAATTTTCTTCCGCAATAATATGATCAGGGGCATATCGATAAAGAGATGTGTGAACCACTTCCAAGAATCTCAGTTATGACAAACAAAAGTTTCCCTTGAGAAACATAGATGGCCCATATAGGATAGGACGAGGCCTTTCTTTCTATGGGAAAAGAGTTAACAAAAAAGCTAACAAAAAATAGTAAAATTCTATCTACCCTCACAGGCACATACATACAAATCCACCTACGATTCAACCTCATGAACAGACATATTACTCAATTCAGGATCAAACAGCACATTCTATCAAGAATGGACAGAATTGTTGCCTTCAAAGTTAAAGAAGATACCTTTATTTCAGATAATCTTAAGCAATGAGTAGCAAGTGTAACTTCTCCCACTTTCTCAAAAGCCAAGATATCTTCCTGTGACATTGCTTTGACTTCCTTTGCCACGACTCCCATAGCTTTTCCAAGACGCTTTCCCAACACACTAGCAGAGAACAATCATATCAAAACATCGGGTCAAAGAGAAGAAAATTGTTTCAAGTGGAAGTTTTTCAAACCTAAAATCCGGCTCAGCACGAAGGGATGCATACTTCAACGTATCATTGCATGGGATAAGAGATCTTATATTTAATTCCTCAAGAACGTACTGCAGCACAATTAAGCAAAGATCAAAAACTAAGAAATTAAACTAAGAACGGAAAGATAATAGATAATACTAAGCATAAAAATAATAATAAAACCCAAAACAAAAGGTTCAATAGAATAGCCCAAAATTTTTGATAGAATGAGACAATAGACATTCCAAGTTCATCGTGAAACTCCCAAAATAACAAAATGAGTTCGCAACCCTTAGACATGCCTCAAGTAAATATGATATTAGCTTTCAGGATATAGATACCTCTCTTAACTTCCCGGCTATGTCATCAAGAAAATCTTTATCAGGATGAACCACTATCATTTCTCTGATGAGATTACAGAATTAGATATGAGGGGGTATAAAGCTCAAATAGAATCAGTATGAAGCAGAAATATATGCATCTACAAACCTCAAAGGTGCTTTAAGAGGTTTGTTATGACGCTCCCGAATGTTGCGAGCAAGATCAATAATTGTCATCATCCTCGTAACACTTTCTTCAATTCTTTCACCTCTCTAAGTTGGCATTCAATAAGGCATATCAAATATCATAAAGTGAAACAAATGTAAGAAATCAAGTTGGATTTTTTTATAAGAAACATCAACGGGCATAATTTCAAAATGAGAGAAAAAGATACAGCCTAGGGGCCGGGACGTAGAGGGGACCCCCTCCCAAAAAACTACTACAAAAGAGTCTGCCAATCGGTAATAATGATCAACAAGCTGTAGTCATAAGAATTCAAGTTGGATGAAGTTATAAAAATACTCATTCATGAGGAATTCAAATTCAGCTCAAAGACCCGTTTCAGTTTATATGATTTCTGAAGTGTATGTGAAGAGCTTAACGTTAATCCATATTTTAACAGGTTCCATCATGTTGTATCATTTTTGTTGGTATTAATGAGTGTTTGGGACAGCTTACGCTCACCTCAACTAATTTCATGAGACAACACACCTGACCCGACAATATTTAAGTTTCAAGGAAACTCGTAGGATACTAAATCCTAGGTACGTAAGACATTTTCATTAAAAAGTAAAACAAATTATGAACAATCCAACCCCTTGAAGTAGGAAAAGGCTCTCATTTAAAATTAAAAAAACAATGAAAGGGTTACAAAAGTGCTTCTCAATTCTTTGCAACAAAGCACCAAATACACCCCCCCCCCCCCCCCCACACACACACACACATGAATAATTTCAAAAAAATGAAATTACAAATATTATAGCATATAAGTGTACTGATAATACATACCTTTCCTCCTTCTCGAGGATAAGAACAGTAATGAATGCTTTCCTCTGACCCATCAGAAACTTTCCGCAAGTTTTGATATAAAACTTCAGTGAAAAATGGAGTAAATGGAGCCATGACCTTACAAGATGTTAAAAGAACCTGAAAGCACAATATACTCCATGCTCAGAACGAAATATAAACTAAAATGAACAATGAAATAACAGATTAGCTAAGAAGAAAAACCTAGAATATAATATTACATTCAAAGAGGTGTGATTCCACATTAATTCACATTAAGCAAAAACAATTTGCATTAACTAAAATAATGAATTAAACAAGATATTCATTTAATAACACTTCCCACAAAATCTAAAGAATTATAACACTCCAGTATGTAAACCAACATAGTAAACAAATTTGAACAAAAATAAAGAAGCCAAGCACGTCAACCAAACATCTTATAACCATAACATATGTGTAATCTGTATGTAAGAAAGAACGAACTATCCAATTTAGATTGTAAATTAGTAGCACCCAAACTCTATCCTCAAATAAAGGGAAATACATCATTAATATCTCTGTCTGAATAATTTGTCAACTGAAAAATGACCAAGATTCAGCTTATATAAATTGGATTTCTCACAGAGTGAGCAGCTTTAGTCCATCTTTAATAAAATGAGTCGGTCGCCCTTCTACATTTGATCAAACATGGAGCACAAAAGCAGTAATGAAAATGGTATTTTACTTTTACACTAACATGTCAGGTACAGATCTCAACTTAATTTCAGCGATGCCAACAGCACTACAGAAACCGAAAAATTCACAACCCACGTATGCAGATTTGTACACTACCAAAGAGTTGAAAGTTACACTAACTGTCAATCATTTATCTAAATAGCGGGAAAAAAATGTACCATACATGGTACAGAGTAGAGAGTGCTATCCTGCAGTCTTCTTCCCCAGTACGGCCTTTTAGTCTCTTGCGGTTGAACCTCACATAAATATTTGTAAGGTTGTCAAGGAACTTTAGAAGATATGGAACAACCTGTCGTATTGAGAGCACGGTTAATGATGAGAAGTGTTGAACAAAAGAGAGTCGAACAATTGCAATTTCGTTTCAAAAAAAAAATTAAAAAAAGAACAGAAAAGAAAAGGAACAAATTTTACACAGCTGCTAACAGAAATCTAAAACGAGCATTGAGGTGTATGCATAGGCCTTAATTTTAATCTAATTAAAATCATGAAGATATATAATCAGAAAGCCAATCAATCATATCCAAGAGAAGATCAATTGAAAGTGTCTAACCGTATAGAGTCGGTAGCCATCCATTTCTTTCCTGACAAAATATACTAAACTCTGAGTGGCAGAGTTTATCCATTGGTCAAGCACATTGAATGACTTTTGAAGGGTGGCTTGATCCACTGGAGAAAATGGTGCAAACCCCTCAATCTCGAGCCTCTTGGCATTCTGAACAAGGAATCTATATGCATTGTACCATGGCAGGAATACATCCCTGACCTGTGAACAGTCCATAAAGTTGAAGTTGAACAATATGCGGAAATAAAGGAAAAACGGGTCTTAGTATAGCTGTTCATGAAGTAAAATCAAAGTTAACAAAGACCTGGTGCAATGTAAAATCAGTAAAGACTTACAACACCAAAGACACCCTCCTTCTTGAATCGCAAAGTCTCTGCACGTACAACTGGAGAATTTATAAGATATAATCTCAGAGCATCCTGCAACACACAAACACACACCAACCTTCATAAGATAGTAACCACGATTAATTGAAATGAAAGTTCAATGAATCTCTTGATGCTTGCTCTTTTATTTATTATTATTTATTATTATTATTATTTTCTTTTTTTGGAAGAAGAATAAACATAATTTCATTGATTGATCGAAATTGTACTAAAAGGAAGGAAGAGCCTTCCAACCACCCAAGGTACAAGAACACCTAGCAATGAGGGTTTTGAGACTATAGTCTTTAAGGGCGATTGAAAATTTACACCAATCTTGTGTTTCGATGTAATTGTCATCAGAATAATGAAAAGTGAAGTCTGAGAAACACAAGATAAGTAAAAAAGATAGATATAATACAGAACTTACAGCTCCATAATCATTTATGATTTCCATTGGTGAAGGATAATTTTTCAACCTTTTACTCATCTTCTTACCATCCTCAGCAAGCACAAGGCCATTACAAATAAGGTTCCTAAATGCGGGCTTCCCAAATAAAGCAGTAGATAGAACCATGAGAGTGTAGAACCTGCAGAAGTAAAGAGCAAACAATCCATATCTCATAATGAATGAACATTAGTCTCTTTTCATTATATTAATGAAAATTTTGGTTCCTTTCAATGTGTTCAAAACATGAAAAAAAAAAAATGTAGTAGATTATTAATCATCAAAAGTCATTGTTTCACACCATGCTCGTATTGTGTCTGCTTCCTCATATCCATAAAATAAGTCGTCAATTTTCCAGCCAAAAAAGAAAAAGAAACGTCAATTTACAAAAGAATTATGTCAACATTCCACTCTTATGCATATATTTGAGTTTTTCACCGCTAAATACAATCCAACAAATGATTTACAACTGCAGCTTAGCTCAGCGGTAATTGGTATAACCTTTCATCCTAAAGGTGAGAGGTTCGATCATCTACCCTTACAATTATTGTAATAGAAAAAACTAATGATTTACAACTCCGAAGTATCAGGAAAATAATTATGCAACTTGACACATTGATATTTTGGAACTATGAAGGGTAAAAAAAAAAAGACACAAACACAAAGAAACTTACCATCCACGAGTTTGATCAAGCCCCTCTGCCACAAAGTGCCCAGGAAAGTTCTTCTCAAAAAGCTCAACGTTTTCGAATGGATAATGAATGTAAGCATATGGCATTGACCCACTCTCAAACCAGCAATCAAACACCTGCAGTAAAGATGAGGGAACAAAATATACTGCAAGTATGAACACCAGGAAACAAATTTTGCCTTAAAAAATATACAGGTACAAAACGTGGTTAAGAGAGGGAAACTACAGCAACTCACTCAAATAGATTGCACATATTTGCGTACTTTTTTACTTATTTTGCTTTCATTGAAAAGAAATGCAACAGGTGGAGCCCACCAAACGAAGAAAATGGCTCCAATCCAAAAGGATGATTATAGAAATTCTAAGCCAGGTAAGCCCAAACCGAGGCATGAGATCTAATCACCTCCCACAGACCTCTCACTCTCTAACCAACTACACAAATTTCACAATTTCTCTTGGAAACCAAATTCCCCATATAATGGAAAAAAGATAAACAGGCCTGCCAAAGGATTTTCACCCAAGTCACAATAATGCCTCATAACACCTACGGCCAAGTTAATAATTCCTCATCCTCCTCCATGTCGATTCCCTTCATACCCTCTACCCTGCTCTTCTAATTCCTTTTAATCTCTGGGGTGACCTCTAATCATCTTTCTATGTGAGAAAATTTCGAAACTACAAGGTCCATTACAAAAGAGTAATACCAAAAGGAAGTCATTGAGTCCAAAAGTAAAATAAAAGCGTGAAGCAGAAAAAGGCAAAAAAAAAAAAAATATATCCTAACTTCCACAGTTCCAGATAAAGAGCAAAAAACGCCAGTGTCGATCGATTTCTTATCCAGAAAAATAATATTAAAGAGAAAACGAGATTAAGTAGTCTTACATCATCTACCCTCCGAAGCACACCATATTCAGGACCTCTTCTGGATGGAATAGTAATGTGATCAATCTTGTGACGATGCAGATCAAACACCTGAAAGCTCGAAAACATAAGATTCCCACAGATAACGCACAAGTAGATTACAAGCAGTCCCCACCAGAACATAAGAATTAACTGGTTAAAGAATACATGAGGGTCACCAAACCATTTCATAATATTTTTTACGTTACAAGATGTCAATTTATTTTCTTCTCCATGGTACGAATCATGTCCTCACTCCTCTACATGGAAACCAGACAGTTTGATAAAGATAAATAAAACTCACAGTAAACTGATTAAGTTCCTATGGTGAGCTAAAAAAACACTCCATACATAGCAAACAATTCGATAAAGAGAAAAAACGGTTGCCTCAACCTAAAGCAATTATATTTGAAGATAACAAAAACTGGGAAATAAGAGTGATACCTTGACACCAGAAAGCTTTTCAAGTTTCTCAATTGAGTCCATGACCAGTATTTCCTCCCCATCCTCGCTAACCCAGACAGGGAGAGGTGTTCCCCAAAATCTACTACGACTGACAGCCCAATCTCTTGCATTCTCTAGCCAATTATGGAACCTTTTCTCCTACAATTTGACATTAACAAATAAAAATGAAGACAAAGTAGATCTCACGAGCTATGAAACAGTTCATTTTCACATCAGCACTTCGTTTTTCCAACCCAAGTATAATTCAGGACTCAATTTCATAGTTCTAAAATGTGTTCAAGCAACGAAAAGAATATATATATATAAACTCAAGTCAACTATTGAGAGTTTATATTAAACATGGAAGATTTTCATTATAGTTTTCTTTCCCAGAAGCATAGTTATATCAATGCACTAGAATTTAATTGAAAAAAAAAAAAACAAAAGAATACAAAAAGAGAGCCCAGATAAAAGAAGGGAAACTGCAGAAAAGCCGTCCAACCAAGGAAAATAAGTTTCAAGTTTGTAACAAATAACTAAAAGAAGGATTTGCCACAAAAGCCCACAGAAGCATAGATACGACAAGAGACTTCTATCAATCCTTTTTTATAGAGACTTCTATCAATCTTATGTATCTTGATTCATATCACACTAACAATTTGTACACCGTGCATAAATCTACCCCATCCAACTTTGCCCATGCATACTTGACCAAAATTCAAATAATGTGAAATGTAAGTATTTAAGAGAGGAGTTCAGCATAAAATATAAAACCTTCACAAAGTCAGGCACCCAGTAAGTCTTTTCATTGTTTTCTAGTAATTTGTCCTTCAATTTCTCAACTCGGACAAACCTAAAGTAAGAGAAGTCCAATTGGTTAGGATAGTAACAGTAGGAGGAAGACAAACAAACAAACAAAATACAAGTTTATTTACATTTGTCGGCATTCAAGAATGAATATCAGATAAGACAAAGGTCGAATGTTTAATAGAAGATAAAATTAGCAATATAAGCACTAAAATCAAGTGTGAGTTTAAAGTTCAATAATAGTAACCCTCGTGTGCAAAATAGAAGTGGCTACTATTACGAGGGTTTTCTTTCTAAAGAACAAGCTATAAAATGGATATTTCATAATTTCTTTGCCATTTTAAAAATAGTCTCTTTGCAACTGAGCCCAAAGTGTGAACCAAACCAACTGAACTCTTCATTTATCTAGAGGAAATGTACATAAATTCGAAAATAAAAACACCAAAGAGATTTGAACAAGAACCTTATCACAAAAGCAAATAAAGATTCAAATAGATAATAAATGAAACTTGCCAGCTTGGGACAGCCCTGTAGATAAGGGGAGTATCAGATCTCCAGCAGAAAGGGTAAGAATGGGTAAAGCTTCCAGACTTAACAAGCCTCCCTTGTGCCTGAAACAGAAAATTTTTTACCAATAATGCACGTTCATAATGAAATAATAAAGAATTTTACTAGATTCCAACGTATTTTTATTTCAAATAGGTGTTTTCCTCCTCTCCTTTATACTTCCCTAGTCCAAAAGCAACACGAAGATCAACATAAATATAAAATTACAGAATGAAAACATAATCGTCAAGTAGACATGTCTTCAAGGAGCTATTGAATATTCACGTTCACCCATAGTTGAAGTTACAAGTTCAAGATCCAAACATTATTCTATTCAAAGTTTGTTTCTTGATCAAAAATTACTTCAAGTTGCAAACAAGAACCAAAGCCAAATTGTGAATTCAAGCTCCACTTTGGATGCTCCAAGCTTATCGAGATTGCATCAAAGAGTTGCAAATTTACACGGGTTTTCATATCACACACCAATACATTGGGATGGTATATCTACATGTAATGGTTCGATAGATATTCCCAGAAAAAATAATTCAACTTGAACATACACTATAAGGGCAAGAACATACCTTCACCGCCTCAATTATATCCTTGTCTGCATCCTTCACATAACGTCCAGAAAAATCAGTAATCTTTGAAGTAAAGCAACCATCATCATCGACTGCAACAATCAAATTCTCACCCTACAAGCAAATGGAAAAAACACCGAGCAAAAATAAGAGAGGAAATGTAGAGTAACTTATCCTCAGAAACAATTATAGCGCACTTTTGTGATCTTTTAATTTTAAACAAGATACGGCATTCTCATTACAATAATGCAAAGAAACAGAAGTGGTCAAAGTAGACAAACCACCAAACGCAGAAAATGAAAATAAACAACATAAGTCAACTTGAACTTAAATATCTAACGAGGAAAAAAAGGCCTCCAACTTTGATCAAATGTCCTTAAAGAAATAATTTGCAAATAAAGGAGAGAGAATACAAATGAGATGCTTTGAAAATAAGAATGTTGAATCTTACCCTCCAAACTTTGAAAATTCTTGAAAACAACATTTGAATGTGTAGAAGTGTTTTGCATTACATTAATAAAAAAAGACCAACAAGGTTTCTTTACTTTGTTATCTACCTTTTATGAATGTTTCAAAATTCAAATCAGGTTTAAAAAACTTCCAAAAATTGTTTTATAAAACTTGATTATGTTAATATAATTTGGCTAAGAATTCAAATGGTTTCATAGTAAACAAGAACCACTTTAAAGAAATGGTGACAAAACACACAGTACTAGTAGACTAAAAGCCAAATAGTTATCATACGGAGTCTTAGTTTATAAACTTTTGCTTCCCTATCACCTTTACTAACCAAATGCACCTCAGATCACTGACCTTAAAATACCAATAGTTAACAAAAAAAAAAATTTGAAAAGGAAACCAGTAGTTAACAAGTTATTCCACATCACTTTCTTGGTTGTCACCAATCATGTAGTGTGAAGTCATATAACACTTACTAATGATATGTGAAGAATAAAAGAATCTTCATGACAGACCTTATTGATCACTTGGTTCTCAATGCAAACACGATAATCATCTTCACCAAATGCAGGAGCACAATGAACAATGCCCGTACCACTATCATCAGTGACATAACTATCCGCAACAACTCTAAATGCCACATCAGAAAACTCTTTAAAGTAATCAAACAATGGCACGTACCTGGAAAAAACAATATATTTAATATCCTTCAGCAATATCATTAGATACAATTTAATAACATTCAGGAAACAGAAGAAAAAAAACACACACACATATATATACATACAGGCATGCATACATGCATATATATATGTGTATGTATATAACAGCCTTGCTAAAATCATCAAGAAACATATCAACAATTGAAAAGGCTTACTTTTTACCCACAAGAGAAGCTCCCAATACTTCCTCCAATATCTCGAATGAGTCCTCGACTGAGTTCTCTGTTTTTGAATTCGAAGATCCCTTTTTCTTAGGATTTGACTTGTTAATGCCATCATTAGCATTTGGTGCATTCACCTTTTGTTTCTCAACAGGTAATGCCGACAATCGAGATTTAGCAACCACATAAACTTTTCCAGACACCTTGTTGCGGACCTGATATTTTTTTCCTACTACATTAGATTATCAATTATACATAAAAAGTTTCTGAGAGCTCAGGCACAATGAACAAAAGAACCCAAATGTTCTAAGATACGCAATATGTTGAAAATATACAGTTTGAGTATAAATGAATAAAAAACTAAATGCAATTGGCATAAAAGATTTAACCTGGAGCCTGTGTATTGTGGATACGCTTATATTATTATGAATATTTTTAATGAAAAGCCCCGACTCTCATTCAGGAAAAGAAGCCCACAAAAAGAAGTCAAACTACAAGAAAGGACTCCTATTAAGAGAAATAAGGCCTACCAAATAATTATAAAAGAGTCTAGAAACAAAGACCTAAAGAGAAACAGAGGACTAGAAGGCAACACGAATGCCACTGGATAGTGTTTCTTGAGTGAAAAATGATACAAACAAAGAACCTAGGAAGGCAACAGCCACAGGATGGAGTTTCTTTTCAGAAACTTTTTCGGGAAGAAATTGAACTTTCACTGAAAATAATGAAGGGATACAAGAGCCCACAAAAATTAAGCCCAAAAAGTAGGAAAGAAGAAAAGGAAGGTTCTATTCAGCTTGAAGAGCTTTAAGGCGCATTTGATCAGAGCTTCTTGACAGGGATTGATGCCAAGTGTGGATGTTGTACCCTGATATTTCCAACTTGAGTCTTTTGACCAGATTGACGACATTTCCAAAAGATGTGTAACAATACTGAATGTATTTCCGGACCTCTGTATAGATCAAGAAAAAGAAAAACCACTGACGACCTAACCATAGACTTACCTAGTAGTTGGTGGTGCCTAACTGACGATAGAGATGAAGGCTACTCAAGTTATATATGCAAGGATCAAACAGAGAAGACAAATTTCAAAGGTAATTTCTTAACCAAAGATGCAGCAAAATAAAAGCCGTCTGCATGCACTTCACAAAGAGATTTGACAAGGTTACATTGTAAAGTCAAAAAGAACAGAAAACAGTAAATAAAAATGTAATACGTTGACATAAATTTACATAATCGGACCTTCACATATACAAAATTGGCATTAACACAAAGGGCAAGATTACTCGGAAGGGTCCATGGAGTAGTTGTCCAAGCCACAAAAGCCGCATTTTGGGGATCCCCAAGTACTGGAAAAGCTACCATTATTTCAGGATCAGGGACATCCTGTGTAAGGTAATACTCTTGGATGTCAGAAGACAGATTATAAGGCAATCTGATGTAAATCAACAATCCATACATTAGCTGGCATCTAAAAAAGTGATTTTAGTAAACTGATAATGCAATTGGAGAACATGACATTTTATGCAGACGTCACCGAAGAGTAAGACTGAAAATTCTCTTGATGTGACTGGAAAATCTATGCTGCATACACCAAATGAACACAGGAACAAAACTTTGGCTTTTGCTTTGAATCCATTCCAATCCTATTTAAAGTACAAATTATCGTTGCTATAATAACTAAGTTATTATTTGCCCACTAAAAATAAATAAATAATGCGCTTAAAAAAGATACACATTACCATGTTTAGAGGAAATTTTGTATTTTCTTTCCTAAGTTTAATGTGATAGTGATCTTTAAACAATTGTAAGAATTATAATCACTAGAATGTGCAAAAGGCTCTTTAAATGAACATGACTCATCATAAAATTTAGTTATAAAACATATACTATAGTTATTAAGAAAGAGAGCACTTTCATTAAGAAATCGATAATAACAAAAATTTAAATTATTTGTCGGGAAAATTTTGTTCCTACCACAAAAATTAAAATTTTATTATTACAATTTCTCAATGAATTGTCCCCTCTTTCTCATTGGGAAAGAGGAAAAATAAAAAATCAAGAAACTTTTAGACCATGCTGGTAACCATTTGAATTTTTGCTTTGTAGTTTTTGAATATTAAGCCTATGAACACCCCTTCCATCTCTACATTTCTTGTTTTATCATTTACATTTTACCAATATTTTCAAAAAACCAAGCCAAATTTTGAAAACAAAAAAGTAAGTAGTTATTAAAACTTGTTTTTGGAATTTGGCTAAGAATTTGACTCTTTAACTTTAAAAAGATGCAAATAATTGTAAGAAATTAAGAGGAAATAGGCTTAATTTACAAAAGCCAAAGTCCCGTTTGGCAACAAGTTGATTGTTAGTTTTTTGAAAACTAAGCCTATAAATTGCTTTGTTATCTAATTTTTACCAATGTTTTAAAAAACCAAGCAAAGTTTTGAAAACTAAAAAAAACTATTTTAAGAACTTGTTTCGGTTTTTGGGATTTGCCTAAGAATTCAACTCTTTTAGTTAAGAAATATGCAAATCCTAGTAAGAAATTGAGAGAAAATAGGTTTACTTTTCAAAAATAAAAAACCAAATGGTTACTAAATGGGACCTTAACTTTTTAGCTTTTATATCTTAAATTATGTATTCTTAATTTACCAAATATGTCATATATTGTATTCTTAATTTATTGAATATTCAAAATTTCTCAAGAAATAGTAACTAAATCATGCATGCCATGGCTTCTAAATACAAGATAGGTGATTCAACTAATATTTATCGTAAGGAAAATTTTCCAATTGAAGAAAGAGTCGCAAACCTTATAGCTCTGGCCAGCTTCGAAGTTTGAAAGCGGTGTCTTGCAACCAGTACTATACGGCATGACCTAGGAAAGCAACAATGCAAACAAATTTACAATTGAACTCATACCCAATAGTTGAATTAAATTAATTGCAGTTAGTTATATTTACAAAGTTCTTCCAAGGACCAACAATAATTAAAAGATATGTATATCGTTCAGTACCATGTAAACCATTTTACAACAGTCAGGAAAACAGATGAATAACGAATGTTATTTAAACATGGCAAAACAAGAAAGAAACACAAAAGCATAAACCTACACAATAATTACAACAACTCTAACTACGAAATCTAGAAATCTCTATTTCATAAGACGAAAAGCAAAAGATTTTCTTAAAGAAGGGTCTTTATCAAATCGTTTATGTATGGGGCTGTTGGATTTGATTTTGATGGCTATATTGTTCTTCTCTCCACAGATTCCATATGATAGCGCACACCCCTGTCAACCATAAGACATAAGAAACATCCCTTCTCACACTCACAAAAGGGCAAATGGATGAGGAACTTGGGTTTGCCAGAGGAACCGGGGGGGGGGGGGGGGGGGGGGGGGGGGTCC
>JBBPDJ010000021.1:13650072-13677332 GCA_037974625.1 Cucumis cinereus
CCCCCCCCCCCCCCCCCCCCCCCCCCCCCCCCCCCCCCCCCCCCCCCCCCCCCCCCCCCCCCCCCCCCCCCTCCACCTACATCATATTTGGGTGAAATTACCGAAACGGAACCTCACGCACGTAGATTGGGCCTCTCACTCTCACTCAAATCTCCTCTCTCTATGTCATTCTCTTTTGCTTGTTCTCCTCCTTTCATCCAGATTGGCCGCTCGCTCTGACACTCAACAACACAAACCAAAACTGTGAAGAACACAGGAACAAGAAGAGGGAAAACTCACAAAGAAGAAAAACCCATAGAAGATAAGGGAGGGGGAAATTCAGAGGTTGAAACAGAGTAGAGGAAGGGAGGAAAAGAAGATCAGAGGTCGAAACAGAAGGGGAAAAAAAGGAAGGAAGGAAAAAGAAAATTGGGAAGAGAGAAAGGGTAATTTTGTAATTGTGGTTGATGATGACGTATGTCACTTATCAAAAAGCTTCCGAGAAAGAAATCAAATCACTAGAATATAAGAAGCAAAGAAAGAAAGCACTAGAATATAAGAAGCAAACTAAGCACAAGCATGAGAATGAAAAGGAAGAATTCGCTATAGAAGACGCCTATTTTGAAGGAGATAGAGGAACAAGATGTCTGTATTCTACAACTTTTCTTTTTCCTTCTTAGTTTCTTTTTTATTCCTCGATGGAGATCGTATTTTCTAAGCATTGGTCTCATTTCATTACTTCATTGAAATTTTCTCTTTTCTTGGTCAAAAAGAAACAAAGACTTTTTGGATAATGCCAAAACCCTATCCCAATTGTAAACAACGGTGTGTCATATTTAGGACAAGGTGAGAGCCAATAAGTAGTAATCCATTTTCATCATAGACGATAGGAGTTGAAAGAATGTACTATCCACAACATTGGTAAAAGATCTTGGATTAAAGATTGAACTTCACTCCAACTGAGATAGGTTTTGGGATAAGAAAGGTAACAAATCAACAGTAAATTAAAGGTAATATTATATCACCCATGGACTAATATTACAAAAATTTGGTAATATGTGATATCGTAATGAATGCCTCACACCTACTAAATATTATTACACCCTTAATAATCATGGCTAGGTATGGTATTGCCTTCACTAAATAAACAAAATCCATCAACAACAAAATGTGGTACAAAATCTTTAACAATACTCTCTTTAGTTGTCTAGGGCTTATGATTAAAGATTGACAGCACAAGTTGAGAAGAGACCTCAAACAACTCCTGGATTGACAAACTGTAGCCCAAATATAAGGACTTGTGCCCAAGTGAGCTACCTAAGACATTTATTTTCAAAGTTTCTACACATGAAGATAACATGACATTATCATCAAATAAACTGAATAAAAAACATTATCAGATCACAGAATCCAAAGCAGTGCAATGCAATATGACCCAAGCACGTATCTTCTCCCTCTAAATTTTTTAAAATATATAAATAATAATAACAATAATCTGTAGCATATTTTGCTTCTAATTATGACGAAACAACTAACGACTCAATGATGATCTCCAATGAAAGAATATTCTCAGCTACATTGCTGCAAATGCTCATTCTCTCAAATGATGATGATCCCATCGTGCACATATCATTTGATGATCAAATGAAAACACAACAATATAACACACTATGTCAAAAGAACTAAGGGCAACCTTCAAATCCTAAGAAGCAACTGATAGTGTAATAAAAGGAGTCTATTATGAATATTAGCCGAACTGAGCAAATGAAGATAGATTATAAACCAACTAACCTTAAAACCTTTATACACAAGACCTTTCTCGTAGAGCTGAGAGAAAACCCACCAAACACTCTCCATGAACTTCAAGTCCATTGTTTTATAGTCGTTCTTAAAATCAATCCATCGTCCAGTACGCGTGATGATTTTTTCCCACTCCCCCACATACCGCGTAACTATACTTCTGCATTCTTCGTTGTACTTGTCAATCCCCATCTTCAACACATCGTCTCTCCTCTTAATACCCAGCTTCTGATCAATCTCGTTCTCAACAGGCAATCCATGGCAATCCCATCCAAATCGACGAGTCACATGATGACCGGTCATAACCTGATACCGGGTGACAATATCCTTGATTGTCCCCGCCAATATGTGGCCATAGTGTGGAAGACCAGTGGCGAATGGAGGCCCATCGTAAAAAATATACTCAGGAAGGTCCCGCGTACGCTCGAGCTGAGTCTCAAATGCCTTGATATCAGACCAATACTCAAGCACCCCCTCCTCATGCTTAGGGAACGAAAAGTCCTTACCCTCGCAAACTTCATCCATGGCGGCACTACACCTAAGTTTAAGAAAAGGGTGTTTGTTCAATTAGAGTGTAAAAACGAGATTCTGGAGAATAACAACAACTCCCCACAATTCAACCTGCATAAAGATGTTGACTTGTGAGGGAAAACATTCAAACACTTTGCAGCAAGAAATTGAAAGAAATGAAAAAACAGAACAAAACAAACCAAAAGGAAATGAAGTAGATGATACTGAGCTCGTAATTAATCTTGGAGAAATGAAATGAGAAAATGTAGAGAAAATACCTAGTAGTTCTCGTCAGTGGCTGATATGAAGAAACGAAATTGAAGGACTGAAGAGCGTTTCTAAATCAGTTGCGTTGCTTTGGTCTGGTCAGCTCAGTTTTAAGGTAATTAAATACCCCCAGTTTAGTTAACCTTGATTGCGGCGGCGACGATTTGGTCGGGAGGCTGAACCGGTTAGATTAGAGTGCAGGGTGTGGTGAGCGACGGCGCGCGACGGAGCGGGGTGGCAGTGGCGGTAGTAAATAGGAATATAGGAGGGATGGAGGGAGTAGCTGAGAGAGAATTGCTGTAAACCTAAAAATCAAAGCCATTTTCTTTCACCCAAAAAAAATTAAATAATAATAAAATAAGATGTACCTTTCTACCTTAGTGAAATTATGATTTTGACCACGAATAGGCAGGAATAATTGTTGAGTTATATGGGATTTAGACATGTATGTCCCGAGAATAAGAGATCTCGAATTTAAATTTTTTTACTCTAATTTGTACTAAAGAAAATAAATGGTAGAGTTACTTATTGTAAAGACCTAATAATGTAAAATTATTCGTTTTCTTTTTGTAAAAATATTTTAAATGATCTTTTATTGATGTCATGATCGTGTAAAGTTACGAATTTATCATTGACTTCTTTCTTCCTTCCTCATCCTTCTCTTTCTTTGGGGTGACCACAACTTCTCTTGCGAACAAACTTTGGTGAAACTCTTTCTTTTCTCTTTCGGCAAAACAACTTCGACGAAAACTCTTTATTTTTTCTTTTTTCTCCTTTTGTTTTTCTTCGTCTCCGCCGCGATCAACTTAGTGGAATTTTTTTCCTCTTTCATTGTTCTCATTCTCCTCCCCCGCGACCAACTTTGACGAAAAACAGTGCACTTGCTCTCGCTATGAGAAAGGATAGTGATTTGTGAGTGAGGAAAGGAAGAAAGAGAAAGAGAGATGGGTTTTTCGTGCGAGTTTATTTTGATAATTTCACCTGAATGTAATGTCAGCAGAAAGTCGTTGATATTGTTTTCACATAAAAGAAAAGGTTGTTTGTCATTTTGAACACAAATTTTGGATCATCGGTATAAATTTCTTAAGTAAATAAATATCAAATACCCGAAAATGTTTCTCTCATCTCTTTATCTTTTATCCTTTCCTTTGTCTCTTCTTTACTTCCTTTTCATCTCCACTCTAACGTTGCATAACTTGGTCACCAATGGCCCATCTTCAACGCCCCTAGCAAACATTCTTCTATAATTAGTCACCATGAATTGGTATAAGGGTGGGTTTACCTCCTTGCAATTAAAGAATGGGAATTAAGAATTGTGGGTCTCACCCGTTATATGATAATGTTAATTTATCGAACTCTGCAGAAATCGATTATGAGCATTCCATGTGATTACGAACAACATATCTTTCTTGATACAAATATGTTTTAGTTAAATGACCACATGTTTTCATACATTTTTCCATGTCGTTTATATTTATACTTATAGAGTGAACAATTTTAAAATATATTCATTTTTTAATGTCCTGAAAACCACATAATCTTCAAATTGTTTATATTTGAATTAGACTTAATAACTTTGAGCTCAATTGATCCTGAATGATTAATAGATTTTGTATAACTTTCAAGATTTAAGTGATCCCAAGTTGTCACGTTCGCTAGACATAATGTAAATATGTTCTCTTATTGGTGTATTATTATGTTTTTCACTGTTTCACACTAAATTACTCCAAACCATAACCATTAAAAAATGACCACTTAGAAGTGTAAATAATTTGGGTTTTAGTTTTGTAATTTTCATGGTCGTGTTAATCAACTGTAAGCACACTAAAAAAAATGAAATTCGTGTTATTCACGTTAAATCATATCTCTTGCAATCGTACATATCTTTCATTTAGTATCACACTTCAATGAGTGTTATGAGCGACAACGATTGACCCGTAAAATACTATTATGATCAAATAATAATTCGAGTAAGTAGTGCGATTGAATATTCTTGCGACATTAACTGATCACCAATGCTAGCAAAAGGTTGCTCATTCTTTTTTAACATAAGGGTCAATTGTCATTTTGACTTTGTAATTTTGGTCATCTATAAAAAAACAAAAAAAATCTAATTTAAAGTCAAAAAGATATTCTTCCTTACTAAAATTTTGCAAAAGGTTTTTATATGTATCATGATCCACTTTGACTGAGATGTGATGTGAATCAGATTCATTTTGAGATAAGGATAAGTGAAGTAAAGTAGTTGGAAACAATACATGGAAATTTGGGGTTTGGTCACATTTGATGATGAATAGCTAGTGATAGACACTAATTCAAGATTTTGGGGAATAGTTTGGGAACTATCTCGTCTCTTTTAACCCTAGTTAGTAGTGCATCATGTTGGTATATTGACAAAAGAATATCGGGGTGGATATTTTTTTTCTCGTTATATTGGAGAAGATTTTGTGACTAATTCATTCTCTGCATTCGATGAAAAGGTTGCCTTTTGAGATGTTTGTACTCTTAAGTGGTCGAATGATGTATATAAAAAATGTTGTATAAAGTTTGTTGATGCGTGGTGGGCTTGTTGTGGGGTTGGGTGGACTATTGTAACCTATAATTAACGACAATATTAATATTTCAAATTGTGTAGTATTTACTATTAGTTACCTTGTTTACTATTTCTCGCACATTATATTTTTTTTATCTTTGTTACCGTGTTTATTATTTTCTATCTAGACTAAAAGAGTTTGCATTTCAAATAAAGACTATTATAATTCATACTAAACTAGTTTGCACTCCAAACACAGACTGTTATAATCTACAAAGTAGTATAACTCACTTACGTCTAATTCTTTTTCTCTTGTGCCCTAATTCTACATGTAATAAGTAATAACCATAAACAAATATAACTTAATGAATTGGGATATGAAGGAAACAAAAGTTGGGAGGGAAACCAAAGGAGGAAAATGAATATAAGTCATAGATGGATGAAACTAAAAAAACAACCATAAAAAGGCCAAAAAAATCTAATCTCGTTTGGTTCGTGATTCATTTTCGTTTTTATATTTTTAAAAATAAAAAATACAAAGAAAATAATTAAAACGTGTCTATACATGTTTTAAAAAACGATTTATAAAAACAACATTTGAAGTAGCTTATTTTCGAAAACAATAATTTTTCGTTTTCTTTGTTTTCATAAATTGTGAACATGACATACACTATTATATTTTCAAATTAACAGTCAAACACAAATTTTGAATTTTAAATTAAAATTTCTAAATTTTAAATCGAAATCAAACATGTTTTTGTTAATTTTTAAATTATTGACTCTAAAAAACGGCTACTCTTAAATGGCGATTAATTCAAGTCACAAATTGGTAACATATTTTTACACCAAAATCACGTCTTTTTTTTTTTTTTCCGTTAATGACATTTATTGTCCGTCATAAATCAATGAGACGGAAAATTTGTCATAAACTTTGAAAAATCTTAAAAATTCCGGCTTTTTAGCGAGAAAACCTACAATTGTGGCTTTAATGACCCTTTTTCTCCCCTACCTATTTTTTTCAATGTTTATGTGAGTTCATTTTGTTGTAGTGTACACAAATATTATTTTATAGTTTTTATGAATATTTTAGTGCATGTTTAGGGTAGTTTTGAAATGGTTAAAGTTATTTTAGTTATGGTCAAAACGAATTCAATATTTCACATTTTTAAATGTAAATTTTATAACATAAAAAATTAATTGAATTGTTAAAAGTTTACGTTTTAGAGTGATTTTAATCATTTTCAAACCTAACCAACTAATAAGCTTCTACAAATGTGGTTAGTGTGAATTGAAAATGAACAAATTGTCGTTTTTTATTTGAAAAAAACAATTCTCTTTTCTCAAATTCAAGCCTTGTGTCATGCTAGAAGACCCTAAACAAATATTTCTAGGAAACTATAACTTTAGTTCATCAATTTGAGAAGAAACAATCCACTTTTATTTAGATTAAAAAAAAAAAAAAAAAAACTGAGACTCTTCAAGAGTCTACAAACTCTCAAACCACACAATTTTCTATCAAAATTGTTTATGAAATGATTTAAAATGACAGATGACCTAAATTTTGAAAAAAATGTCAAATACTCTTTTGGTGATGTCATGACCATGTGAATTGTAGCATTATCCCTCTTCTATTGATTTAGGGTTTTTTTTTCTTCTTTTTCCACCTAGCCATCGTCTTCTTCTCGTCTCCTTCAAGCACTTTTTCTATACAAACTCAATCATCCAACGACTTCTTCTTCTCCGACGCACTTCTCAACTTCTTCTCCAACATCGAGGACACCAATTGGAGATGGACGAGAGCGACACCAACCGTGCGAGACTGAGAGAGATCGAGTGAGACGGGCGAAAGCAAGATTGTTTTTTCGCGTGCGTGCAAGTGTATTTTGGTAATTCCACTCGAATTTGATGTCAACATAGGGTTATTCAACATTTTATCCCCATTTTTAGGTCATCCTTCCGACGAACTTGTTAATTATACACTTGCATTAAGCACAACAAACCCAAGTCCTTATAGGACTCCCATAAAAATATAGATACTACAATAATTACCATCTTTTATAAATCAAATTTCTCAAGTCTTTTGTTTTTATTTTTATTAGTACAAAAAACCGTAGATGATTGAACTTTCAACCTCGAGAAAAAAATGTCATGTCAATTACTAAGTAGCTAAATTCATTTTAGCTTTATTTTGAATTAAAATAATAATAAAAAAACCCACGAAGAGATGATTACATCAAGAGCCTCCAATCGAAAACTAGTAATCAAAAAACACGTGCATCTCAAATATTTTCAAAACATAAATTTTTAGAGTGAAATTAATTTGAATATTGAATGGAATATTATTCGTAATTAAAATTTCAACATCTATATATATATATGACACTAGGACGTGGCAGTTGGTGATTTGTCTGTGACGGACGCTTTTCACGTCGACCAACAGGGTTAGCAACGTCCAACTAGGTTACCCGCCAAGCCATTATTTTTATATAAATCCAAAATAAATGCTGACAGAGCATTTAAATTATAATTATTATTTACTAATCTAAACATGGAATAAACTTGAAATGATTCGACGGAACGGTGTATCGGACAACAACGTAGGGCTCCGTTGAAATTTGAACGTTGAAATCTCTTCCAATAAAATGCGTATTTTTAAATTCATAAATTGGATCTCCTTCTTCTTCCTTTGTTTCTCTGTATTTTATTACTACCGCACACCCCAAATCTCTCCATATTTCCTTCTCGACATGGCTGAAGATTCCTCCAACTCCATTTTTGATTTCACTGTCAAGGTATTCAACTCCATGCCTTTCCAATCTCTCTTCTTCTTTTTCATTTGTTCAGCTGATTTGTTTGATCCAAGTATTTGAGTTATCGGTTTTCATTGTAATTACTTTTGGCTGAATTTTGGATGAGTTGGACATTCACTTCCAAATATTTGAGATCCTTAGTTAGTTCTAATTGGATTAGTTTGTTTAGTTTTTCATCTCGTCCACTTTGGCTTCATCTTTATTGAAGTGATTTCTGTTAACATCATTACTTTACATCTACATAATATATTAACACAGGATCATTCATGTCAATTTGTCAAGAGTAAATTACATACTGGATTCCATTGAAGAATTAACGATGGCTATTGTCTTCCTTGACCAAAACTTTGAATGTCCTGAGTGCTTATTGTTTTGGTGTCTTGGGACCATAGCCCTAAGTTTTTTAATATACTAGTTCAATTAGGATTCGGCTTCTACCTATTTAGTCCATACTTGATTAGTAATCTAGGGCCTTAATTATTACTATTTAAATACGTCTAACAATTTTCTGTTTCATTTTTTTTTCACTTCGGCAATTTTTGTTTGGTTCGATATTTATTTTGGATATATCAGTAATGTAAGATCTAAGTGTCTCAAATGTCTGACTTTCAATGGATCTGTTTTGTACAGTATAACCACTTGTTCTTCATTTCGTTGACTTTGGCTTTGGGTATATGTGAAATTGTAAAATGGATTTGTTTGCAGGATATTCGTGGGAATGATATGAGCCTTAGTCAATACAAGGGGAAAGTTCTTCTGATAGTGAATGTTGCTTCTGAGTGGTAATTTTTGTTCTCTTCCAACTATTTGAATGTTGGCGATCTCTTTAGGTTGAAACATTGACAACTTTTAACTCTCTTGAAATCCACTTCGTCCATCATGATATTGATGGAGATAAGTTTTAGTTATTGTTTATATTAGTTCTTAATCTATATTAATTCGTGTTTAATTAGTTATTCTCATAGTTTTTTGTTGGGCTATAAATAGCTGACTTTAGGTTTTGTAATAGGGAGCTTTTTATTATCCATTTTGAATATTGAACTTTCTGTTCTTGGAGAGTTTCTCTCGACCTTTTGAGATGAATTTCTTTTGTTTGGTCACGAATTTGGCTTGAATACCTCAATCAGCTGTCGGATACACTCTCAAATAGACGAACATGAGATAATGAGTGAATGATTAAAGCGAATTAATGAGACTCGTGATTATATGGAAGTTAGAGTAAATAAAAAGTGCAAATGGGTCGAAGAGCGAGAGGGAAAAATGCCAAGAAAACCTGGCTGTGAGTGCTGTATTATTATTATTCTTTCTCAAGATCTTTGTTGTTTTGCAGTGGTTTAACGAAGTCAAACTACAAGGAGCTGAATGTATTATATGAAAAATACAAAAATCAAGGTCAGGCATTATCATGATATTAAAATTCGTGAAGTTCTGTAGTTCAAGACTGGGGTTAGTGTAAACGATACGTATATTTGGGCAGGTTTTGAGATATTGGCATTTCCTTGCAATCAGTTTGCAGGACAAGAGCCAGGAAACAATGAACAGATTCAGGAAACTGTATGCACAAGGTTCAAAGCTGAATTCCCCATCTTTGATAAGGTAAATCATAATGTGATGCAGTTTTAAACCAACCAAGAGTACTTTTGAGGTACTGGGTTTAAACCATATTGATTATTGACCAATCTCTTTGAATATTTAAATATCTTGGAGTTATTTTGATACCAAATATTGTAGAAATAGGCATTTTCCTTATTCATTGAAGCAGTCCAAATCTTCATGGTTGTTAAATAACTAAACAACACACAAGCATGGCAATAGCTTTTGTTTTGCAAATGAGAGGCGTTTCTTTTAAGTTTCTCTACCTACATCTCAGCTGATGTCTGTTATAAGATTATACTCACTGAGAATATGATGTAGGATAATCATATTCTAAGCATATCAGTTTCTAAGCATTTGGTAGCTCAATTATGAGAACATTTGGGATAGATTTAGTTTAACTTCGGAATCCGAGAGAATTGCTTTTTTAGCAAATTTAAATATTTCTCATTATTTTTGTTTCACTTAAAAAAAAGAACTGTTCTCGAAAATTCTTCCAAACTTTGCTGATAATGTGGTTTTTTTAGGTTGATGTTAACGGGAAGGATGCAGCAGCAATATATAAATTTCTGAAATCACAAGAGGGTGGCCGTGGACTATTTGGCGATGGCATCAAGTGGAACTTCACAAAGTTCTTAGTGAACAAAGAAGGGAAGGTAGTTGGTAGATATGCTCCAACCACCTCGCCTTTCAAGATTGAGGTTAGTACATTTTGTGATTGTGATAGACCTAGTTAGAGATACAATTGGATTATTACTTATTAGTATGGTTATCAGAAGGGACCTATTAGTAGATAGGTAATAAATTTATTTGGCTTTTACTTATAAATAGGGTTGTGAGTAGGGTGTGAAGAATTTTGTGGAATTTTCTTTGAGGAATTTGGAAGAGGCCAATCCTTTGGAAAGGCTGGGTTATCTTTCTTTATGATATTACAACATACTTTCATATATTTTCATATTTGAGTGTTCTTTAGTTTTTCTTTTGTGTGTTTCGTGTGTTTCCTTGTTAGGTGGCATCCGTGTTTCCTTGTTAGCTGGCATCCTATCAGTTTTCTTCAGATCAACTTAATCTAGTTTTCCTCAAATCAAATTCATAAAGATTAAGACTATATGAAGAGGCTCATTTTATATTTTTTTCCTCATTCTGCAGAAAGATATCGAGAATCTATTGCAATCTGCTTGAAAACAAGGTCAGGAACCATACACAATGAACTCCAACAGTGCTTATTTACATGGCTGGTTAGTTATGTGATTGCGCTTATAAATGTTTGTATGAACATGATTATATTTTCTCTTAACCTTGCATATATATACAGTTTTATGGTGAAATTTGAATTTTATTTCAAAGGCCTTCATTGGCATTTGTTATCCATTTGGTGATAGGTAAAAGTGAATCGTGTAAGTGAATTGTGTGATTACAGCAAACTCTTTGGACACCAACTAGTGTTTTAGATATACATAAGATATCTCTTTCTCAAGGGTTAATTATTGAACCGTCTGTCAAAATTGAAACAGGTAAAATTTTAACATTTTAAAACTAACGGACTAAATTGAAATCAAGCTCAAAACTTAAGAATCAAAAGTTGTAACATTATAAAAACTAAGAACTAAATAGAAATTAAATTCAAAATCGAGGAGCTAAAAAAAAAGCATTTTTCCCTATAAAATAAATGATAAGTTGTAACATTATAAAAACTAAGAACTAAATAGAGATTAAACTCAAAACCAAGGAGCTAAAAAAAAGCATTTTTCCCTATAATATAAATGATGATACATATATAAATCCGTTGATAGTGATTTTATTTTATTTAGGTTGTAAATAAGTCATGGCCACAGTAGAGGAAAGCTAATGTAAAAGAAATGTTTTGGTAGTTCAAACTCGAAGGCATAATTGAAATACCCATGTCCACGTGGACCTCTATTTACACAATTTATAATTTCTTTTTTATGGAATTTTTTTTACTAAAGGGTATTTTAAAAATAATTTTAATGTAGATGGGAGTTTGCATAATTATTTTGATGTTTACTTATAGAATTTTAATAATATATAAGTTTTTTTTATAGTGTTTTTACTGATACTTTCATGTTTTCTAAATTCAGTCCTTGAAGTAGTTGACTTAAAAGCACTACTTTCAAAAGTCATCCTAAACCAATGTAAATACTTTTCACATTAGCTAAAAGTATTTTTAAACTTGCTTAACAACAAGAGAGCAAAATGGATAAAATTAATGCACCATGAAGACTTCAAACAACATTTGAGTTGATATGACATTAATGCATTGGGTGTGAGAATCAAATCTTTTAACCTCAAGATTCGTAGTACAGGTGCATAAGCTATGCTCATTTAGTCATTTTGACAACATCTGAGTTTTTTCCCTCGCTCTTTTTAGAACTCAAGAACACAATTGTACAACCTGTGGAATAAATCCATTCAAGTAAGACCGTTTTCTCTCTCTTCTCTTCATCCTGAAAGAGTACCAACTCCAATTGAGAGCATAAGAAGGATTTCTTCTTTGAAATTTACTGTTAATAACGAGCCCAACAAGAGATACAGACCAATTGAAGACTTTGCGCTTCTTCGGGATCCTAAAAGACTCCAAAAGATATTTACAAAGGAAAGCTAGTACGACCTGAATCGCCTCTACGATAGTTGATTGCACAGCTAGGGGTAAAAGCACCGTGTCGGTGCAGGCAGTGGAGTTGGACAAGAGAAGAAAGATTTCATAGTAAAGCATCCATAATCAAGTCAAAGAGAGTTTTTAAATAAAGATTAAGGGCATGTTTGGGAGTGAATTTGAAATTGTAAGAGAATCAATTTTGTGATTTTTGAAAACTACTAATGAAATATGCTTTTAATCATTCAAAACCAATTTTGGTGATATAAAAATTACATCTAAAAGTGTAGAATTAAATATTCAATTGATTTTGAGTGATTAAAGACGTGTTTCACAAATAATGTTAGCAATTTTGAAACCACTCTCAAACATGCCCTAAAACTTATCACATACCTAGCCGAGGACCAAGCTTGATGTGATTAGTGTTGATCTGATGCTTGAAACGTGAAAGGTCAACTTTTGTATGAATTTTTCCTTTCCAAGAGACCTAAACTCACCCACTGCCCTTTCCTTTTTCTTTTCTACTTGTCCTACCCCATTGTCATGAAAATGTAGAACTAGTTTGAATTCTTTGCATTCTTGCCCTCTTTGTTGCCGATTGCCATTGCTAATTCCTGGGGTGGATTCTGAAGAATGAAGAAACAAAGGTTATTTGGATTCAGCTGAAAAAGAATACAATATACGATCTTAGAAGCTAAAACTGAAGTTCTGTAAGCAAGTGATTCTAACCGATATGAATCTCGTCCAAGCTAGTTCAAGTGGTACAACTCTCTAGACTTGAATGCAGATCTTGGTTGGCTGGGAACACGTTCATGGAAGGACCTACAAGAGAAGCTCAAGCTTCAAAGACTTGATAAGACTCAAAATGTGTTAACATCAACAATGAACTTTTGTACGTTTAGTTTAGGATATCAGGACAGATAAAACCCATGCAATTTTGTCACATTAAAACGAAACGTCACAGTCTACAAAAAGAAAGTTTATGAGAATATATTGAAGTTTCAAATTTTGATTGATCATTTATTTAGATAAAAGAACCAGAATCCTGATCTATAGAATGATTCCACATTCATGTATTAGATAAAAGAATTAGTATCCCGATCGTATAGAATGATTCCACATTCTGACTGATGAAAGGAGAGGAAAAAAAACCCTATGGGTTTCTTTACCAAACACAGCATAATATGTGACCTCGGACACTTTTTCTTAGTAGGCTAGGGAATATCATCAAAATATTTTTGGCCTTTTATTTTCATAAACGCATTTTGGATTTGCTCAATCCAGGTCCAGGATCAATCTGTTTTGAGAAAGAATTAGAGTCTGTAAATAAACGAAACGTGCATGCAGCATGTAGGAGTTTTCGGTCAATCAAGAAGCTTCCAAACACAATGGAGTGTGCATTAATGTCGGTATCACTATTGCAGCCAATCAAATATATCAAGCATGAGAAAACTACTACTCACAAGTTCTTCAAGAGTGGAAGGAGAGAATTTCCTCATGATGAATTTCTGGTTCCTGACTCATGTTGGTGGACTCCGTCCATCTTCTGCAGCAACTCTCGTGCAATCTTAAACTTACCCTTCTTTTGAAATGCACTCTCAAACGCATCTCTAACATAGAGAGGAGGACACAAACCCTTTTCAAGCATTGACTTCATCTTTTCATAGGCAGCCTCCAGTTGTCCTTGTTTACAAAGCTTCTGCAAAATTTGGGCTTCCCATTTCATTTCCAGCTTCAAGCACAGTTCAATTTGCCCATGCTCCCTCATTAGCTTATCCACTATACTATACACATGAAAATGAGGAGACATGCCTAAACTCAACATTTCCTTCAATAAACCGTAGGCAGCTGACCAATCCCTAGTTTCACCGTAGGCATGGATTAACGCCGAATAAGTAACATGATCAGGTGCACATCTTTTCCTATTCATAATCTTGAACACCCTTTCAGCATTATCCAAATTTCCTAATTTGCATAGCATGCAAATAACATAATTGTAAATAGCCAACTTTGGCTTCATGCCCTGAGAAAGCATCCTACCAAATAAATCACTAGCTTCTTCTACGTGACGATGTTCACATAATGCTTTCATCACAACAGAATAACACTCTTCAGCACATCTAAGCTTGTCACCCTCAACAACCTTCAATACTCTAATTGCTTCTTGCATTTGACCTAACCGACAAAGCTCCGAGATGAGCTGAACTATTACAAAAGCACTGGGAACTAAAGCCAGCTTATTAGCTGCCCAAAAAATCCCAACTGCAGGTTCAATGGCTCCGCTCTTCGGATTCACATTTGGAACTAGAACGGTAAAAGGTCTACGAGTACTTCTCACCTTAACTTTTTCTACAGCCCCTTCTTTGGCACTCAAAGAACACAAATCCCCAATGAGAATGTTCACAGCAGATCGAGTAGGTACCAAACCTGCCCTATTCATTTCACCAAACACTTCAATAGCTGTACTATACCTACCAAATTTACACAATCCAATGATAACATTACTGTACGAATATTTATCAGGCAATTCAATTCTTCTGAATATCATTAGAGCAGTATCAATCAATTCCCCAGTTGGTTCCTTCTTACAAAGTGCATAAAGCATGTTGTTAAAGACCAGATTATCAGGTTTACACCCAAATTTTGGTTCCATTTCTTCAAACAAGCATAGTGCTTCTCTAACCCTCCCCTGTCTACCCAAAAATCTAATACAAATTGAAAATGTTCGACAAGAAATCCGACCCTTATGAGATAACACAGTCACCAAAAGACACTTCATATCATCAAACAATTTCCTCCTACCTAAGAAATCAGCCATATACTCAACCACGGACGCATCAAACCGAAACCGCATTTGCAATCCAGACCAAGAGAAGAATTCTAGCGTTTTAGCCCGACCCAACAGCTTATAATTCATCAGAATTTGAAGAACGAGATCCGAACTTAAGTCGTCTTTGAACCTTTTCAATAAATGATCAAGATGGAGATTAGGTGTTTGGGAATTTTTGTTTGAAAGTAAAGAACATACTGAGTTGACGACATCAGAAGAGCCGAGGGTGTTCGGAGACCGAGGAATTGGGGCAGTTCGCGAAGTGGGTCTTCTTGCAAGAGCTCTTGGAGCTATGGCAATGTGCTTCGTGGTCGTTGAAGTGCTAAAATAGTGTGAAGAGAAGCCATGAAAATGAAGGGAAAGGAGTTTAAGCAACGCCGAAGAACTCCTAATGGTGATCAACATCGACGAATTTGGAGTACAGAAGCAGAACCGATAGGTTCGACCTTCAAAATGCTCGCTGTGCTGTTCTGTGCCTAAAGGCCAAAGCTTTTTAAATTTCCACAATATAAAAGATTCACAAAATGTATATAACTAAGTTTAAGATGTTTTCAAAAAAATAATAATAGTAATACAAAAATAAAAAGTAAAATAAAATAAAAAATAAATGCCCGAAAAACATCGATAAAATCATCAATCATCGATAGATGTTGATAAACTAGAAAATGATAGTTGAATCTTTAACTTTGAAGTTGATTAATAATTCATTTTAACGATTGATTGTTGGTTGATGGATTTTTTTTATAAATAAATGAATATATGTTGGCATAATATGTAATTTTCCATTTGTAACCAAATGTATTATATAGGAAAGTATTGGCAAATTTGGGTTTATTTTATTTATTCATAAATGATTAGAAAATTATTTTAAATAAAAAACTTCAGAAAAAATTTATAAATATATTAAATATTACAATCTATCTATGATAAACTACGATAGAGCAAGATAGACTGTTATATGTGTCTATCATGATAAATGTCTCAAATGTCTCAGACAGTAGTCTATCACATATAGATTGTGATATTTTATTATAATTTGTAAATATTTTGATTCATTTTACTATATTTGAAAATACTTCTAAATTATTTCGTTTTTTTTTTCTATAAACAATGTTTTGAATAAATTGCGAAAAAATACGCTTTGGTTCTTAAATTTTGATTAGTTTCTTTTTTAATTTTAGAGTTTAACAGATATATCTCTTTCTTATTAGTTTTGGAGTGAGTGACTATCTGTCGTTAGCTTTCAAAATGAAACGCATTTACCTTTGAATCTTGAATTTAGTTTCATTTAATTCACTTTTAGTCCAAGTTGTTATTGGATGTTCATTTTTTGTACTATGAATTATTAATTCAAAATATTTATGATAGGTAAATTTTAACAACGGAAAAATAGTGAAAACTAATTAAATCTATTAATCTAAGGATTGTTTTCAATTCTAGCAAAATGAACTAAATATTTACAAAATATAGCAGAATTTCGTAATCGATCAAGATCAATAACATTGATCAAAGTATACCAGTGACTATCAATATCTCATCGATAAATTATGAAATTTTGCAGTAAATATTTTCAGCAATTTTGCATTTACAATAATTTAATTTTAATTCTTTTAAATTAATGAATATAAAAGTAATACAAAGAACTAGAATAAACATTAAAAAACAAATAAGAAGATAAAAGTGTACAATCTTGAAACCTTCAACGGAATGAAACTACACTCAAAACTTAAACTAAATCCAAAATTCAATGGTAAAACAATAACACCTTTAAATATAAGATTAAATGGAAACCATACTCAAAATTCATCAACAAAAACTATTTCTTTTCAGATGTTTCACACTAGACACGTAGAACAAGATTTCAAAATCAGGGTCACCATTTTTTACGGTAAATCATGTGTTTCCAAAGCAACTAAAGTAAGCTTAGTTCAGTGCTAATTGACACGACCTTTAATTTACGTTTTTTTTAACCAATTAAATTGCATTGTTTTTAATTTTACTATGAAATATATATATATGTGTATATCAACATATTCATTTTTAAATTGTGAAACTAACCCAATATCATGTTATAAAGAGAAATAAAAATGGAGGTAAATATTAAAGAATAGCAAATATATAGTTGATTATTTAATTTATAAACTTCCTGCCCACTATTTTTAATCTAAACTTCAAATATTATATTTGAGTCTCTAAATCTTGTATCATAATCTATTTTATTTTTCGATTAAATTAAAAAAAAACCTAACATTAAAATATTATTTATTATTTCTTCTTACTATTTCTTTTTAAATAGGATATAAATTGACCAAAATAAACATTTTCAAATATACCGAACAAAATGAATCAAAATATTCACAAAATATAATAAAATCATAGATTCTATCAATGATAGTCATGGATAGAAACTCGCCTATCAACAATGTCCTATCACTAATAGAATCTATGATTTTATTATATTTTGTAAATATTTTGTCAATTTTATCATTTTCAACAACTTTCCTTGACGACAAACGTTTCCATAGATTGTTATTTATCTTTTACCCATATGCCATTTCAACCTTTTGTAAATCGACATATTTTTATATTTTCGTAATTGATTTCTAGAACGCAAAAAAATTAAATAATAATAATAATAAACCACAAGCTTAGCACGTCTCATTGTGATAACTTATTATATGAACAACCTAACTCTACCTTAACCATCATCCATTACTTCCAAAATTCAAAGTCCTCAAATTTATTTATAATTCTCTCGTGATCATCTTAAAACACAAAATATCATCCTTTAACCATATCTTTTTTTTTTAAAAAAAAAAAAACAGTCGAACTCTAGTAAATATCTTATCTATTAAACCATACGTCACAAAAACGGATTAACTCATGTAACAAAAAAATGACAAATCACTATCACATAACTTTCCAAATGAAAAAACCAAAGGGTGAGAAGTTTGGAAAAGGTCAAATATGTTTGAAGTATCAAAATGAAATACTAAAACCATTTTTAACATTATCTGAAATTACCACCCAATTATTATTATTATCTTCATAATAATCTAAAATTAGAATCTTGCTTATAATATAATAATCAATGTGTCAATTCAATGTTGACCATACTTATAAATTTGTAATTCAATTTAGTTTCCTTTTTTATTTATTTATTTATTGATTTCAAAATTTTACTCTTGAAAAAAGCTATCACTTTTACAATTCAAATACCCATTATTTTAAATTCTTAAAGTTTCCATTTTAAAAGAGAATATCAAACTTTTGATTATGGTTGAATTACAAAGCTTAAATAATGCTGTTAAATATGATAGATTTGATGACTACTTCCATTTTATTGATTTATTTGTTTTATTTTAATGTTTTCAAAATCTATATATAAATAAATAAAGTAGTTTAAAGGTAAAAGATTAAAAACCAAACAATTATTAAATTAAGCTCTACTTATATTTAGTTGAGAAAAATGCTTCATTTTTCAAAAATTAATGTCAAATTTATTGTTTCTGTCCTTTCTTTTTTAAGAACACATTCAAATTCATAGCTAAATCTAAAAAAAAAGTAGGTAAAATTGCCTTTTTAAGTTTTATTGGGATTTTTAAAACTTGTGAGAAATTATTGGAAGGCAAAAAAAAAAAAAAAAAGAACAAACGTAAAATTGCTTAATTCATAGCAAAATCATGAAATTGATATATTTTAGTTGTAAAGTTTATAGGAGTGTTAAGTTAGAGTTATTTTTGAAAAATTGAGTTGAATATTATCATAGAAAAGAGTAATTAGAGGAATTAACGTGAATAACGAAGTAAGAAATATAACACAATAACGAGGTGAGGAATTTTCTACCCACTCATCTCAATTACATGTCGGTTGCTAAACGCTCTTAAGAAAGGCTCCATAGGCAAACAAAAAAGTAAAGTTAAATTCTCCCTAATTTCTCTCTTCTCTTTGGCAAAACATGCCCTGAACTCAAGAACTAAACTACAAGGGCATCATAAGTCAAGAACCTTTCTGCAAATACAACATAAACAAAACATTTCCTTTTCCTTTGGCATCAAGGCCCTCAGGTAGATTAGAAAATCAGAAGTAGAGACAGACATCAAGACCGTTACGTTCCCCGGCCTCTAATTTCGAGTTGTTGAATAGCAGAAACTTGAAGACATTACCACCAACAACCCAAAATAAGAAACCAAAAACTTCCCTACTTAGACATTGAAACAACAAAGAATGAACTTTCTGCCTTGTGCTTTCCTTTGGAAAAACCTGATAGTTAGTAAAGTCAGGGTCAGTTACCTATAGAATGGGGTCAAAACAGAGAAGAGAAGAACCACTTTGGGGGTTAGCACAGTTAGTTACCTCAGCCATATGCAAAAAGGTCAGTGAAAGAGACTTGGGTGTTGGGTGGTGGTTATGGAAGCTAAGCTCTCAAAGTCAAAACCACTGCATAAAGACCACCAACTAATGTTTAAATTTAAACCAAAAACTAAGATGGAGATATAGAATTGATGAACTCATAACATTATTATGATCAATTTATTCTTAAATTTACAAAAAAGAACTACATATTTTACAAAATCTATCTTAGTCAAGACTCATTTTGGTGTATGGTTAATCTCAAACCTGACACATTCTTCTTCTTCTTCTTCATAAAAGTCAGACTCATCAAACGACCAGTTCGTTCATTCAATCATTCAATCTATCTTTCCTCGGAACCGTGCAATATCGTCAAACCATAAGGCTAAAGGTTACTAGTGCAAAAGGATGCATTCATTTTTCTCCGCCAAATCAAAACTTCCATTCCATGGTCTTCTTAGTTGCATAGTCTAACAGTACATGCCACTGCCTGAGCCCAAAATTTGAGCCTTGCTTTAACATCTTCTGGATGATCACCTGTATGAGCAAACAAATTCAAAAGTTCAGAAGAATGTGTTGCCTTTAATACTTGTAATCTTAGACAACGGAAGGATAAATACCAAATGGAATCTTAGGTATTATATTCCCAAAGTTTGTACAATGAGATGCCCTAAGCTCTAGATTATAGTACACTTAATCTTTATTTGTCAAAATATTCTTAACACCTGTGGAGTCTAAAAATTCTCAAGATAGATCAAAAAATGACAGAGGAAAGGCTAGATTGTAAAATCCCCCATCTTAAATCATGTTGAATCAATATTTATTTTCAATACTTTTTTTTAAGGAAAACAATTTATTTTCTATAAATTCTAGATAAGCTTACACATAAAACAGGGTAGATAACCATATTGTAAAATTGGGACCGCAAGAATTCGTAGTGATAAGCACAAGATAGAGTGAAGACAAATTCAGGACTTTTGACTTCACCCCACCAGTACAGAACAAACATCCAACCAGCTAGAAGTAGAAAAAACCACATTCTCATTGAGGGAAAAAGGGCAAAAACAAAAAAAAAACAAACAAAAAAAACAAAAACAAAAAAACAGACACATTTTCTAAAGAGAAGTAGGGAAAACAATGAAAGTTTAAGTCTTAGATCTCTGAAATTTCAAATTTACTACTCTGTTTTAACCTTCAAACTTCCTTTTCTAAAAGGAAAATTTGTTTTAGTCCCTAGGTTTCAATAATCAACACAAACTTATAGATAAATATAGAGACCACCCAGTTGGTTTCAAGCAATTATCGATACAAGTTCAGAGACAAAAAATTCAGTCAACTAAGAAACAAGATCAGCTCATTCTCAATTCAAACTCCTTCCAAAGAAAAGAGCGCAAAAAACCGATCTACATAATCAAGATGAAACAAAAATGTACGATGTGCAAAGAAACCCAGTTCCAAAATCAAGATCCCAGAAAAAAACGGGCACTCACCAGGACTTGAGATCTTCCAATTCGCAATCGGACTCGACACAGACGAACAAGAGTCCGCCGGAACCGCGGAAGCCGGCGAACTCTCCGGCGACTTCTGATGATCGTCCATGTACTTCTGGCTCATGGAATAGCAGAGCTCCAAAGCCGGGAGAGTGTTACAGAGCTCCGGAATCTCATCGTAGCTAAAACCAAAGCCTAGATCTACGCAGCCTTTAAGTTCATCAAGATCCTCATCCGTCAAGCTCTTGGTCCTCATCAAATCATCCTCATCCTCAACAAACCCTTCAAGCAAAACCTGACTCCTCTTCGTCATCATCTTCTTCTTCGCCCCCATTTGAGCCGACTCATCCAAATCCGAATCCGATCCAATTCCTTCACCATCTTCAGTGGAAGTTTCATCATCTGGGTCTTCTCGAATTCCGTTAACAGAAGAAACCCACGTTTCAGATTCGCTAAAGAAATCACTTCCCATTTTTCTTGGCTTTTGAATTCGCCTCTCTTTCTTTCTTAAAAACGTGTCCGCAACAGAGTTGGAGAGAGGAGCTTGGGTTTATAAAGCAGAGTAAAATTTTTTAAAAAAAGAAAAGCAAAAAAATTAATTTGTTTTTTATTTATTTGGATGTATGTATATATGTATGTTATGTATGAATATGATGATTATGATGCCATTTCATGAGATGATGACGTGGAAATGGACAGCTGTACCTAGAAGCTTGGATGATGACAAGAATGGAGGGGTGGGGACACGTGGTTGCCATGTGGGGTCAGGAGATTCCATCAATAAGAGAACGACAACGTGGGCTGTGGGGCCCCCTTCTCCGACAGTGGTGTTCGGTGTTCTATCCTTTCTTACGTATTTGCATAACCACATCCACATTTTATGTTATATATACAAAATACAAAATTCATTTTTTTTTATTTTTTCTTCTTTTCTTGGTATAATTTTTATGAGAATTATTTTGTTTGTTTCCAAAATTGTTGGGATTATTCTTTAAATTTTTTAAACTATATTATAGTAGATTATAAAACTTTAAAGTAAGTCATAGTTCACTGATAATCGATGTCTTCTCATTTCTAAAATAAAAATTCAATCCTTTATATCTCATTTTATTGTATTCGTTATGGTATAAATAATCAAAAAGTAAATAATCGAACAAAAATATCAATATATAGATTTATGTGATCTATTGTCGTTGTAGCTACATCCATAATAGGGAGATAAACTGTTTTATTATTTTGAAGACCAACAAAGTTCATAATATCGAGAAATAGGTTTGCATATATAACACCTCTCTTAAACCCTAAACTAAACATACTTATTTTAAACGTATTTTATCCATAACACGACCTTATAAGTTTAAATTAAATATTTTCTTTTCGACGCTATGATTCATGATTATATTCCTAAACTTGCTAACTTAACGTGTCTTTAATTAAGTTATGTAAACATTAAGTTTCATCCATGTCACTCGAAAGCACGCTTTTACGAATATAAATAAAATACATGATATTAAAATGAAACTTAGGGTTGAATTTTTTCTAGGCATCATTTTAGGCCTATATTTAATATTTTAAATTCCAAAAAATTATATTTTGAGTAGTCTAAAAGAAATAAATGTTTAATAATTAATGTATTGCCAACTTAAAACTACTCATATCAAATCATTATTAATTTGTTTTTATTGCAAATTTAGACAACCACTTCATTATTCTTAGACTAGACTCATGATATATAATTATCTAATTAATTACATTAGCAAGGTTTTTAAGTAAGATATAAATTAAGATAAATATCAAATTTGTATATATATATATATATATATATATATATATTTAAAATTATCATACATTTCAAAATATTTAGAAAAACTACTTTATATTTTTCTTAGAATAAAGTGATAATAAGGGAATAAATTGGAATTTTAATATTTATCCATCAAAAGCTAACTAACTTTTGCTAAATTTGAGAATATTAGATAAATCTAGACCATTCATGTTTGGCACGTGCCCGATCTGACACGTGGGAGTCAATCTAATCACATGTTGGGTTCATGTATACTTGAGAAAAAAGCCAAATAGATTTCAATCCATTTATATCCATTTTTTTAATATTAAATTTTTGTTTATTCATTATTTTTTAATTATTATTGTCTTTTCTCCTATTTTCTTATTTAACAATTATGCTTTTGTTCATATTCTCTCCCCCATCTAATAGATAATTGTCCACCTCAGGCATGTTAAACTAAAAGAATAACGAAATTCCACATATCTCTACGATAATAGATTAGTGATACTTTAAGTATAAATTTATGTAGTTTTTCTTCTGAGTTTTATTCAAATAGTTCTTACTAATCGAGATCTTAATTGTTTATATTTATATACTAGTCAATGTGAAATTGTATTTGCACTTCCAACAAAATCCTTTCTCGTAACATTTTGAGCCTCCCTTATTTGTCTACTCGATTTTGACCACCTACAAGATCTTGTTTTTATCGAGGTCCAACGCACAACCACAAATCATTTTCTGGAAATATATGCTTCGAAAACCCTACTGAACTTGACAAATCTCTAGCTAATTTGATAGATTTATACTTGTTTCTCGGCAATTCAAACACTTTTTATTTGAAATCTTAGAATCTTAGTAACACAGCTCAATTTAGTCCACGGGTCTACCAATTCAATTTAGTCCACGGGTCTACCACTTTGAGCTTAATCCCTTTATGACTTTACTTTTGGTTTTACCTAAAACCTTTATGTCACTGGAGAGATAATTGTTCACACTTACATACTCAACATCAATTTATTTTTAATCAATATAAAAGTTTATTAGCTCTTCTAACATACGACTCTAAAATTACGTACTTCTCTCCCTATTAGAGAATGGTAAAACTAATAATAATAAGCAAAAACAACATATTAATTGTACAAATTTAGATCCTCTTAATTTTTTTAGAGGTTTATTTTGTTTTAACAATTCTTGAGTAAAATAATAGTGAGCCGATTCGAACCACAAATCTCGTAATTGCTAATCCACACCACATTGAAAGTTGAATTTGACCCTTCGTTAACATATTTTCTAATCTTTTGTTTTGGATTTGATTGTATAAACTCTCAAATAAATTTGATTTGGAGAGAGTAAGGGAGAAGGCATGCATTGATGATAATTAGTTTGTTTTTTTTAAGAAAATAATATATATCATACAAAATTTCAGATTATATGCTTAGTTCATTGGAATTTATTTTGATGGTGACAAATTAGGGTTATTTTAAACATTGAGTTGAACATATGAAATTGAGATTGCAATGTAATAATTTTTTAAATAATCAAAAGATAATCTTTCCAAATCAAGCTTGAAAAAGATATTGATGTTATCCAATTCCCAATTTTTTCAAACCTTTGTTTAGCTTTAAAATTTAAATTATCAAAAAATTAATTAATTTCTAAATTACTTACATGTTATTTTTAACCAAAAAGAAAATCTATAACACGGTTTATTCATCCAACATGTTTTTTACGAAAGTTTTTGTCACCTAGAAGAATGTATATTTTGTTGGTATAAATAGTAACTACGATTTCTTGTAAGTCTTTAACTTAATGTCGTACTTGCGATTGACCTATTAATTATTCCGATCTCTCGTTTTAGATGTGCCCTTAATTATTCATTTACGTTTTCCTCTAACTGTATAATTAAACTCTTAAAATGACAGCTAAAAGTTCGATTAAATATTTATATATGATGTGAAGTGTTAAATTGCAATTTCATATATAGTTTAAGGCAAAAGCAAAAAGTTAAATATATAGTATAAGGGTTCATTTGCAAATGTATGTCAATATCACTCTCAAGTACTAAACTTACATATATAGTTCTACGTATTAAATTGCGACTTCTTACGCAATTTAAGAGTAAATTTTCAATTAACTAAAAGAAATGTGATTTTCAAACAGGACGGATTGTTTTATAGAATCTTTTATTACAACAATTATGAAACATTTTAGTATAACAATTACGAGATATATATATATATATATATATATTTTAAGTTTATGTGACTTTATAATTTTTAAATGATTAATTATATTTTTATGATGGTGTCAATTTCATCTTAATTTTTTTCCCTTAATTTCATTTTTTTTGTTCTTGTCTTTGTATGAGGGTGTTAATTTAATCTTTTTTATTTTCATAATTTCAATTTTGTTTCTCTTGTTTAATTTATTAAGGCGTTTTATTCATTAAAAAAAAACTATTTTAAAAAATTAAAGTGCATGAAAAATAAATTAAAATTATTATATATAGTATAGTATAATATAGGCGACATTGGAATAATTGCAAATGAAGCTTGCCTAGCTGTATATATTTTTCTAGTTTGGTCAAAATTATAACATCAACAACATTGAACTTAAATTAATGTGTTTAGTGTTAGGTCAATAGTATAATTAACTATATCTATTAAATGTACTTAGTTCAATTGATTTCGTGATCAATAATTTTATCACGTGTCAAATTTGAATCTTAGGTCGAGATTGCTACATTATCTCTTTCCATATTTTAACAATAAGTTAGTTAAACACCATGATCTTTGTCGTTAAATTTTAAATTTAGCTCATACAATTAATTTATGTCAATTGAGCTATACTTATTATTGATAAAAGTAAATATAATTAAAAATTTAATTAAATTCTATATAGGATGCTAAAGTAAAATGGGACAAACAATTTACGAATTATAGCATAACTTTATACGTTCAGTTCAAATAGATGTCGATAAAAGTTTATCAACGATAGAAATTGATAGAATTCTATCAGCGTCTGTCAGTGATAGAAACTGATGAAAGTCTATCATTGATAGAGATTGATAAAAGTCTATCATTGGGTGTATTATTGATACTATCGATGGTAGAAATTGATACAAATTTTTCTATCGATGATTTATTTTTTGCCATTTTTGCAAATAGTTTGACATCATTATTACTACCCATGAGCCCACTGCATAGCAGCTTACTACTAATAGTTTGGTTAAAATGTTTCCAATAAAATATAAAACATAGACATTATGATAATGATGAGAAAAAGGCATTTTGATACTTTATGATAACTTTATTGCTTTACAAGTGGAATAGGTAAGGAAAATGGAGCCTAAGAAAAAGTTTGGTTAGAGTCATTTTGACTAACCTATAACCATTATTCTACCTGACCCATGTGACTATCAAAATCTCTAGCTAAGTGATATGACTTAGAGATACCTAAAAAAACTATATAATATTATAAACAAATGTTCCAAACCATGAATACATAAAACACAAGAAAACATGGGAAGAGTGGGAGAGATTTGTCGGGTTTAGGCAAAATGTTAAAACTGCGGTTCCACCACATCGAAAAGGTTTAGAAAAGTGATCCCTCCATAAACCCTAAACCCTAAACAAAAAGAAAAGAAATTTGGGGTGATGTTCATGTAGGAATGTCTCAAAAACCCACAAACTAAAAGAAACAAGAAACATGGAGGGAAAGAGATAGAGATGAAGGGAGGGAAATGGGAGATAAAGGAAATTAGGTCATGGTGGCAAAACCCACAAACTAAATATGAAACAAGAAACATGAGAGAGAGGGAGACATGTGGACACAATTGTGATTGAGTGTTGCTTTTGAGCAAAGGTATCCATCCAAGCCAAAAAGGAATTACTTTTTAAAGTTGAGATACAGAAAAAGGGTTTGCACAAGAGAATCATGATCAATCTTGTGGTTTGTAAATGGAATAAAGAAAAAAAAAATGGGTTCTTTTCCCTTTTTCATTTCTTTTTTACTTTAACGTTTAGAGACAAATTGGTTTTTTCAAAAAGGTCCTCTCTCCCCCACACCACGAAACAAGACAAAAAAAAGAAAACACCATACATGTTCTCATATGACTTTTCCCTTGTGTGATCGGTAGAGAGACATGTCAAACACAAGTGTATATTCAATGTTATACGGGGGAATTTGAACTTGAGAGAGAGAAAAGAGAAGATATGCACGAGATAAATTGGATTTGGATTTAAAGAAATCCAAGTTGTTCCAACTAATCACTCATCTAATCTGAATTACTTATGTGGTGTCGAGGATCATTTCAGGACCAAGAGTTACAAGTTCATAAGAACGGACTATTGATGGTAGAATTGAAAAAATGATTAGTACATAAAGAATAGAGAAATGCAAGAACGTGCTAATGAGCCAAGGGAGGAAAGGACCATAGAAAATGTTCCTTAAATGTTCCTCAATGTTAGATCTAGACAGTGACCTCTCGATTATTAGGAATATTTATTTTATTTTATTTTATTTTTACATTTTCTATCTTCTATTAATCAAACGCCTCCAAATGATTCAATGAAAACATTGCTATATATTTCATTTTTTTAAAAAAATATGTATTTATTAGCATATTCAAATATTAGACTAAATTGTTTAAAATGTGTTTGATATTGTATTTATATAACATAAAACTTTATATAT
>JBBPDJ010000021.1:13682637-13711397 GCA_037974625.1 Cucumis cinereus
ATTAAAATTTTTCAAGGCTGATCGGTGGCGACCGAAGGTTGGTTGGCGGTGGTCGTCGAAGTTGGTTGTTAGAAGTTAGCCGGTGGGGTCACTAGAGGTGGTGGTGGTGATTGGTCGACAACGATCACCAGAGGTGGTGGTCGGAGATTGACCGACGACGATCACTGGAGGTGGTGTCGGAAAGTTGGTCGACGAACTTTCCAACCCTTGAAACAAATACCCTTAGGGTTGAAGAATAGTAAAAGCATGTGGGTTATTTTGATCCTAATCCTAATCCCCAACTAAAATAATCCTTGTCACAAACATGGGGTGGACTATTATAGCCCACTCCACTCCACTCCACCCCACTCTATGCCCCAAACATACCCTTAGTGAATAATCGAGAGTTCATCTCCCAATGAAAGTGGTTTTTAGGATATGAAAGTATCGTTAAGAAATGTTTGAAATAATTGAATGTTACTATAACAATAAAGTACATATTTTTTTTCAATTTTGTAATAGTTTAGTGTTTGAATAGATATAGCGTATGTTCAATACTTTGATTTTTGTGCTTTCAAGTCTGTATCAATTTATTCTCTACCTAAAAATCAAAATATTATGGAATTACCATTTATAAATATTATATTACAACTCTTTAGATTAAACTAATTTTTAATATTATGGAATTACCATTAATAAATATAATATCATCTTTCTAGGCCATGTGAAATAATGTCCTTAAAATTTGACAGATTGACAAATTTTCATGGCCATAGAATTCAATTTCAAATAGACCATAACTAACTACTATTCATTTACTCATACCAATTATTTTATAGACTCGAAGTTTCTAGGTCTACTCTCCTTTTATCTACCATTGATTTAGTACTCCATTGAAAATGGTCGTTGTTGTTTTATTTCGTTTAATTTTTGTAGGAGTGATTTCTCTCACTGTTTGATTTATTGTGTTGGTTACAATTGCCGATTTGTGTCATATTACAAAATGGTATTATAGTGTCCCTAAAGTTTGTTTTCTTTGTAATAATTAGGTTACCGTTTATTTTTTGACTAAAATTTTAGTCGGGCTATTTGGAGGATTATGTTTTTGTAGGTTGCCTCTTCTTATCAGATCTCTCGATGAGTTACAAAATTTTTACTGGTTTTGTCATTTTAGTGCAGGCAAAGTATGAAAAGTAATTGGTGGCGTGGGGTGGAGTGTGAGAAATCAGAGAGATTAGGTGATAATTCAATTTAATCTTAATCTTAGTTCTAATAACACAAAAAGCCATCATTTTCCACCTCCCATGGAGAATTCAATTACTTTTAAATTTAGTATTAATTCAATTTGTAACGCTTATAGTGTTAATTAATGCAACTTTCAAAGTTCAAAGATATTTGTTAAACAACACATAGTACAACACATAGTAACAGTAAGAATCTCTTAATTTTTTTTTGTGTCATATTTAAGTTTAAGGGTTGTTTTTAAATATCGCAAAATAAACTAAAATATTTACAAATATAACAAAATCTTACTTTCTATCATCAATGGATCATAATAGATTACTCTATGTGTCACGATAAACTTTGATATTTTGTTATATTTGTAAATATTTTAAGCAATTTAAAATATTTGTACAAAAGTTTTTTTTTTACACCGAATTGTTCAATTTAGAAATAATTCATATAATTTAGTTTTTTTTTAAAAAAAAAATTGTTGTTTCCATAAAATGATTGCCACATTTATACATTGAACCAATAATAAAGGCTAGTTAGAAGCTACATGAGGTGTCATTATAATAAATACATACGAAGATTATCCACCATCAAAATCAAGTAATATAAATAAATAAATAAATAAAAGAAAAAGAAAAAGAAAAATTGAGGCCTTTCAAAATTAATTTTGGTGGGACCCATTAAATGTCTTGTCATAGGCATTAGTTTAATTAAAAATGGGTCCCTAAGCCGAATACTTTGCTAACCCCTTTCCCCCAAATTCAATTTATATATACATGATCGCATGCCATGTCATGCCCATCATTATCCACATCATCCATTCCATGTATGTTATGAGTGACTCACGAGATAGCCACGTAATCATGTGGGAAGGAGGCAGGAATCGAGTACGACAATTACAGCCCAACAACCCACGTGGCCTGTCATTATCGGTCAATAAATTTCCTCTTCCGGAGGAAAATATAATATATATATATATATTACTTATGAGTAGCGACATTTTTGGTGAACAATATTATATGGGACCTACCTCTTCTGCCCCATCCTTCCGACTTTATTTATTTATCTGTTTAATTCATGTTTGAATCGATACAATTATTAATCTAAAATTTGAATTGATGCAATTCAAAAACTTTAGATTATAAATTGATATTTTTTTTTCTCTATACTAATCTTTTAACTTTTAGGTATACGTCGACTTAATCTTTGAATTTAATAACGTTCAATTTTAAGTAGTAATAGAAGTTCTTTAAACATTTATCAATTGTATGACCTTACATTTTTCGATTTTGATTCCTAATAATTATTTACATTTTCACAAATTTTAAAAATTACTGACCTAATTATATATGAAATAAAAAAAGTTTAGGTTTGTTGAGATGTTGAGAATCTCACGTTAAAATATCTTAGGAGACTCAAACCTTTTTATAGAATATATGTGTTATTTATCTCACTGTCAATTGATTTTGAGATGCAATATCATACTATCAAATATGGTATCAATAGCTCATAAAGTCCAAAAGGGTATTCGATGTAATAAAATGAAAATTGAGATCCAATCACAAGATTGGTGAACCCAAAGTTGAGAATCTCATATTGAAAAAATCAAAAGGACGCACACTCCACACTTGTTAGGGGACGTTTGGGATAAGGAGCAAGCGATTATAGTTGAGTTAAAATAGTAAAAACTGTAGCAAATAATAAATAAAGTATTAAATGAATGATTGCATAATCATCGCCTGAAACGGTTGCACGTAGCTTAAAAACACAAATGTGAATAGATATTTTTAATAATTTGGTTAATTGAATGTAAGAAATGGGGATTGAATGAGAAGAAGGCAGGTGTAGTGTAAGTTATAAATTACTAAAATTACATTCATTTGTTCAAACTTGGATGTACAATTGTTGATATTTGGAGTGGAGAGTGGTAGATATGGCCTTTTTGACTTTTCCTCACTTTATGATTAATTGATTCTATAAATGTGAATGCACCTTATTATATTATCATAATCTCATTATTTATATATATATATATATATATATATATATATATGTAACACATTTCCAAACTGCCGACCTAACGATTTTATTATCAAATTTCTAAATTATTATTGAATATTTTAATGAGATGTATCATCACATCACTGTTATCGGATCGAACATCTGTTTAATTTTTTTGGAATTTTAATATTATTTTAGATGTATGTGAATCTCATCTCAAAATTAATTGACGATAAAAGAGTAATTCATGTATCTTTTTTAAAGACTGTGAACTTGTACCAACCTATAGTTTTGACCTATCAATACTCAAGATTTAATTACAGAAAAATTAACTGTAGAGTTCACTCACATGGGGAGTCGTTCAAGTTACACATCAGAATAAGTGAATCTTCGAGTAGGAGTAGCAAGACCAATGCACTAACAGACGCTGACATAAATCTATTAATGTTTATCTAAACATCGATAAAATATGAAATTTTACAATATTTTATAAATATTTTGGTTTATTATACTATATTTAAAAATGTTCCATTTTGAAATCTAGAGATAAAATAGATTTTGACGGAAAAACAAAAAAGAAATTTTATGATAATTAAGATATTTAATTTGTCTGTTAAACATAAGTTAGATTTATTGTTAAATTTATTGAGAAGTGGGCCAAATAAGACTTTGAAAGCCCAATTAAGTAATTGAACTAGCTTTAGACTCAATTGAATAAGAAACTAAAGGGCCCATTGGGGTTTTTGAGCCCAATGTAGTAAGACTTGGTGTTAGGAACTACATCCATGGATGACTTAGGTGTCACAATTAAGAATCTATGGATCCAAACATATCGAGTTAGGATTTGTTTGGATTGACTAAATAAAAAAAAAACTCACAAAAATAAGCTTAACTCAGTGTAAATTGATGTGACCTTCTACCTTAGAGGTGAGAGGTTGGATCTCACATTTTCACAACTACTGTTGTACTAAGGAAAAATAAGTGTTTTTAAAAAAGGAAAATTATTTTAAATGACAAAACTGCTGAAAATATTTACAAAACATAACATATTTGTTTAGAAATGATGATTTAGTGCGAAAACAAGTACATATTAAAATTCAAAGGGTTAATTTGTGTTTTTTGTTTTTTTAATAAAATAAAGTAGACATATTATATGAAAAACTTGGGATTGTTTTCTAAATATAACAAAATGAACAAAAATATTTACAAATATAGCAAAATATCACCGTCTATCACTGATAGATACCGATAGGCTGCTATCATATATCACTGTTGATAGACACCACACATTTATAGATATTTATTAGTAACTATCACTAATATACTGTAATGTTTTGTTATATTTGTAATGTTATCAGCAATTTACTATTTAAAAAAATATTCCAAAAAATTTGCTCCAAATGAAAATAAGGTAAGGAGATGATGTAAACTTGTATTAGAAAAGTTTCTTAAAGAAATAAAAAATAATTTTTTTTTTGAGAATTGCTAAAGTGATGGACACTCCAAATAATAGAAAATTACAAATTGGAAAAAAAAAATAGTGTAATCTTAATAAAATTAGTCAATTTATATGTTTTTGCATTTAAGGAATGTTCCAAAAATTAGCCATTGACTATTTTTTTCCAGAGAAATATTATATTAAATCATATCAAAGTCTACATATATAACACATATATATTAGTACAGGTGGAGATGAAGAGCCAACGAGAGTTTAGAACTTGAACCTGTATATACCGAAAATCAGGAGTTTCCAGGTTCAAATCTTCAAAAAAATCAAAATGAGGGTGATGAATTTGAACCATAAATTTTTTGATCTTTAGCACACATAAACGTTAGTTGATCTAAGCTCTTGTTAGCTATTTTGGTAGGTTTGCAAAACTCCAATCTTTCATTCCCACCTCAACGACTCAACTTGATTTTTTAGATTTTTATTTTGCACTCCTAACCAAAATGCTACCAAACTCAAGTCTCACATATCAAAAGTATAATTTTACATAAAAATAATAGACAAATTACACATTTGATCGATAAGATCTGAGATTTGTATCAAACGAGTCTTAAGTTTCAAAACTAAACAACTAAGTCTCCATTATAAATTCTCGTCAAGCTCCTCGTTCACCGTTTTCTTTTCCATTTCCTTCTCGTACTCTCTCCATACATACATTTTGAAATCAATCAAATTACACCCTTTAAAAATTTGTTCAATAATGAAAACATGACCATGTTCAATCTATAACTTGAAAACAAAGAAAACAATCTATTTCACTTTCCCAAGAAATGCAAAAACGTGTTCAACTCCAAAAATCAAACTAGACCAAGTTCATTCTCTTCCCTTCCAAACTCATTTACCTCCCCCTTTTCCTAATGTATAATATAAAACCTCAAACCCTAAACACCACCATTTTCATCCCTAACCAAAAAAGCTTGAAGCTTTCTCTTAAAGGGCTTGGTTTTTGCTCTACCCTTTTTGAAAAATAAGAGTGGGGTTAGCCTAGTTTGAGCCATGGCTGAGAAAAAGATGAAGAGCCATAGCCATAGGCATAAGCTTAGTTCGAAGTGTGCTGCTTTGATAAGGCAACAAAGAGGCAGAATTTACCTCCTCCGCCGCTGTGCCACCATGTTGCTTTGTTCCTATATTCATGGAGATCATGACTAAACCACCAACCAAAAAAAAAAAAAAAAAAACCCTCTTTTTCTTTCTTTCTTTTTAATTCCCAAGACTTTATCTTATATATTTTTTAACCTTTTTTTTTTTGGCAAATTTCAAAAGTCACTCCTAAAGTACGGTGACAGTTGCAATTATACCATCAGACTTCAGTCAGGTTTCTAAATTTTACAACTAGTGTAAGTTTGAGGACCCAAACTTTACAAATGAAAAGTTTGAGCATTTAATTGCAACAACCATCTTGGGGTTGACTTTTGTTTGTAATTTGCCTTTGCTCAAGTTTTTTTTTTTTTTAAGTATAAAAACATACGAGTCAAGTCAAACATTCCACCTTAAGAAAATTATTAAATGAAAACTTTTACACACAGATCTATAGGTTTGTTAAGATTGACTTTTTAAGTGCTTAAAATATATTTTTTTCAATTTTTTTTTTAAGTACTTAGAAAGTTGATCGGTGCATGTGTTTTACTCGAATTTAATGGAGTGGTAATTTTGTGGTTTGGTTTGATTGGGGGAAAATGTAAAAGTGAGAGGTTATTGTTAGAGTCTCCTTAGGGTTTTTGACCAAATTGGTGATGATGTGATATGTTATTTAATTTCCAATGAGGTTTCATTATGTGTAATTGAAGGAGAGGGAACCAAAAACCATTTACCCTAAAAACTACTTTTGCCATGGAGATGTGCAAATTAATACTTTTGGAAGCCATTGGTGTGATCATCATGTGGATATGAAGAAGGTGCCTTCAAGCTTTGCTTACTTTGTATCAATATTAATTATTATGTTTAGTGTTGTTTCTCTCTTTATCCTTAATAAGTTTCCTTTTCTTTTCATAGATGAAGAGAAATTGTAATCCTAAAGTTGGACTAAATATATATCATTTTTAGTATTTCTTTCGCGAGTTTATTTATTTTTTCAGTCAAATATAATTTTATTTTTTATTATCAGAAAGGACGGATAGTATCCGACTTAATCTTTCTCTGTTTATTTTTAATTGTCTGTTTTTGGTACGTCATAAGAATATGAGTTTGCTATCGGTTTAAACAAATAGAGAAATGGGTGACCAACATGAATATAACTCGACGTAAAAATTATATTATAAACTCTAAGATAATCATGGGTTCGATTTCAGTTCCACTCCAATGTATGATTAAAAAAAAAGAAATGGTGAAATAAGAGCCATGTTGCACATAGTGGCGGATCCAGAAATTTAGGTAACATGAGCTTTATAGTTTAATAAAAACAATATGAAAAAATATAAATGGGGCTTCAACCAAGATCCAGAGGGGGTTGGACTTCAGTTTTACCACTAGGCTACCTTTTAATATTAATATTTTTATTATATATATATATATAACATAAAGAGCTCATGGACCTATACTAAATTCAGAGGTGGTTGCACCTATTCTCATGCTTTCCACCATAGAAACCTTTTATTTAGTAGGAATTATGAGTTAAATTATCAAAGAGTTTTTTCTTTTTGTTCTTGTTGTTCGTTGATTAGAGGGTTTTGTTGAGGTAATACCTTGAGGAAGCAAGTTAGAAGTCCTACTTATTTTGCCCACCTTCTTCTTTGGAGCTTCAAATTTCTCCACTCGAAGCATGTGAGATTTATTGTCTTATGTTCTCTAAAGTGACAATCTTAGTCAGAGTCGTTTTTACCATGTTCATGTTTGTCACTCTTATGCTCATCCTTAAAAATTTTGATGTACAAAGCTCAAACAAACACATTTTCTTTTCCATAGACGATGTCAACTACTTATGACAAAATTTGAATAAAGAAAAGCACACATACTCTTCACGTGTGTCTTAACGTTGAATATGAAGTTTTGGAGGGAAGAGATTATTTGCAAGATAAGGGAGAAATTACACATATGCTTACGAAACACATATGCTTAAGTTGAAGAGTTTTTAAGATTGTAGCAATCATAATGTTTTGAGAGTCATAATGACGTATTTGTAACATAGCTGAGCGAATCCTTGGGTTCTATAGACTTGGGGCATGCATCATTAACAAGAGGCAAATCTTGACCTTGGAATAAGTTGAGTCTTACGAGATCGACAATGAAATATAAAAAATATAAAATAAAGAAGATTCAACATACAAAATTTACGTGTTTTACTAATAACGTGTAAGCATCCTAGTTTCTTCTAAACTCAATTTCATATGCTTTCTATTGGAAAGGGCTATGATTTGTCCAACCCTAAATTTTGAATAGACGGAGAGATGTGTAGTTTGATAAAGGAAATGAGAGACGTGTCTGTTTATGGGTCACACAAATCAGCGATGGGTTCCCATTCGGATTTTCAGCGGTTGGTGGCTTTCCATATCCGAATCCTTTCCCATTACGCTCATCCCAGCCATTTCCTTCCCTCTCCCCACTCCCAGTCATGCCAATCTTTGTCGCAACAATTGCCTCTGTCTCTGCTCATTCCTTTCTCTCACTCCTCGCCTCCACTACTGATGCTTCTTCAACCTCCTCCTTCCTTTTACCACTCAAATCCCCCTCTAAACGCCCTTCTAGTTTCCCCTCCAGAGTTTCCCTCTCCCGAAAATCCGACCCCTTTGCTGGAGTTCTAGACACCTCCCCTTCCTCCCCGGAATCCCTTCGACGTTCTCGGGTGAGACACATTCTTCTTCCCTTCTCTTTTATCTATGTTGTTAACTACAGACCTTACTGTTTTTAATTAGTTTTGAGATACAACAATTGTTTATCTAATATAACATATCACCCATAAATGGTCTACCCGACCAGAGGAGAATAGCTCTACGTAAGGGATTTGAGTGATGCAATTCAGTTTATGAAAAATAATATAACTAACCTAACATGTGTAACAAAATAATATATGCAAGAAATTAGTAATATACTTAATTTGCTTTTACAAACACAAGGAATTATTAAAGGAATGGTAGGACAAGAGAACTGCTGCATTCCATAAAACATTGAAGTTTATTCTTTGTAGAGTGAGTTGCCAAGATCCAGCAGTGATTGAAAATACAGCTCATTCATAGTTAAAAACATTTGTAGTGATATTGGGCATGTTTTATTAGGAACTTGCTAGAACGAATTCAACATTTCCCATGAAAAGTTTATGCTTAGCCTGAGTTCTTATTACTTTCGTATAACTCTTGTAATCTAATACTTGGTTTCTGCAAAGAAGTATAGATCTGCTGATTGGAAGGCAGCGAGGGAATACCTTGATAGTGGATTTATCTATGAGGGTAGGATTGAAGGTTCAAATGCTGGAGGTTTACTTGTCCGATTTTATTCTCTTGTGGGGTTTCTTCCATTCCCTCAATTGAGCCCGTCTCATTGTTGTAAAGGTACAAGTTTTCTTAATGCTATACTTTAAATTTTGTCATAAAGTTGCCTTGACAACATGTCCCGTATTACTTTTATCCAAAGTAGGTCCTGAAGTAAGATTAGTCAAAAGATTATGCTTCCCTTTTGACTCGGCCATTCCTTGGGATAAATTCTATGAAGAGGAAGTCAGCAGTTTACCTAATAATGACTTAAATTTCTTGAGGTAGTTGTGTTTCAAACTTTTAACATGCTTCCTCCTTCCCCTTCCCTTCTGAATTTCTTGCAGAACCATTCAAGAGTATTCAGGATATTGCAAAAAGCTTAACTGGTTCGCTTATATCAGTAAAGGTAGTTACCTTCTTTGGTTGTCCTAATTCTAATCATTTATAGTCTTGAAAGCTTCTCTTTTACTTAGCTGAAGACTGGTATATCTCTATATACCCGGTCATCCCCTAGGTTTACTGCTGAAAGAAATTAGGAGACTTAGATATTTGTTTCTTTAATTTTTTGATTTGTTGGATACGCCCAAAATACGGAGTCGAATTATAGATGGTTTGATAATGTACACACTCAGTCACATCCAAAACACCAACTTTTGTCTTGGAGGAAGCAAAGTTCTCTACAACCATGAATCTCTTTTGAGGCTTATATTTATTGTTTTTCTTTTCTTTCTTTCTTTCTTTCTGTCTGTCTTCTTCTTCCTTCTTTTTTTTTAAAAAAAAGAAATTATAAGAAATGATCATTGTATTGAACCAAAAGCAAGACAACCTAGGGGTTGGAGGAAGAGGAAGGCCATGCACAACAAACTTACAAAAGTGCAGTGCCCACTGTCATTGTTACTAATAATCATGAACCAGATGGGAGTCACAAAATAGTTTTTATGGTTTTTACACCAACAAAGAGGTTGTAGTCGTACATTGTACACTATTATAAAAAGAATCTGCCGAGGTATGATTTCCTTAAATAGTTCTCTGATTTCTCTCTTTCCAAATAAACTAAAGAGTATCAAATGATGAGATGAGGAATAAAAATAAATAAATAAATAAATAAATAAATAAATAAAGAGTTAGGTCTGATAGTTCAATTCCATAAGATTCTAGCTTTTCCTTTGAGATAACTCAGACATTTAAAACTTTCATTTAGCCAAACATCCACAGAAACTGGGTGGGAGATAGCAAGTTCAAATGGTAGAAAATAAAGCTCCACACTTTCTAACCAAAATATAGCAGCAGAGGAAAAATGGTTCAGTGATTTCGTGTCTCTAAAGCAAAGGCAGATGGAAGGAGAATGACTCCAGTGAGGAAACTTTCTCTGAACTCTGTCTTGGGTGTTTGGGCTCCTGTTTAACAAACACCAAGTGAAGACCTTTACTTTCTTGGGGACTTCAAAGTTGGAAACTTTGTCCACCTCTGGAACTCTGAGGGCCGGCCTTTGTTTAGTGAGATGGACAAAGGCTGATTTAACAGAGAGCCGCGGACATGTCTAGCTTCCACTGACATGACGCCATCAAAGCCCCTCTCAAATTGTACAGACTCCAGTACACAGCCCATCTTGATAATTCCCTATCAAACAGTTTTCTACAAATACCTAAGTTCCACATCTGCTTTGAGGCAACCCAGCAATCAGCAATTCGCAATAGAAGTCCCCTTTTTAGACCAGAGGCCATAGAAGTCAGGAAAAACAGAGGATAAAGAGATTTTGCCCACCCCAAGAGTCTTCCCAAAAACATATGTGATCCCTGTTAGCCAACTTAACTGAACAAAATCCTGTAACTATTTAAGAAAATGATCACTCTCCCCACCCGTCTCACTGAAATCTCTAGAGTGCATACTGTCTCCATTTTTTCCTCTGTATCTGTCAAGTGTTTTCCTGAAATTCCCCAATCATTTCCCGAAATATGCATCAACATCTCCTACTAACAGCTGCAGGAACAGTAATATATTTCTTTGAGCCATCATGGGATGATGAAGTGATTTCTTCAAATCAACCACTGGTACTTTATTTATTTATTTTTTTTTGGTGCCAAGAGTGTCACATCATTAAACATATATTCTTGAAGAATGTTTTTATCAAGGGGTTTTGAAGCAACTCAACAATTACTTGTTTGGAATTGCTTCCACAGCAGTCAATGTAAATGTAGGATATTTCCACGTTTCCTCCAACTTGATTAATGGTTGTTCAAATTATTACCATTGAAACTAGTTTAAAGGTTCTTTAATTCTGCAATATTAATTCCAAAATCCGTTGGAGTAACCATGATTAAACTTCAATTTCACTAAAACAGAGAAGATTGAAAAGGGTAATCGAGAGAAAATATCCCATTCTGCATAGTGTGCACTTTGGAAATTGAACTATGGGATGACATACCCTTGCTTATTAGGTTCATAATCTGTTCAATTTAAATTCAGCTGATCCAATTTAGGTCCTAAATAAATTTTATCATTATAATGGTCAGTGAAGAAAGTAAAACACATGGATCATGTGGAGAGTAGTGCCATTTTTCATTTATTCATAAAGTGAAACTGAGAGTTGTAATCTAATTGTTTATGATGGAAATGAGGGAAAAATTAGGAGTCATATTTCATGTGGAGAGTAGTGCCATATTTCATTTTTTCATTTATTCTTGGGGTGGGTGAGCTAGTTCTTTCATCAGTCATATAAATATTAACACTTAACCATCTTTGCTTTTGAAATATTTAAGTAAGGATATGTTAAACCCTGCTATTTCTTATTTTCTAGGTAATCGAAGTAGATGAGAGAAACAAGAAATTGATATTGTCAGAGAAGGAAGCTGCGTGGTCAAAGTATTCGGGGCAAGTGAATGTGGGAGATGTCTATGAAGCTAAAGTTGGATTTGTGGACGATTATGGTGCTTTTGTACATCTACGTTTTTCTGATGGTAATATTTTGTGTTCTATTAATCTTATTCGCTGACGCTGATGTATTTAGAAATCAATTGCCACTTATTTTCCCAAATTCTGCAGGTTTTTATCATCTTACTGGGCTAGTACATTTATCAGAAGCTTCATGGGATCTAGTTCAGGATGTAAGAGACATATTAAGTAAGGGTGACGAAGTGAAAGTGAAAGTCATTAGTGTTGATAGGCAAGTGTTCTCAGATTCCTTCTTGTTACCGACTAATTTGCTATTTGCACTTTCTAGGAAAAATCTGTCATTTGTAGTATTTTCATTTATTATGTGGCAGATTTATCTCTTTTTTCTATTATTTACTTATTTTGTATAGGCCTCATGAAATTTGTTATGTTCAGGGTTTTTGTTATGTTAGATAGGGAAGTTGGTTAGGAAGTATGTGGAATTGTAGAAAGTGGGAAATTAGAGTCACAAGGACAGCTGAAGATTCTCATAAATCCGTGCCCCATTTTTTTAACAATTATTTCTATTTTTATGATTATTTTACCAATAATCCCCTCTCCATGTTAAGGATCAGATTGCTTCTGATTCTCAATGCAATACAATCTGTTTTACTCTGATTATGCAATTTCTGAATTTAGCAATAGGAGACAGTTGAATTGTAATTTTTGCACAAGGTTAAGAAATCGAAAAGAGGAAAATGTGATAGAATTACTAAATTTATAATCTCAAACTTTTAGTCTACGACCGTTGCCACGCATTTCAGCATTGGCATGCTGAATCTGTCTTATTGGTTTCACGCAGGGATAAGTCTAGGATCACATTGTCTATCAAACAACTCGAGGATGATCCACTTTTAGAAACATTGGACAAAGTAATACCGCAGGTTTGTGAAACATTATCGTACGCATTTAGTCAACCTTTTCAACTACTCTTATCTCTTTACAGAGCTTTAGCTATATGATGAACATCATAATTAACAGGACAGTTCTGCTGAGCCTGATTCTTTTGGACCTAATGGCGACAGCGAAATAATACCCCTCCCTGGACTTGAAACAATAATTGAAGAGCTACTGCGGGAAGATGGGTATGTTACTACTTTTAGTTTGACCCATAAATATGCTTTGGCTTGTTCTGAATTCTTGAGGTTTAACTTTTATGTTCCTTGTTATGTCTAAATCAAAAGCTAAGCTTCTGGTGATATTTGGACACGTGCAATTTTATGGACATACTAAATATTCTTAAGCACGGACAGTAATTTTACACATACAAACAAGGAGATAATGACAACCAACTATAGAGAGCTTCTTTGTAACTTTCTCACTTACTTACACTCCATCGAGTACCTTTGTTGGGGTTTTAGTCATCGGTGGGGATCATATTATGAGTTGGTGACTTCTCAAGCTATCTTGACCTTGATTTGGCAATATGATCTTAATTTGGCTAATTTGAATATCAGGATAGTAGATGTTCGTGTCAACCGACAAGGATTTGAGAAACGGGTGGTTTCACAAGACCTACAGCTTTGGCTATCAAATGTAAGTTGGTTTTGTTCCTGTGAATATGATGTGGGGTTTCGTCATTGGCTTCACTTTTTCGCCTCTCATCTCATTGCTACTGTAGGCACCGCCCGTTAAAAAGAAGTTCACTCTCCTTGCCCGTGCCGGGAGGCAGGTAATCGTCTCTCCTCACACACACACAAACACATGCAACAGATACTAATCCATCATGTGTATGTGAATCTAGGTTCAAGAAATTCAGCTGACAACATCACTCGATCAGGAAGGTATAAAAAGGGCATTGCAGCGAGTGTTGGAACGTGTCCCATGATTTCGGAAACAAAGTTCGTTTTGTTTGATTTTGTATGAAGCTGTCTGTAAAGAAGATGATGCCAACTCAATTGTTTCCAGTAAGTTGTATATTTTGCTTGATCTCTACATCATTGTATAACAAAAGCCTTCTGCTTGGAAGATTTGTAGTCTTTGCTTTTATATTCTTTACTTTTTATATCTTGTTCTTCTTACCGTAGCTAATATAACCCTATTTGGTATACATTTTTGAATTCTCGATCTTCGTGTTCAGTATATTTTTTAAGTTTCAGTTTATATTATATTAGAAAATTTCAAAGTACAGGTATCAAAATGATATTTTAACGGCCAACAATACAAACTATAATTTCTATCCCATCTTCCTGTACCAAACATTATTATTTATTCTCCAAGTATCTGACATTCAAATTTAATATTATTCAAATATTTTAGTGAATTACTATAAGCAGATTTTCAAACTCCATGGTTGTTTTAGTGAAAGGCTCATGTTAGAATTTTATAAAGCTGTTTTCTTACAATTAGCTGAGTTCATGTGTAAAAGTACAAATTTGTAAGAAATCAAATCATCTTGTTTTATTATATATTTTATTTTATTGACTCTATTTGTACTTAAAATAATTATATAGATGGTCAAAAGTCTATGTACATTTGGTCATTTAAAAGAAAATACAAAAAAATGTTTTTTTTTTCCTTTGCAACATTGGAATTGTGCAAGCGATCGCTCGTGGAGAAGCATTTAGTTTAACTTGTAAGTGCTTGATTTTGAAAATAAGTCATTTTGGAAAAAAATTGAAGTATTTGACAATCGCTCAAAATAGCTTTTAAAACACTTTTAAAATGTATTTAATTTCTTTTTTATGAAAAACAATTTAAATAAAAGTATTTTTTTTTAAAAAAAAAGTGCTTTTTTTTCTCACTAGCCCATCCAAATAGATTCCAAGTTAATGACTTTAGAGAGAATTTTGGTTGAACATGATGCATGTTTTAAAAATAGTTGTAATTATTTTAGAACTACTTTCAAATATATTAGTAGTAGTTGTCATAATTGGCACTTCAATTTAGGATTTTGACTCTTTTTTTTACAAAAAAAAAACTACTTATAAATCGTTTTATTAGTACTATATTCATGTCGGTAATTGTTCTTTTCAGTTGTTCAACAATTACGGAGTAAGAGTTTGAATCTTCAATCTTCAAAGTAGTAATCAACGTTATTTTTTTAGTTGAACAATTTTAAGGGTTGCTACAAGATTGTATCATCAATAATTGCGATGTTTTCAAATATAGTAAAATGAGCTAATTTATTTATAAATACAACAAATGATAAACAACGATAGACTTCAATAGATATCCATCATTTCAGTGATAGAATCTGATAGATGTCTATTTGAGTCAATCACGATCTATTATTTATACTGATAGAAAGTAAAATTTATCTATATTTATAGTAATGAGCATTATTGTCATGTTAATTCAATGAAATTGATAATTAAAGGAATAAATAAGTGCATAATAAATTCTTGGTTAATATATTATTTTTGCTTATATACTTTCCAGTTTGTTCAATTTCATGTTTAAATTTATATCCAACAACTAGTTCATTGTTAGTTTTTGTCCTGAAGTGTAAATCTTTTATTATTTTTTTTATTATTCTTAAACCCCCCCTTTTTACAATATATTTTGAATACATATTCACATATTTCATTTTGTAGCAAAATCATCATCATCGTCATCATCTAACTAATTTCGATAAATAAAAAATAGCTTTGAGAAATTAAATTAACGCTTTATTGAAAATAACGTAACTAAAATTCGTCAATTGAAAAATACTTAAACTAAAAATGTAATAGAAATATCATTAAAATAATATGAGCTCAACAAATTCACGGTGTCTCCTTAAAACAATTTTACTCACACCATCTCGTCGAGATGGACGAAAATAGTAATTTTAACTTAAAAAACTTTTTTTTTTACTAATGATTGCTTGAAGAAGAGGGTTTAAAGGCTTAAAATTCCCATGTGAGTGTTGTTTATAATAAGCAATTACACTCATCCTTTGCACGCGCAAACCCACCAACTTTTTCTAATTCTCAAAATCTGCCCCTTGTCTTTCATCTAATTTTATATTTACCCACACATAAATGTACTATTTATTTTTGTACCCCTCTAAGAGTATTAAATTATCAAATATAATATAAAGTATGTCTCTTGAGTGTGAGAGATGTACAACAACCTTTGCCCTTTGAATATGTCATCAACATATTAATTATCAGCCACAAAATTAAAAGCTTAGGCTAATATTTGATAGTTATTTAGCTTCGGTTTGGTAATAATAAATACTTCGTTTAGTAATTTTTTCATTTTTTTAAAATTAAGTTGATTTTCTCTTTGTTCTCGCTCTTACAGAGGTTAACTACTATTTTTAGTTTTCAAAATTTGACTTGATTTTTTAAAATATAAAAAAAAAGTAGATATGGAAGTAAGTGGAATGTTTGTTTATAGACTTCATTTTTAAAAACTAAAATCTAAAAACCAAATGGTTGCAAAAAAAAAAAAAAAAAGTTTTAGGTTTTTGAGCAAATGGAGTGGAGGGCTTCTTCGAACAACGAGGACCTAGGTCAAATATTCAATCAATTATATTGCGCATGTTTTGCCGGTCTTGAAAATTAAGTCCATAAACAATACAAAATGATATATTATTTAAGCTTAGAAGAACAATAAGAAATGAAGAGATCCAAACTACAAACTTCTTGATCTCTAATTTCCTATCAAATACAGAGTATTTGGGGAGCTGGAATGTAATCTGGAGAGTCGAACAAACATGAAATCGTTAAATATGAAAACGTTGAAAAATAGAGTTTAATAATACAATTTTAGCTCAAAACGCTCAATTCAAACATAAATTTTGAATTATATTACAATGTATTTCAATTCTATTACGAGTGTCTAAACACCTATAAAATATTTATAAGTTGAGCTACATTCGAGAGAGAATGAAAGAAGATAACAAATAGAGGGTGGAGTGGGTTTAGGATTATTAGGGTTTGAAAGGATAGGATTTGGCAGAGGAATGGGTTTATGGGATGTGGCGTGTCTATATGCCTAATTATGCATCAAACTTATCTTTATTTATTTATTTATTACTATTATTTATTCACAATGTTACATTTTTTATTCTTTTAAGTTTTGATTCGCTTTCAGTTCTTGTGTATCAAAATGTTACAATTTTACGCACACTTAATATTTGAATTTTATTTCAATTTGGCTCTTAAATTTCAAGAATTTACATTTTTAACTTCAATAGTTCATTAGATACTCACTTACAAACATAGATGTTAATGTTTATTAAATGATTTAAAGTAAATGTGAAGTAAAATTTTCAATTTAATTTTTAAAATGTGAAAGATAATGAAGTTTATTAACCTGCATTAACATAGAAGACGGAAAATAAGTATTTAGTGAAAATTTAAAGTTAAAAATGTAAATATTGAAATTTAATGACCAAAATTGAAACAAAATTCAAATGACAAGGTAAAATTTGTTTAAGAACTAAATGTGTAACTTTTTGAAACCTAAGAACTAAATTGAAATCAAATTAAAAAATTTAAGAACTAAAAGTCAAAGTGAGCTTTTGTTCGATACTAATTAACGTGACTTTATTTCTTAGAGATACTTTTGTATAAGAAAATAATAAATCAAAAAATAAAATAGTTTAATTTAGAGTTTCTATAGATAATCACAGAAAATGTCGCCGGCAAGGACAGAAGGGTCGGTGAGGTTTGGAACTGCAGGCAGACTGAGGAAGAAGGAGGTTGCATGGACACTCGGCCCATCTTGTCGTCTTCACGCGTTTTCTCTCATATATGGGCGAGTGTTCAACACTCAGCCCATCTCTCTCCCAAGCGTTGTCCCAAAAGGGCGAGTGCTTCCCCCACCTGAACACTCGCCCTTCCCGCACCTTGCCATCTCCTCTCACATAAGGGCGAGGGTAATCCTCGCCTTTCTCTCTCCTCCAAAATCTACCATATTTCTCTAATTAGTTTCAAAAGTACCGTATTTCATTAAAAAGTTTTGCAAACTACAATATTCCACTAAATGATTCGTGCAGAGAGGACAAATTAATGTCTTTACAATTATTTTATTGGTTAAAATACCATTTTGATCCTTAAATCTAGAAGGTTCTTTAATTTTAGTTTTTATATTTTTAATTGTACAATTCTAGTCCCGTACTTTTAAAAGTTAATTTTTACCCAAATCAAATAAATAATAACAATAATTTTATGTAAGGAAATATAATATGTAAATATATTTTTAAATTTTGTAGTAAAAATATTATTGATAACAATTTTTTTTAATGAATGACTATAAACTAGCACTTAGGACTAAATTTAAGATTTGTTATAAGTATTGAATAAAATTGGACAATTGTCCTTTTTGAAAAAAAAAAAGGATAACTGAAATTATATGGACTAAAATTAAACCAACTTCAAAATATAGGTGTCAAAATGATATTTTAACCTATTTTACCAAATGGTTATTATTCTTCAAAACAATTTTAAAATTGAACAAATTTCAAAGTATTACTTTTTCTTGTTTTGAATCAATTTCAAAGTAATTACTAACATCAAATTATGATTAGATCGAGTATGAGAGATAATTTTGAAATTGTTAAAATTACTTTTATTAGATTCATAATTATTTTAAAACATGGTTAATCATTTAAATTCAATTTTAATTATATGAAAATAACATTTAAAAGTGATGAATCAATTATTAAACTACTGTTTGAACAATTAAATATATTATTAGATAATTGAACATTTATTTGTATTTTGAACAAACTTGGTTTGGTTTATAAGTTTTGAGATGTTTCCAACTAATTCTAATCCTAAATCTTATGGTCGATCAGTGATAAACCAATATTTGCAATTTAATTTGTCAACGATGACTTCAATAGTTGACAAACTCGGATAAATTTTGTTATACTTACAATTATCCCATTATTAAAAAAAAATTTATTTCAAATAACTGATAATAATATTTCAGTTTATTATGCTATATTTAACTAACACTCATTAGTTTGTTATTATTGTTAACAACAAAACATATAAATCAATAATAATTTGCATCATTGTGATGTACTAACAAAATTATATATCAATTTGTTAAATAGCTCGCTTGACAAAAGATCTATCGTGAATAAAATAGTTATAATAATCAAGGTTTGAAATATCAATGTCGACAAAAAAATATCAAAGCCTTCGTTTAACAAACGTTTTGATAATAATATTGATAAAATGTGAACTACTAATTTCAATTGATCTTTCTCGAAAAATTTAAAAAGATTCAGTGTTTTTTTTGTGTTTTTGAAATATCGGTTTGCATTCTAAGTCAATATCAAAATCATATAAATTTAGAATTTATATCGATAAGTCGATCGAAATTACTAGAGTAATAATCTACTCCATATCTAACGCATTCTAAAATATGATTCCTGACATCAAACTATGTAAGGTAATCTAAGAATTAATGGAAAACAACAATGACGAAATACATTGCTGAAACTTTTTTCCAATGTAAAATCTTTGGAAAGAAATTTAAAATTGTTTTTTAAGATAAATTTAAAAAATGATGAGAATTAACTTTTTTTAATAAAAAAAATCAAATTCAAAATACAAAAGTCAGATCATCATGTCACCTAGTGGTCATTGGGACTGGTGAAGCAAAATAGGACTTTGGAAAAATGAATTCAAACCCAATGACTGCCTGTCTAGATATTGTATAGTCATGCAGTAAATTTAGGATTAATTTAGGTTAATGCAACCCATCCCATCCCAAACCCTAAACAAAACAAAAAAAAAAACACCAAAAACAAAACAAAAGCCATATTTTAATGAATTGAAAGTTTGAACCCTTATTCTTAACTCATCAAAACAAAAAAAATGGGGACACCCATAAAAGAGAGAGAGAGAGAGAAGCAACATTTTAAAAATGGGATGAACTCAGCAAAAAAAAAAAAAAAACCAAGCAAATCAACCGAATCAATGGAGGCGTATTTGGGGACAGCTAAAGAGTACTGTAGCTGAAAAGTGCTTACAAAAAGACAAGCTATGTCAAAGTATCATTAAATATACTCACAAAAGAAGAGCCATGACAAACGAAACGACAACAACAAACAACATTTAGAAGCTATCCAAGTCAAGTCATAAAGACATAATAAAAATCATACCAAAGTTCTTAAGACCACCATCAATGCTTTTTTCTCTTATTAAGCCCCGCTACCACTGTCACTATTTGGTGGGGTCTTCTTCTTTTCCACCGTTTCATTGCAATCTTCTTTGCAGCTGATTTCTGTGTGTTTTCTTGATGACCCTTTACAAAGCTTGACTGGATATTTCTTCCCATTCAGCTCCAGCTTCCTTAGTACTGCTTTACCAAGATCAATCCCACATATATCAGCAAGTCTAACAAGATAAAGCAAAACATCTGATAGTTCTTCACCAAGATGTTGTTTCTCTTCTTCTTTCCAGTCAGGAAGGCCTCTTGGAACCTCCCCTTTCCATTGGAATATCTCTGATAACTCACCAACTTCGCCCACCTGAAGTATTCCAAAACAGAGAATCAAAAGCCATGAAGAAAGGGGACAAGTTCAAAAGTGTAAGAAATTTCTTCTCTTTGGCAGTCAAAGTTGGGATATTCTACAAAGACAAACAGACAAAACTTCAAACAAACTAATCATTTATGCGCAATCCACTCAATAGAATGGCTATCGTGATTCTCTGTCTATGTCTTAATCCACTTTCAAATAGTTTAAACAGTTCAAACAGGAAAAGAGAAGCAGCTTTCACTGTTCCTAAAATTTGTACTTCATGAATGGGAGAATGATTGCTATGTAAAACTGAGATAAAATTTGGGCAGTCAAATGAGTAAACTATACATAAAATTTCAAGGCAAACAGAAATTATTCTCCTAAAGATCTTCGACGCCGCAATATAACTTCAGTTGAATTAGTTCTTCAGGGATTAAGCTTCAATGAAACCCTAAAGAAACGAAGAAGTATTGAATCATTCATCGATGAATGAGAAATCCCTAATAAACATTTATTAACACAAGACCGATATGAAAAAGACTGCTCAATCCTCTCATTTCTCATGGGGAAAACGTACCGCAAAACATTCATCATATATGGTTTACGAAGAATGTGATATTCGTATTCTAATTCCACATTGCAAACGCGTAAGAATATACAGATTTCGAAAGAATATTAATACATTACCATCGCGAGAAGGAGATTTCTAGGGCTATGAAACTGATCCCAGTCCCTCTCTTTAGCAAAATCAGCCATCATTGTCTTCAATTTCTTGAGAGTTACATCGTCCATTTCCACAACCTCCACCATCGGCAGCCGCTGACAGGTACTCGCGTTCACTTTTCCTTAACCGGAACACCGTAAGCGGTAGAAAGAAAAGGAAAAGACGGCCGCCGTTTACACGCCGGACATGAAATTGGAGAGAAACATTAACTAAAAGGAAAAATGTTGGTTCTCTTTTTCTAGTGCCTTTTCACTGGGATCACGGGAGAGAGAATTAATGACCGGGTACGGGAAAATGCCGGTTGATATGACCGGTGGTTCATCGCTACAGAACAACAGATGTCGGTTAGTAAGGTTTTGCTGTTGTGTCCCTTGTGTTTTGTAATTTTGGGATTTGCAGGGACCACTTGTTTATTTAAATTTAAATTTTTTAATTTAAAAATAAATATTTTGGAATTAATCTGCAAAAAGAAAATTTGTTAGAAAATAGTAATAATATTGGGCCAAAGGAATTATTCTGATGAATCATGTACATTGTAATAGAGCCGACTTTACACTAGGTCCCATTTAGGGATGTGAATGAATTATTTTTTGTTTATTATTTTCTTTTTTATTGGATATCATTATTACAATATAAGGATAAAATCTATGGAAAGATTCACTATTAATTTAGGAATATTCAACTCTCAAAATAAAAACAAATTAAAGAAGTGATGAATGTGAAATAATGTTGACTGTAGCTAATAGAAAACTATAAAAATAGTATTTATTGTAGTAAAACTTTGTTGTTATAATCTTAAGATAGTTCTTGCTTCGAAAGTCTCTAAAAGGTTAATAGTCACGTTAATTAGAAATTCACATACATATAAGCAGTCTAATTTCAAACAAAAATCTTTCGACAAACAACTGATTCATAACTCTCCATGGACATTATTTGATGGGATTGAAGTAATTGGAAAATCCATATGCCTATCAATATTAGGACTAATAACTCCACAATCAAGAGATAGGGCATTGTTTCTAGCCTCCCAACCAAATGTCCTATCTTGTGGTTTGCCAAGTCCAATGATCTTATATATTCCATATTGACCGATCATCACACAAAACATCAATATTAGTTCAAATGACACGTGACCAACCTCATTCTTTCACAAAAGATAGCTAAATGTTTCTCTCACACTAGCGAATCCACGTAAGAGCCTGGGTCACGTACCCTCATTTTCTTAATAAAAAAATATATAATTTTCTTTAGTAAACACCCATAAATAAATAACATTATTTTTTATTTATTTTCATCCTACATGTCTAAAGATGCATTAACCACCTTATCTAAAAATAAAGATTTAATTGTTTAAGTCATAAGCTATTATTTATTTGTGTGCATAAAGGCCGATGCATCATGACTATTAATTCCACACAATTACCCTAGATTGTTACATTTGGTTTAAAATAGTTGGTGCATAATAAATATTTAGTATACTCTCATTTCTAAATTTTAAAATTCAAATTTTATATTTATATGACAAAAAAAAAAAAATACTCTAGCCCCAATTTTGATTTTTAATAGATATTGACTAATTATCCATTTTCTAATTTCCATCCACAACTTTTCATACTTTAATATGCTTTTTAATATGCTTTTAATGCTACAAATGTTTTAATTAATTAGAATGTTAGACTATATTGTTAGTAATATTTAAATTATTAACTTTTAGAAAGCATTAAACTAATTAAACATTTTAATTATATCATCCCATGGATTAGTGATAATGTTGAAAATTGTATTTAATTCAAAATAATTTAAAAGTTTCTTAAATAATATATGAAAAAAAGAGAAAAATTAGACCCGAAAACTCTCATTTATATACCGAACAAAACTATATGATAGTTAAATCAAACCATCAACTTTTAAAGGATAACAAGTGTTTTTAACTATTCCGAACAAAACTAACACATTTTTTTATTATATTATCTTAAGGTCACTGTAGACTCATGTATATATACAAGATATTGTTAGTAATATCACAACTTCGGTAACAAATATAAACCAATGGGTTATAGAGTTTATATATTATGCACTTCTCTAAACCCTAGAGTCAAAATCCTAAATAACTATAAATACTGAATTACGAAAAATAAATGCTTGTAGCACTACAAATTCAAGCATTCTAGGTTAGGTTAGGTCAGTTTGGAGGTAAATTATGAACTAACCCCATGGCTTAGTGTTGACAAAAATTGAATCCTATTCTTTTACATAATTCTCACAAATAACTTCTGTCATTCGTTGGATTCATAAATTCGAGCTATACACAATAGACTCACAAAAACACTGAATTGTTAATAAATAAAATCATGTTCATCAAAATATTGTATAATTAATTTATTTGAGATGGGCCAAAAAGCCAACAATCTATAATCTAGGATTACTCATTGTTGATCAAGGGTTCCATTGGCGGTGGCGGAGGTTGTGGCTGTGCTGGTGATGGTGGTGGTGGAAGTCCGAGACGTTTATGCACCTCCACCAATAATATAGGATCATAGGTGTTGATATCGTGTATACTCGGTCTGTTTCGCTTTTCCTTTGGTAAGGATTGACGAAGGAAGTACTTTTGGGCATGACTAGCCACTTGCTTGTGCGATTTTGTCATTATTACTTTCTCTGCGATTGTTTTCCAATCACCTTTGGAAAATACATTCATCCCCACCAAAAATAATCTATATTAAAAAATTTAAGGTTAGATCTAACCAAAATCACAAATATATGAATACAACTATTTTTATTTATATATGGAACATTTTTAGACATAGCATATTAACCAAAATATGTACAAATATATCACAATAAAAAAGCAATTAGGTATCAAAAATGGATCATCAAATATTTAATAACTTACCAATTTAAGTATTGAAGTGCTTAAAAAAGTCATTAATTTACGTGAATTAATATTAAAGAAAAATAGTCATTGACTAAGTCACTTTAGCCATAAGACTTTATTATATATATATTATCAAAACTTTATAATATATATTCATAAAACCCTAAAAATATGCTTTTTTAGGTTATTGCATATACCTGTGCTCGGATTCGGTCCACTTCTTCTTGTTCATGGATAAAGTTGCTTCGCCGGAAACCGTGGCTACAGCTCCAATGGGCGGAGGAGGTGGCGCCTGCGGCAATTGCAAATTACTCTCTGCCGCAAGAGTTGTGGACGACATATTGACGCCGTTAGAAGACAAGACGTGATCTGATGGAGGAAGGGGCGGTGGTGGCAATCGCAAACTACTCTCCGCCGCAAGAGTTGGCCAACAATTCATGGAGGACATATTGACAACGTCGGAAGAAAGAAAGTGATCATGAGTATGTTGTAATGAATACGGAGGAGGTGGCAGTGATCGCAATCGCAAATTACTCTCTGCCGCAATACTCGGACAACGACTTCTGGACATATCGACAACATTAGAAGAAAGAAAGTGATGATGAGTACCTTGTAATGAAGACGGAGGAGGTGGCAGTGACGACATTTGCAAATTACTCCCGGCTGCAAGAGTCGGGAAGTGACTAGGGGATGACACATTCACATTGTCTAACGAAGGCGGAGATGGATCAGCAAATAAATTCTGGTGTGCGATCGCAGTATCATCCAAGTTAAAGTCATCATCAACCTCTGGAAACTTTGGCATGAGAGTCGAATCATCTTTATTCAAGAACGGCATGGTAACATAAGTATTGGAATCATTGGGCATTGAATATTCCTTCACATAGTTCTCACAGATAAGTTCCGCCATTGTTTTGGATATAGGAGGGTGTCGAATTACCATAGACTGATTTTGAGAGGACATTGTCAATTGGGAGGAACTGGAGTGTGTAATATGGAGATGATTTATTTGATTTGATAATTGGAATGAATTAAAATAAAAGCTAAGTTCTATATATTTATAAGGGATAGTTTCAGAATTCCTATAAGGATTTGGAATTTGTTTGAAGTGAAGGAGTGGGAAATTTAAATTTAAATTTAAATTTTTATTTTTGGGAGTGGGAATAAATTGGAATGATTAAACAAATAAATAAAGTTTGGAGAACAATCATAGCATGGTTAGCCTCTTGCTTGTATTATTTTGTCATTTATAGTTTTCCAATCACCTATAGAAAGTACATTCATCCCTGCCAAAAACAATCAAGTTAGAATGAAACCATTTTGATAATTATTTTGTATATATATATATATATATATATATAACATTTTAAATATAATACAATTAACCAAAATATTTACAAATATACCACTAGAATTATAGACTAAAAAACCAAATTAGGTGTTAACATTGAGTCACCAAATATTTAATAACTTTCCAATTGAACTAGGAATGAAATAAGTCGAGTTAAGCTAGGTTAGAGGTAAATTATGGATTCTCTGGCCAAAATTGAACTATGTGTGTCGAGGGTCAACCCAACCCTACTCATAATCTCGGTTGGTCACTAGGTTGTTTTTTTTTTTCTTTCATAACCTAAAGTCAAGGTGTTTACCTTTTTTAAACCTAATTTTATCTAAAATTGAGTCTACAACCAAATTCATTCAAAATAGAAATAAAAAGCATTTAAAAGCACAACCATAATCATAAACATAATAATAACAACAACAACAATAATAAAAAGCATTCTATGCAATATTTGAGTCTAAATTCAATATATAAACATAATAATAACAACAACAATAAAAAAAAAAAAAACTGGATTGATCGGGTTGACCCATTAACTAAATTCTATAACTCAACCCAACCATAAATATATTTTTAAAAAAATTTTGCAACTCAATCCAACCCAAAATAAAATGTAACCCAATCAAATCCTACGGTTTAGGTTGGATAATCTGGATTGGTCTGAGTTTTTTTAACACCCCTCCCATTTAATATTCTAGAGCCTAGAGATCCAATTTTAAGATTGGTATTTTGTCGATTTTGGGCACTACCCTTTGGGCTCAAGCTTTGTTGGTTTTGAGGGTAACCCTTTGGGCTTGAGCTTGATGACTTTTGGGCTTAATCATTTGGATTTAGACTTTAAGCCTACTTCTTTGGACTTTGGACCATGTTATCATGTAATTAACTTTTTAGGCTTAGTCGAACACGAGTTTGAATAACCATGGTGAACACACATTATATTGTTTAAAATTTATCATTTTTCGTATTCAAATTTAATTTAGGATACAATAAGTAAATTTTCAATTTTTAATAAAGATGATTAGGGTTTTAAAGAAGGTTAGTATATAAATAAATTATATAATGCAAAACATATAATCAAATTTAAAAACTTGGAATAATATAAAAAGAATAGAAAATTAAATTGATATGTCTCTATTTAGTAACCATTTGATCATTTTTTAGAATTAAGTCGAGAAACCCCTTCAATTTATTGATTTATATGACTTGTCATCTACATTCTAAAAGCATTTTTGAAAATCAAAGTCAAAATTTAAAAATTAGGAAAAGTAGTTTTCAAAAATTTATTTATGTTTTTTAGAATTGGGTAAGGTTCAAATGTTTATATTAATTAGTGATACGAAAATCATAAGTACCTATAATTTACCAAACGAATCCTATATTATTATTATTATTATTATTATTATTATTATTATTATTATTATTATTATTATTATTATTATATTGTTGTTGGCCCAAACCTTTCTCTCTCTTACCTTCCACAATCTTAATTTATATAAAAAGGAGAGGGAAACATCTATTTTTAGCAAGGTATCTCCTAAAAGCATCTACACTTTTTTTTCTTTGTTTCTTCTTTTTCTTCATCCATTTTACAATGTCGACTGTGGTCGGTTCTGTCTCGACGAAGGATGTTAAGTTTAATCCTCAAGTGAGAGAGGGAGAGCTCGGTAGGGCGATGAAAGATGGAGAAGAAGAAGAGATCATTGGAGAAGATGAAGAGAACAAAGTTAAGGTGGAGAGAGAAATGGATCTTGGTCCTCTATTCTCTCTCAAAGAACAGCTCGAAAGAGATAAGGTAAATTGTCAATGATGGTTTCTGCAACTATATCTTTAGTAAAATTGTAGATGTGAGAGATCCAAACCTTAAACTTCTACAAATGTTCTAAGGTCATGTTAATTATTTTACTGATCTAAGCTTATTTTAACTATTGTAACAATTGTGTTTGAGATTCTCAATCACGTAGTTTGGTTTTCTATATGTAGGATGATGAAAGCTTGAGGAAATGGAAAGAGCAGCTGCTGGGTAGTGTGGATCTCTCAGCCATTGGAGGTGAAAATAAACATTATTATTCTTTGTAGCAAAATTTATTAATAAGATAAATTAATGTATGTTTTATTATGGTGAAAAGCAGAAAGCAAGGAAGCAGAAGTGAAAATCTTGAGCCTAACTATCCAATGTCCAGGGCGACAAGATCTTCTGCTGCCATTGCCATTTACCAAAACTTCAAAGGGTAGCTGCCTCTTCGCCTTAAAGGAAGGCTCCCGGTACCGACTCAAGTTCAGTTTCGTCGTTGCCGGGAACATCGTCTCGGGTCTCAAGTACACAAACACTGTCTGGAAGACTGGGGTTAGAGGTTGGTTTTCATATCAACATTTGAACAATTGAAATCTGGATATGGATGATCCATATTTTGATGGTTGGTTGGATTATTGTGTTTGGCAGTGGATCATAGCAAGAAAATGCTTGGAACCTTCGGTCCTCAGAGGGAACCTTATGTGTATGAAATGGAAGAAGAAACTACACCCTCTGGAATGTTTGCAAGAGGATCCTATTCTGCCGGAACAAAGGTCATTAGTCTCGTTTAATAATTATTTCGTTTAAAAAATTCGATCTTTATTTTTTTAGGTAAATATTTGAATTCTTAATCAAATGATAAAAACTAAGACATTTAATTTTTTTAGACTCTGCTTGTTTTTAATCTTCTATTTTTGAAAATTATATTTGGTTTTCTAATATTTTTTAATTATATGGTTTTCATCTCTTCAAAAGAACACGTGTAGTCAAATTCAAAAAATAAAAATAAGTTTTCAAAGATATTATTTTAGTTTTCAAAACTTGACTTAATTTCTTAAAACATTGGGACAAAACAGTAACATGCGAAACAAAGAACTAAAAATTAAATAATTATCCAACAACGACCTTAATTAATTTTCTAAAAGAAAAAAAAAATATCAAAGGGCTATGAAACTAACTTTTTTTTTAATATTTAAAAGTTAAAGCCTACAAAAATAAAGAGACGTGTATAAATACAGCGTAATGAATCAAAATATTTATAAAATATGACAAAATTTCACATATATCACCGATAAACACTGATAGCTTCTATCATTACATAGATATAAAAGTCTATCATTGATAAAATATGAAATTTTGCTATATTTTATAAATATTTTTAGTAGTTTTATTATTTACAATAATGTTCTAAAAATAAATAGATTATTGAGGTTTGGTTGATTATTTTTGTTAAACAGTTTGTGGATGATGATGGGAAGTGCTACTTGGATGTGAGCTACCATTTTGAAATCCAAAAGAATTGGCCAACACCCTCTTCATCATGAATATTATATATATATA
>JBBPDJ010000021.1:13711497-13744830 GCA_037974625.1 Cucumis cinereus
TATATATATATAATTCAACAAAAGTTTGTTGTAATTCCTATATTTGGAGATATAGCTTTGGCTTTATTATCATTATTATTATTGTGTTACTTTTCTCTAATAGCTTTTGCTGTAATCCAAAATGGAATTATTGTGTTATTCACTTGTTCATTCAATAATATATATATATATATATATAGATTTTATTTTCACATGTATTTGTTATCATTTATTTTCTTTTGGATAAATTATTGTTCGTTAGTTCAATCAATATGTCGATAATATTGTTTTAGTACAACAAGTGTAAGAGTTTCGAGATATGGAGTTCTTTTTAATGTTAAATCGAAATAGTTTTTATGCCAACTACTATATTGAGCTATTTGGGAGTTTTAATTTTCCTTTTTGTTAAATTTAATTAATCAACTTAGAAAAAGTTATTAGAATTTAGTTTTCATTGTTTTAAAGTGTATTATCTAAAATTTAGTCTATGATGATATTATAACATTTTTACAAATATATAGATACTTAGTGCACATTCAAAGGGAAAAAATTGATACGTATAGTGCACAACTTGAAGTAATTTTTGAAATAATTATAATAATTTTTGTCATGTTTAAAATCGTTCTTATACACATTTTTAATCACTCAAAATTGTTAAAATGAGTTTAGTTCAACGATAATTGACACGACATTTCATTTAAGAGGTGAGAGATTTGATCTTTCTTTCCTACAATTATTGAAATAAAAGACACCACTCAAAATTAATCGATAAAAGAATTGAAAGAAGTTTGGTGGGATATTTCCTTTTAGGTCATTATCTTATTATGGCATTATTGTCATTCATGTGGTGCCAAAAATTGATACTTCCTCACTTAATTTGTTTTAAATAATAAATAAAAGAAAGCTCAAATCTAATCATTTTGTGTCCTATCATGAAACTGTATGGAGCTAAACAATCGAGAGATCTGTGATTTAAAACTCTTTGTACTAAAAATAACAATAATATTTATTTGTGTCCATCTATCAAAGTGAGTATAACTCAACTGGCGTATGAACGTATTAACCGAAAGATCTATGGTTTGACACTCCCTAACCCTTTGGTCTATACGTTAATGGGAGTTAGATTAAAAAGAGGCTTATAGTATGATTTTTATAAATCGAAATACGTTGTGGATTGAGTAGTCGACACACATCTAAGTCTAAAACCGTTAAATGGTGTCTATTAGAAACAACGTTATTAGAAGTTTAGAGATGTGATTTTGTTAGTGGTTGAATTGAATGATTATAGGGTTTGTTAAAGCTGAATTATGAGAGGTTAAAATGGAAAGAATGATATAGAGCAGTGGGCAGTGGGCAGTGGGCAGTTGGGTCTCCCAACATGGTGTCTTTGATTGCTCTTATTTTTGCTTAACTCTAACTCCAAACTTAATTAATTTAAATCTTTTCATTCTCTTTTCTTATTTCTATTTGGTGATTCATTGATAATTTGGTTTAGGGTATTTTTTTGTCTATAAATCTCCCTTTTTTTAATTTTTTTTTCTTTTCTTGTTGGGTATGACATCAAAATGTTCCAAACATAATCAATGTTGATTAACAAATCTAAGATTATTGAAAGTATATATCATTTAGACGGTAGATATAGTTACAACATTTAAAAGATAAATTTAAGATCACATTGATGCATGCACCAACGTGCACGCTTGCTTTTAGTCCCTGAATTTTTAAAATTAGGTTTAAAATGTCTCATAAGTATTTTTTGTTTGATTTCTTTAAAATAATTATATGATATTTGAAAATTAGAAAAAAAATAGTTTTAGAGAGAGTATGAGTTTTAGAAAATATTTTTCTAATTTTAAATATCGTACGATTATTTAAAATTATAATATAAAGTAATTTCAGAGACCTTTTAAACCAAAATTTAAAATCTTAGAACTAAAAATGTACATTTTAAAAACTTGAGAACTAAATGGATCTATTCTTATAAACGTGAGAACTAAAAATGTACATTTTTAAAACTCTAGACTAAAAACACATATTTTTCGAAACTTGGAAACTAAATATGTACTTTTTCCAATATTAATTAAATCTACGTACTTTCACATCTAAATCAATAATAATAAAAAAAAATACTAATTCTTTATTTATTCATATAGCAAAATAATTAATAAAAAAAAGGTTAACATTCAATTGCAATCAAAGAAGTCAACTCTTGAAATGCCAGTTGACTAATTGAAAAAGCACTAGTTTATTATGTAAATTACAAGAAAATAATATTAGAAACATGTAATTACTAAATCAGACTACCTATAATAATAATCTACCAAGAAAGTAGGCTTGGCCAATGTGAATTAAGCTTTGATACAAAACATATTAGATTACTCTATGGCGTTACTAAGAAACTGTAATACAACTGCAGTTAATTACACAGCTTCCTCTTTATATCTAATGGACTTCAGACAATGTCATTTTATTTTAGAACTTTGTGTACTTGAGATGGTAGGAATAACAACAAGGTAGTTTATTAAACTTCATCATCTCATCTTTCTAAATCCAAGCAGCAGGTCATTGAAAAGACCCTATGTTCTACAATGGTTGCGGACGTGCTTGGACTATATAAATGTCATCACCGACGGTGCAGCCTTCGACATCCTGTGGACAGCCAAACTTGCATTCCAAGAAATAGCCAACAGCACAAAGACGTTGACCTAGCTGTTCACGAAATTTCGGGTCGATAGACAGTGGTTTTTTGCTGTAATCTACAGTGAAATGTGCCATTTCTCCATCAGCAGGGCCAGTAGAAAGAACTCTTAGTTCTTCACTGAAGTTTGCAAAGGCCAGTGTTTGTACTAGACCATCAAACTTCCCAGATGAAAGACGCCAGGGTGTACCGCGGGTGCCAGAAGCCAGAGTTTCACCAAGTCCACAGGCAATCTCAGCCTCAACGGACTTGTCGTTTTGGTCGGTTGGGCTGTACGTGTGTAGAACAAATGATAAGTCTGGAGAAAGCATTTCTTGCACCAGTACTGCCATTAGAGCATCTTTTTGAGGTACCCCAGCAGCTCGTCTACTTAGAACTGCTCTTCGAGTGTACAACGACGCCCATACTTTGCCAACAGCATTGCTAAAAACAATTTTATTTCTCAAACTTACATTTGGAATTGAATCATAAAGCCCAGCAGCTGACATGCCAGCCAAATCCTCAACATTGGCACTAGAACGAACGATTAAGCGTGCATCTTCAGGAAATATTCTCCCCACACTATCAATTATGTCTTGTGATAATTGCAGGGAGGACACCAACTCCTGTAGTTGTTTGCAGAGTTCATCTAGTTCCACTCCTACTTTTGCTATTTCTATTTGTTCTAAAATAGATTTGAACGTTTTCATGGAGTTACTTTGAGTGAGTGCTGATTCCATAGAACCAAATGGAATCACTGCCCCTGCAGGGACTCGAAACGCAGCTGGAATCTGTAGATTTGTAAAACCTGCCAACAAAATTTATTCGTCAATGGTTGGTGGTTGTGTAATATAATAATTTCTGGAGTAAAAGTAAACAATAAATAACATTGTTGATAAGTTCAAGTGTCGATAAATGCATCACATCAGATAAAAGCAGTTCTGTAGTCTCACCGTGCATTAACTAGATGACAAAAATAACAAAACATAACAAATTTTTTGGAACCATTTTTCCTCTATCCACTTTTTTCTTTTATATTTTAGTTTGAAATGAAATTGAGCCCAGCTCATCTACAATCATAATTTACAAAACAGAAATCCATTTACTTCCTCTTCGGGTGAGCAGATAAGCAAAATCTTGATGTCTGAAAGTTTAAGCTCTAGGGCTCTGGGGCAGGTGCGGATTTTATTAAGCTCGTGCAATCTATAATAATGATTTTTGCTTTAGACTTCATCCACATTAAGAGACTTTGCAAATAATCTAATCTGCAATTCCTAAACAGAACAAGAACTTTTAGATAATCTAAATTGGAAAAAGGCCACACTAGGGGAATCGGAGCATTGGAATTCCATAACAAAAGTGTTTGCATTGGAATTCCATGACGAAAGTGTTTGCAGAAACAAATACAGACTAGTAACTACAAGTTCACATGAACCTCTGGGATTATTTATTTCAAAATATATGAAGCAGCAACAAAAATTAACACTAATACAATATTGATATTTCTAAGTACTGACCTCTTTTAAATATAAAGTACGTCTTTTTCTATGGTGTACCTGGATGAAGAGGTACGTACAAATATTGAAATCTCTAATGACCAATCCTCAATTAACTACCATGATGTAGTTAATAGAAAATTTTCTTATGCACTGTATTAGGACTTCCTACCGGTTCATTTGCGGTGGGAAAGTTTAAAACCCCAGCGTAGTTTCTTCAATGAAAATTTTATGATGCATATAGTCACATATAGATTTTTGTTAAGGGAAAAAGGTTAGATTCAAAATGTACTTTTCTCAGAGATGGTAGCCAAAGACGCCAAACGACCACAAGCTGCAGCTTTTGCTCCTGCAATTTGAGCATCTGCATCAGCAAGCGGTACCACTCCAAAAGAAATTTCCTAGACAAAAGTTCAACCGTTGCTGATCAGGAGAAAAATCAATACAATAAGAGAGAGAACAAATTCTGGTGAAGCAATTTTGGAGATCTTTTAAGTAAATAAGATGTGTCCAAACATCATCGAGAAATGATTTGACTACAGTATATGGAACCTGTTTCGAGTAGGGAGCTCCAGAGGGAGGTAATGAGGGATCCTCCATACTGGACTTTCCAAAAGTAAACACATATTCATCTGGAGCAGTTCTGGCAGGAAACTTATCAGTGCTAATGGGAAAATTATTGGTGCTAGAATCTGATGGAGGACATATTTGAACAGCAGTTGCTGATGCTTCCATCCTACAATCACCATACAATCACCATGAATAAGAACATGAACCAAAAACCATAAGTAGTGGAGGAAGAGTACAGACCTCACAAATTTTCCGAGAAGTTTCTGCAGAACAGAAATTCTCTCCTCGTCTTCACACGTCACAAATACAACTTTTTCCTACAAAGGCCAGGCATATTTTCATTAGTACTGTACAACAGCATTTGATAAAGGCACTCGTTTAGAGAGGTTAAACTTACTTGACGAGCCCTTACACCAAGATGAGATAAATGAGGTAATTCCTGTTGTAGCACAACTCCTGTTATGTTGCTTCCAGCAGCTGTTATCTGCAAATAATCAACTTTAACATCATTTTATTTTATTTTCTTTCATGGAGGCGCATTCGAATACTACCATCAATGTCATAAGACAGGTGCAAAACAATAACGGGACCATAGATAGGGTAAGTTATAGGCAATATTTAACTTCAAACCTCTTCATCACCATCAGCTTTGTTAACCATAAGAATAACAGGGCCTTCTATGGATGTCGGAAGAGACCCTGGGACAATCCTCTCAACCTGTAAGCAGACTCACAATTACAGTTGCACAAGGGTAAAATTTTAACAAGTAGGCAATGTAGAAATCTTTACATAACACGTGCGTTGCAGGCTAAATAACCAATGCATTTCATATTATGTCTTAAAGTAATGTTTAGTCAAAGCCATTCCTATCAATCCTCACTCTAGCATCTTTCTTCACTACAGAAACTCTACCTTAATTTCTCGCCAAAAAGAAAAAAAAAACAGCCATTTACCCTAGATTCTATTGCTCAAATGAAGCTCTTTGCCCCAACAAGAGTACCCTGTCTAGGGCTACAACAATGCTAAATTGTAAGCTCCTTTTAGGATCTCCAACTTGCTTTTTTCTTTCTTAGTCTAGTATGCCCGTGCCTTCTAAAAAAATTACACTTTAGATACATTACATGAAAGTTCTAGTTTAAGTATGTGATTTAATGTGTTAATATGATGAGATAGATTGCAGTGTTTGTGAGCTCACTTAACTTCTTTAACTTCCTTTTTACTTCAATACTTAATTCTTGTAAAACAAATAAATTGATGATCACCTGAACAAATGTTCCTTCAACAGATCCTGGCACAAGAACATCCCAGCCCTGTGATCCAAGTGAACCTCTGACTGCTTTCAGAAGAATAGTGCATAGCTTCGATACCTGAAAAATTACACTAGATTTCCCCAACAGAAACAGCATCAATTCTTGGCCGACACACAGTAATAAAGAAGAATAAAGTAAAATAACCCCAAACCATTATACCTAGCACGAATTTCAGCTTCAGCATATGTTCTCACATTGTTCTCAGGGATCCCAAATGCTTTTCCAAGCATCTGAAATGAAAGCCAATCAAATATGTACGTTCCGTTATGCACAAGACAAGTTACAATTCTCAACTATGCAACTAGAAGAACCATAAAATCCTCTACAGAAGTCTAAGACAAAGGCTGTCTTTGAAATGGTGATATTCCACAGAAACTATGGCTATTAATAAATTTACTGTTGCCCACAAAAACACACATAAGTCCTGTAGTTGAGTTCATTGTACAGGAAGTCAAAGTTACCATCTCAGTAAGTAGTTCTTTCGTGTTTATGAATAGTAGATATATTTATACCTGAACTTTCTCAGGGAATATTTGAAGAAGCGCTTCAGAATATTCTTCGGTCAGCCTCCTTGTTCTATCAAGAGTAGCCTTAAGCCTCAATCCCCAAATTTTTTGGCCATCTTCACTTCCTTGATAAAGAAGTCAAATCGTAGAAATGTCAATTGATTCAGAGCTACGAACATGAACATCTTAATTTGCGTAATGTTTCCTCACTAATATAAATAGTGCACACACATTTGTTAGACATATGTTAGACCTTGGGTAAACACAATAAATACATTTCCAACAAATATTGAACAAATAGAATTCATGTAAACGTTAGTTGGATATGTGTTGCACATTTGCTGAGCACAATAAAGTTGTTGGGCACTTGTGAATATACGATCAACAATTGTTGGAACATTTAAACTAAAGTGTTCAATTTTTTTTACTTATTTTTCAAAAAGATTTATAAACATGAAAAGAAATATATTTTGTCTAATAGGACATTAAACTTTCAATTTGGTACACAATAGATTCATGAATTTTAAAAAATGTCAGATAGGTAAAAGACTTATTAGACAAATATTTGAAAGTTTAAGGACTAAACTTATAATTTAATCTTTAATTCAATGTTCTTTTTCCCCCTAACAAATCAATAAATAAACACCAAGTCCATTTTCTGATCTTGTTAATTTTAAGCAGAAAGAAGAAACCTATTGTTTTTTTATGTTATGCTAAAGACAACCATTACCTTCCCTTTCAGCGAGACCTCTCTCCTTCCAAGCACCAATCTCATTTACAATAGCCACACACTCTTCTGGCTTCCAACCAGATAAACCCAGCTGATGAGTACCAAAAATTAGGGCATCCAGTGGATCATTCCAAGAGCTTACATTCTTTGACTTCACATTTTCTGCCAGCCAATCAGCACCCCTTGTTGCCTCCAGCACATTTAGGAATCTAATAACATCAGTGATAATTAGAGACCATGAGAATAAATCAACTTTCCGTTTGTACCCTCCATCAAGAATATACTAGTGAAGTGATAATAAACAAAAACAATTATAATGATAATAACAGACCATCCGATAAATAAACTTTCAGTTTTCAGCCTCCAAGAGCTAACATCATGATTTTCCCTAAAATGCCTTCAAAAGTTTAATTGGAATTAGGATGGCCGAAACGGGAAGAAAGATCCAAAAGATACCTATGCTTAAAAACAATAAAAAGTTTTCGCTTGCTGCCTCTTCCAACTATGGTCAACCTTATCTCCAAGTTTGGTCGACCGAGTAAGAGTTATGAAGTAAACAGGCTCGCCACTGCCAGATATTTCCTACAGAATTATCTAAGATAGATGCTTTACAAACAATTCAATTCACCATGCACGGTAGGCCTCTATAATAGACAAGAAAAAAGGCTATAGGAAGCCTGAAAAAAATGTACCTGCTAAGAAGAACAAATAAGTAGTCCTCAAGTCCAATCTCACAAAGGCGCCACTGCACTTGCACAAAAAAAGACCTGTAAAGAACTCTAACTTGATTGATTTTATAAATAAATACTTTCAGTTACCTTACCTTTTGTCGCATGGCTATTGCAGTATCTGAAGCATCATTTCGTAAGCCACTTTCAAGACCTCTTACGAGTATTTCTCTCAAAGCATTCAAGGATTGAATGGTTTTGAAAACCAGGTCAGTGCCTTGGTTTTTGAAAGAACTGCCCAACTCATCTGCAGCATCCAAGTTCTGGCAATAAAATACAATCCCTTCATACTCAGCCTAGCCATCTAAAGTTTCTCTACCAAACATTTAAAGAAAAAACTGTTGGTGTGAAAGAAATCTTTAGTCTTATTCAACTGCATCCAGCACTAAGTGGGGCAAACGAAAGTAAAAAAAGAAACAAAAGAAAAACAGAAAAAACAAGAAATTGGAGGCCTGGATGTCCTTCAAAATTTATTAAAATGATGCTATGCCCCAGGTCTAAAAATCAGCAACCATATTATTGAGAAAATAATTGTCTGTGAACGAGAAAATATAATGTACAAGAATTGGACAAATTTATATGTTAGTGAACCCTTGGATGAAAGTTGTTTGAAACCCAAAAGACTTGAGAAGATTAATATTCTCATCAGATTTTTGCTTAGTCAAGCATTAAAAACTCCTGAAAACTTTTTTTAAAAAAAATGGAAAAAAGAAAAGAAAAGAAAAGTATATTGTTATGCACAGAAAGCACTACAACCTTCAGTTTGTTATGTATTAAGGCAAATGAGGATCGAAATCACTTTTTTTTTTCCCTATTATTAATATATGTGGAAAGTGCTCAAAAATGATTCCACGAAGGATTAAAAAAAAAAAACCCCTTCAGCTTGTGTACAGTCCAAAGTTCACCTCTAAGTTAAGTTGTTTAGATTTGCATGGTCAAAACAAACCACTGTTTCAAAATTTTAGTGCAATGTAACCAAAGGATTTTTTAAGATAAGTTCCTTGCATGGAGTGAGAACATAGAATTAGCTAAATAATAATGTTCACGGAGGTTACTGCCTCCATTTTTTGTTACTCATGTTAATGCCAACCATCTTGATTTTTGAAACAATTGGTGTAACGTTCCAGGTCCAAAGTTCTCATGATTGAGCCACCGAAAAGGAATGTGTACCTTGTTGGTATAGGTAGTAACTTTCAACTCTTTTACGTCTTTCTTAACCATACTTTCGTGTCCTCAGAATCTCTCTTATACACATGTGATCTCAGTTCATTCATGACCCCCTCCTAAACTCATATGCTACATGTCCACCAGATTCTGCTTGATTCATCCCTGAACCACATCTTATTGGGCGAGATTTTGCTCTGATACCATCTGTAATGCCCTAGGCCCAAAATTCAAACTAGGATTCGAAATTCAGATTCAACAACTGATGACCCCGACACTTCCTTGTGTCCCCTGCAACTTGGCAGCACCATTCTTTCTTGCCTTGAAGGCTTCTAAAAGCGAACTACCATTTCCATAAACCAACACAAGCCCTTTTACCATGTTTTGTCCTCACTCACAAATATCGTAGGAAAATTCCAAGATCACCCAATATAAGATTGCTCCAAGCTAAGCATGCTTAACTTTGAAGTTCTTATAATTGAGCTACTGAAAAGAAGGTGCACATTGTTGACATAGATAGTAACTTTCAATTATTTTAAGTCTTTCTGAACCATATTTTCATGTCTTCAAGATCCATCTCATTCAAATGTGATCTCGATTCATTCATGTCCCCCTCCTAAACTTGAGGGGTTACAAATTGGCTTGTAAATTGAAAGCAGGGGCTACATAACCAAACCTCATGGGTTAAAATGTTGAGTTTGAAAACTCAAAAAACTTCATGCAACCAAACCCAAACCTCAATGACCACAATGTGTTTTTCTCTACGAGTATTTATTTATTATAAGTTTTCTTGTGAACTTGTCCATTGAACAATTGAAAGCTCATATGCATATGAGAAGAAAAATACTGATAATATCTTAAACAAGAGCCAAAAAGATAATTTCATTTTATTTAATCACTCTTTTCATTAAGTTAATACCAAACAAATTAACATGAATAAAATATTCATGTTTCTTAAAAAAACACAAAAAGAAAAAAAAACACAAACAAATTTAACATGACAAAATATCACCTTTTTGCACTCCAGGAAGTGGGCAAGAGCCGACAAGCCATGTCCATCAACAGACTCCTTGATTGATTCAAGTTGTTCTGCAAGGCTGAAAATAGCACAAATTTCTCATTTGCAGGAAGAGTATTGGTCTTAGATTTGCATTATATTTTGACACGTCAATAAAGACATGTTACAGGATTTCAACAAGCTTATTTTAAAAAGTGAAAAAATGTATATCTTACCCTCAAGTTGAAACAAAATTTTACATTGAACTATTCTCAAAGTTTTGCAATAATTTCTTATTAGTCGGCACGTTTTAAATTGACAGATTGAGCATTGAAGATTCAGCCTATAAGTCAGAAAACGGTGTGCATGGCTTTGATATCAAAACAAGATCATTATAATGTACGAGAGACGGAGACAGAGAGCATAATGTGAAGATTATATTTGTTTGACCCCATTATCATTCTAAAAAAATGTGAATTCTAATAAAAGCATTATCAGCCCTTATAAGTTATAACTACTTAGGCTGTAAATGTGAAAGTTCACCTTGGCGATAAAAGACTTAATCTCAAAGATTTGGCATGGATCATTCTTAATCTTCTGTCAAAAAAAATCATCTGAATTCTGTACATGTTTCATTTTCTTGTCGCCAGACATGACTTCTCACTTCGGTATGGCCTAAGTGACTACACTAGAGGAGATAATCCTCCCAGAATCAAGGTTTAGAATCTTTGTGATGAATCAAGTAGTCTAATACATGAGAGGGAACTCATATATATCACAGCACATGCAACACATCGAACATAAACACCTAAGAAAGACAAGATGAAGGAAGGAAAACAATGGGACTCTTTATCTGACCTCCCAGCATTGAAGAAATCTTTTAACTCTTGGTAGAATATTTTGAACTGCTCTATAAAGGCTTCACTATATTCTCCAGGGTTTTTGGTTATCCTTGTAAGCATTGCTTCTGTGGCAATTAAGTCCTCTGGCCCGGCATTGCGATGAAGCTTATTTTGTATTGTATGTTTGATTTCTTGCTGAAATGTGAAACTTCAATCAAAACATATAAAATGTATTTGTCTCTGACACTGACAGTTCTTCAAGGGATTACCTTGAGGTCATGAGGGATATCATTCCGATGAGCAATATCGCGTATACGTGTTAATGGAACAGATGCAGTAAATTCTGATTTAAAAGATGGCAAACATGGATGAATTTTTCGGACAATGAGGGCTACCTGAATATGAAAAGAAAAGAAAACGGTTTTAAGCAGAGAAAAGCAAAGTCAAAAAGAAAGTATGAAGTCAGGAATTAACGCATAATGAAATTGTGAAATGCCAACAATAAAAAGGGTAAAAAGAGGTGAGGATATGACTGGATGCAAGTGTTAAAAGGTTGTCAATGGCTTTTCTTTTTAATGGAAAACGGAACTTTCATAAATGAAAGAAAACAAAAGAGCCTACATAACAGAAGCCTAGAAAAACATAAGAGTTGTTCTTCAGTCTTTGAACCACACTCACTGTCTTTCGTTTCCTTTCCCTATGAGTTGGAGGGGGGTTGATAAACAGAAGAGTTGATCCTAATGCCTATATTCTTTCTTTAATTATTATTCTTTTATTAATTCTCTGCATTGAGTCTTCACTACATACTAAGCTCTGTCCTTAACTATGTACTGATCTAACCTGTTGGTTTTAGTCTGTCCTCTACAGACCTGCTGGCTCAAATAGGTTGGCTGTCATTGTTCCATTTCATTATATAATAACAGGTTGGCTATTTGATTTTGCTCTGATACCAAAATACCAGTCCCACATGCCTGTCCTTGGCTGTACATATCCTTCCTTATCTCAGCATTTTACTTCGAGATGAGAAAGGGTTGCTGGGCATTCTAACACAACAATTGCTACCCTTCTTTCTTCCCATGTTAAGCTTTCTTTACCGTGCATTCTATTTTTCAAACATAAACCTAATTAAAGAATAAGCTAATTTATAATATGTCATTCCAAAGCCAGAACCTTTTTTTCCTTTTGGTATGAAACTGAACTTTCATTGAGAAAAATGAAAAAAAAAAAAAAAGAGAGAGAGAAGAGAGAGAGAGAAAGAGAAAGAGAAAAGAAAAGAAAAGATCATACAAGCCAAAACTAATTGTGAAAAAGAGGTAAAACAAAGAAGTTAGTAGTAGAAGTAGACCACCTGGGGAGAAATATCTTTCTTGGAGGATAATCGTTCTAATTCACGAAATATAATCCTAGAAATTTCAGCATGCCTATTTGGCCTGTGGTGACCTCCATCCTCAAAACAAGGGATTTGACCTGTATTTATCCACTGAACAAGAATGATACTGAGAATATAGAAGTACGGAAGGAAAAAAAATTGAAAAATAAAACAAGACGTTGAAGAAAACCTTGAGGTAGATAGCAGAATATATCAATGACTCCAGGCAATCCTCAGCATGCACATTTTCAACTAATAATTCACGCACAACATCAAGCTGCACAAGTAAAACTAGAAAAATGTATCAGGAGGTTATTTTTTTTTATAATTTTATCAAAATGAAGTAGATAGTAAATTCTGATCAATGCCAAAAGTACATCAATGACTTTCTTTTCTTTTTATTTTAGAGTTGTACTAAGGGGATGTTTGGGCAAAGGAATTGGGAAGTAAGGAGTTAGAAAGTGTGGAGTTATGAATTTCACCTCTTGTTCGACCAAAGAAGTTCGTGGGTCCCATGACTTGAAAACATCAATGTCTTATTGTTAGTGATATAATTTTAAATTAACCTTCACCCATCAGCTTAAGCTTTTGAGTCCGTCCTCTACATACCTACTGGCTCAAGCTACATCAACTCTTGCCACTGATCAAATAGTCATTCCATTCTATAAACTTCTGTCCCCAAAGAAGTCAGCTATTCAACATTACTCTCTAAACTCTCTAGTCTGAAACTCCTCCATTCATTTGATCGCCTGAGTTCCTTTAGCTGGACCAATGACCATGCATATGTGATCTAAATCTCACTAGCTCCTTTCTGTTTTGCAGATGCCTAAACAGTCAAAGTAGGCCCAATACATACAACGTCCCAATGGAAAACTAAGAATTCATTTTGTTCATCAGTATGCCTCCTATCATACTTTTCAAATTCTAGCAATCTCATTATACCACTATGCCTTTCAAACATACCAGAGCTTCCAACCACCAAAACGTTCAACAACCATCTACCTTGCATTCAATCTAAACGGAGGTGTCAAGCATCCTTACTCATAATCCAAATGGTTGTTAGACAGGCATCCCAGACAGGTAAGACTAAAATGGTAGTGCTCTTCGGGACATTGTAAGAAATGTGCAGTCATCTAAACACCTTAGAAAAAGCAATCTTTCTCCTTTCTCCTTCCTTAACATTTAAAAAGCATTCTAACAATAGAAATTCTCAGAAAAAGAAAACATTGTCAAAACCCAACTAGCATGCTTCAAGAAGACGTCATGAGCCACCATCCACAATCGGCTTGATCCAAGCATTTGAACTACTCAACTTAACCGTATGGCCATTCTGGTAGAAGAAAACATTAACCAATGATTCTACAGAAGTTGAACTACGCCTTAGAAATTACAACATCCTACCAAAAGTTGCAAATGCATGAGTCCAAAAAGGCCATGCATGATGATTCTACAGACTTCATCAAGTGAACATGCCCTAGGGCAAGGATGAGATGACCAATAAACAGTTAAAAAAGATTGATGTATGAGGCAAAAAGAAAGTCAGTCACTAATAACATGGCATGTCATTTCCCTTTCATCTCAGCCATTAGCAGGACTGAAAACTCCAAGGTTTTCTGCTCCAAAATTTAATTAGCTATAAAATGGGTCCAATGACCCTATAACAATCTTCAAATGTAATGGCAATTAGTTGCACTACTTGCATTCTATTAGAAGGCAGAAACGCAACAAAATTGTCTCATCTTCACTAAAAGCTTTGAAGCCCCGATAATCTCTAGGTTCAACCACTTGAAATGGGGTTCTAACAAAGATTTCATCACAATCTACCCTAAAGTTCTACTAAGGAATTTTCTTTTCCTTTTTTCATTTTGACCAAGGTAACAATTCGTTTCATTTAAGTTATGGAAACTCTATTTATTTTAGAGGAAAACATATATTTCATTCATTGTCAAACCAATTTTTAACTCTTTCCTTTTGAAACAATGTGTTGACCTGACCCGCATGGTTAGTCTAAGTATGCAAATGAAACCTACTTTGATCGCCTCATAACTACATTCCTCTCCCCCAAATTCAAATAATGGCAATGATTGTTTCAGAATTTTCATCACTGACAGGTGCATCAGAATCACCAACATATCCAGCACTATGTTCGAAGCCAGGTTGAATTTCGAAAAAGAAGAAAGAAAGAAAGAAAAAACTAGATAGACTAAAGAAAGGCATAAAGATAATAAGACATCCACATCAATCAGCTAAACTCAAAATAAATTAATAAGAATGATGGGGTCTGGAAAAGTACCTTTCTTCGCCAATTCCTGGCATTTTTATCTCCCTCTACCAACTGTAGAGCCAACCCCTTAAGATCAGAAGTGTTCCAACTCCTCTCAGATTCTCGGTTGTGATGTTCATTAGACCTCATAAATGAGATTTCCTTCCCTTTCCACTGCCCAACAAAAGGACTGGCCTCATCAACCAAAGATCCATTGCTGTCGTCAACATCCTTGTCCTTTTCATCTCCTTTGTTAATCTCCTTCACATCGAAAAGCAACGTTCCTTCTCCTTTGTTGACCCCTTCTGTATCCAATGGCAACGTTTGATTTCTTTCTTCAATGGCCTTTGCATCCAAAGGCAATGTTCCATCTCCATTAATCTCCTCTACTTTCAGGGGCAACATTTCCACAGCCTCCCCAGTTTTATTCCAGTGATAAACTAAGCTAAATTTCCCTACCTTAGGCAACTGGAGAACCCGGTTATCACCAGATTCCCACAATACACTCCCATCCTTCCCCAAAATAACGAACTTGAACTCCACTCGTTCATCCCCTCTGTGCTCTAAATCACAAACCCACCCATCCTTACTCCAATTCAGAAGAGTATAATTCTTCCACGAGCCCAATTCTTCAGACGACCCTAGTATTACAACAGACTCCCCAAATTCAACTTGGTGAGCCAACCTCACCTTCAGAAGGACCTTCCCGCCACTTCCCAGTTTCCCAGTCATCTTTTGCTCTTCATCTTCCCTGTTAAAGTCCAACACCATTTCATCATCAAATAGCTGAAATATTAGAGTTAATCAGAAGAAGCAAATAAAAAGAAACACCTCAAAAGAACAATCCTAATCCTAAGCAAAAGAAAAGGGGAAAAAAAAAAAAAAACTCTCCACTTAACCTGATAGTTTCTGGAGAAGCAGAGGAAACCCCACAAACGATCCGTCTGTTATGATGACAAAAAGAAGAGAGAACCCCAGATTGGGAAAAAACAGTCAAACGAAAAGGGTTTTTCCGGCATTGCAGCTGGTGACGGCCGTGGCAATTCAAAGAACAGGGGAGTGGGAATCTGTTAGAAGTACGAAAGCAATGTGGAAAACGAATGGAACCCATTATTGCTAGAAGGAGAAAAGAATCACTGGTATACCACTACAAGCATTCCCAATTCAACACAATTGATCGATTCAAGAGAGAGAGAGAGAGAGAGAGGAAGAAAGTGAGATTTTTCACTCGATTGATGGAACTTCCAAGTTCCCAATGGAAGGAAGATATTTTAAAATTTATGAGGTAATCAATCCCCAGAATGAATCCGACCTTAGCCACGTGAAATTAAGTACAAATATGAAACTGATAATAATAAATTATGCTATCTTTTAACATAATTGAAGTAAAAGACAAGCATACAAACAAGAGAGAGGAAATGAAAAGACTCTTCGCAAATTCCAAGCCGTCGGTCTACTCTTCTTCTTAGATTTTGCTTTTCATTTGGGTGGGGATGATGAAGAAGCAGCTATGATTATGAACCGCAAACTCGATTTCAATAATCTGCATCCTTTTCAGTCATCTTTGATCTTAAATGAATTGGGAAAAAAAAACAACTTTTTGGACCCTTTTTTCCCCCTCGTGTTGGCTAAAAAAGGTTTGCACATGATTTTGGTTCATTAAAGTTTTTCAAGTTTTTCTTTTTTGTTTTTCTCTTTGCTCTTAGTTCAAGAATATATGAAATACAACAGAGGAAGGTGGAGGATAGTTTACTGCCGCAATTGCATTAAAATATATCTACGTTGGATCGAAGAAATTAAACTCTCGTGAAAATTGAATCTCAAAATTCTAGATTGATAGTACACGTTCATATAACTTAAGGTATGCTTGTGTTGGTAAGGATAATATATGTATGGAAGGAGCAAAAGATAACATAGAGGCATAATGTGTATTATCGAATGAAAATGTAGACATTTGAGTCTCCAACCTTGTTAAACTCATATATAAACCTAAACACTAACTAAAATAAATGCACCAGAAATAGAAATTATTATAACTCAAACTAAAATAATTTATACTCTAAATACAAAATATTATATAACTCATACTAAAATAGTCACGCTTGAAAGTTCAAACTCAAACTATAATAGTTCATGGAATATAACAACCAATCCAGTGCTCACAAACAGCCCATTAGAATGAGTTCTTTATAATGATTTTCATGGGTTTTTTTTTTTTTCTTATGGATGGTCTACTTTTAAAGACCTAAACGAAATTTGACCGACGTGGTAAAAGTATTTTTTTTCTTTATTTGTACATGTGAGTTGGTATCTCTCTTTTTCACACCTTAAGGGTTAGGGTTTTCACTCCTCGTTATCTTTATTTCTTTTTGCTTTCCGCTCTTATTCTTGCTCTTTTAATTCAAAGAGAGTGAATATAAAGAATAGTAAGAAATGATCGTAAGATTAAAAACAATTATATATATTAGTGAGGGTACTATTGAGAGCGAGGAGAGAGTGTGAAGAGTGAAGATTGAAAACATGCTTATATGTAGTAGTGGGAGTGGGAGTGGGAGTGAGATCAAGAATGAGAACGAGACTCGAGAGTCCAACATACGTGCACAATAAGATCATTTTAGTAATTTGCATCAACTCTACAATTATCTCCATTTTTGTATTTCTTAAGAAAAGCTTTAAATTTTTAGTAAAATTAAAAAAACAAAAATTAGTTTTTTTTTAAATTTTAAAATTTTGGCTTAACTTTTAAAAGTATTTGTGTGAACCATTTTCAAATATAGTAAAATGAACCAAAATATTTACAAAATATAGTAAAATTTTAGATATATCACTGATAGGTTTTATAAAAAAATATTTCGATATATAGAAAAATTATATTGTTATCTATCATTAATAGAATCTGAAATTTTATATGTTTTATATATATTTTTAACAGTTTTGTCATTTACAATAATTTTGTAGAAATTTCTCGGTCATTTTATCATATATTTATTACCTAGTGGATTTACGTTATTATGGTTGAATTTCCCTTTTAGATTAAACCACAAGTTTAATCGTCAAATTTTAATTTTTAATTTTAATTTTATGTGATGAAAAGATGAGGAAGTACTAGATGCGTGTATCCAATATGCACCCAAGTTTTTTTCATTTTTTGTTTGACATTTGTCTGGGCTGCAGGACATGGATGCAACCAATTACTTATCTTTCAACTTTAAAAAGTATCTAATTATCTTTGGACTTCACCAAACATTGATTATCTTGTTCGGTAATTGTAATGAGTAGCATTTTTAGGGTTCATTATGAAACATACAACAATATTTTTAAAAAATTGCAAATTAAGAAAATCTATTAATGCTAAACTTTATCGGCTTCTATTAATTATATAGTCTATCACTGACAGACTTCTATTAAGAATATGGTCTAATCTTAATTTTAATACACTTATAAATTTTTTTACATTATATTATATGTGCTAATATTTTAGACATAATTATTATATTTACAACCGTCTCTATTTGAGTTTGTTCCTTGTTTTAATGAAACAGAAAGAACCCATTACCAAATTTGAGTACTCCACACATTAATTTCATCCTTTAAGGGGCCATAATTTTCTTTCCTTTATTAAAAAAAACGTAATTTTCTTTCCATTCTTAAATTTTTTTTTTAAAAAAAACTTAATTTATTTTTATTTTAAAGTCCAATATATATACATAAATATCGATATCGACGAATATTTTTTATCATAAAAAATTATAAATTTTATATAGATCAATACTTAAATAGTTTTACTTTAAACCATTATCCGCAATTTCAACTATATATTAAGATTAAACATCTGTTACCAAATCTATTTCAGCTCAATTTACAAAATCGATTTTTACACATTAGTTGTCGCAACAATTTATGATGTTATCGTTGTAGTGTCAATTCTTTTTTCGTTATAATAAAATTCTTTTAAAGTATTTTGTTGGATCAATTTTAAAGTTTGAGAGTTCAAAATTTTCGTAGTATAAAAACATAATTAAAACATACTTCAAAATGTATAGTGTATATATATAATTTAGGCTTCTTGATAATTATTATCTTTTTGGTTTTCTATTTTTAAATTTTGTTCACCTCACTATATTCTTTAATTAGTATGATTTTTACATTTTAAAAATAAAAGGTTTCTTCATCAAATTCTTAAAGGTAAAAATGTTTTTTTTGTCTTAAATTTGACAAGTATTGCATATTTTCTTTACAAGGATGAAAATAATTTTAAAGAAAATGGGAAAATAAACACTTTCTTCTTTTTAAAAAGGAAAATTGTCAAAAATAGCAAAATGGACAAAATATTAACACTTTAGGTAAAAAATCGGATGTAATAGATTTTTTTTTCTATAAAAGTGTTTTTAATTATTATTATTATTATTATTATTTAGAAAACCCCTTCTTGAAATAAGCACAATTTTTTTTTTTTTTTTGTAAAAAAAGATATCAAACTAGACCTAATATACATAATAAATTGTAATATTAATTAGGTATATAATCAATTGTAACATTATTAGGTAAAAAAAAAAAAGACAAAAATGACTAACCCAAGTAATTTCATTATGGCTTTCCCTAGTTTGGAATTTCCCTTATTAAATTGAGTTATTTGAATATTCTTTAAAACTTTTTAATACAATAGACTTTTTTTTTAAGTAAATTGCAAAACGTTCGAATCTTCACATTCACATGTCTAAGCAGCGGAACTATAATACGATTGTTTAAAGAAACAAATAGATACATCGTGGTGGTACGATGCAACGTAACGGACAAAACAAAACGAAATTGAAACATACCAAAACTAAAATTGGGATGAAATTAATTGGCAATAAAATAGAGGTTATGTTTAGAAGGTTTTCCATTGAAGGACGTAAATATTTTGCCTTCTATGGCTCATTCTTTCATTCAATGGATTTCTCAAGAGAAACCTCCTCATTCTCCTCCATTCCTTCACCATCAACCTCCTCTCCTTCTCCTTCCTTCCCTTTCAAGAAAAAACAAAAACCTCCATTTTCATTCCTTCTTGTTGCAGTGTTTTTGCTCAAACAGAATCTCTTTTTCTTTCTTTCCTTTAATACAATCCCATTTCCCTCCTACCTCTATCTTCACCCTTTCAAGCCCTTTTCTCTTTCTCTTTTGCTCCTTCATTGCCTTCTTTATAATCCCATTCTATTCCTCATTTGTCATTGTAGGACCGACATCTTTACGTGTTCACCGTATTACTACTTTGTTCATGCAAACCTGTGCTGTTTGTTCCAGTTTTTTCACTGCAATTTGTTGTTACGTCGTTTCTCTTGAAGTTGTGGAGCTGTTTTACTAAACTTGTTTGCGAGGAGAGGAGGCATCCTTCTCTCGAAGTTGTCGTTTGTTAGAGAGAGTTAGTTGTTGTCTCGCGCTCCTACGTATGTGTTGTTTTGCGTATTGTCGAAACTTTTTGTGCTAATGTCTTTAGGTGGCTAAGTTCATTGAAAACATCTGGAAAATGCAGAAGATTATCGTTCCAAAATGCACTAATCCAATTCGTTTTATTGCTTTAACCTCCTTCATTTTATGTTTTGTGTTGTTCTTCTTTGATTACTCTGCCTTGTATGAAACAAGAGAAAAGGAAGTCACTCTCTCAACAAATGACTTCTCAAATTCTTCATCCATTTCTTCATCACCCGTTTCTCTAAACCCCACCCATGATACAAAACCAGAAAAAGAAGCCATTGAAACTGATAGCAAAAGCTCCTCCATTGACCAAGAACCAGGAAAAGAATCCATTGTTAAAACTCAAACTATTTCCTCCACCGTTTCTCCTCCAGCCAGAAGATCAAGAAAACGAGCTGTTCGTCGAAGAGGCAGATCGGTAAAAACCAAACCATCTCAATCTCATGCTGTTTTACTGCCGAAAACAGTTCCGTTCAAAACAGAAGATCCATCGTGCATAGGAAAATATATTTACATGCATAACCTTCCCAAGAAATTCAATGAAGACTTAGTTGAGAACTGCAGATTACCTCATTTGAAATGGTCAGAAGTTTGCAGATTTGTGTGGGAAAACATAGGATTAGGCCCAAAAGTTCAAAACCCCAAAAGAGTTTTAACAAACAAAGGCTGGTTTTACACCAACCAATTTGCATTGGAAGTCATTTTCCACCACAGAATGAAGCAATACAAATGCTTAACAAAGGATTCTTCTAAAGCGACAGCAATTTTTGTGCCATTCTATGCAGGCCTTGATGTTGGCCCATATCTTTGGGGATTCAATGCTTCAATAAGAGACAAAGGCCCACTTGAATTAGGCAAATGGCTTTCACAAACATCAGAATGGAAATCCCTGTGGGGTAGAGACCATTTCTTCATTGGAGGAAGAATCACTTGGGATTTCAGAAGAAACAATGAAAATGACTCAGATTGGGGATCAAAGCTAATGCTTTTACCAGAACCCAAAAACATGACAATGCTAACAATAGAAACAGGATATTGGAACAATGATTATGCAATCCCATATCCCACTGATTTCCATCCTTCAAGTGACTCCCAAATCATAGAATGGCAAAGGAAGGTGAAAAGACAGAAAAGACCTTTCCTTTTCTCCTTTATAGGAGGACCAAGGCCAACACAAGAAACCTCCATTAGAGGGGAACTTATAAACCAGTGCAAAGCTTCAAAAAGCTGCTACTTTTTGGCATGTATCCCTGGAGAGAAGAAATGTGGTGATCCTGTAGCAGTGATGAACACATTTTTGAACTCAGTTTTTTGCTTGCAACCACCAGGGGATTCATTTACAAGAAGATCAATTTTTGATGCTATTTTAGCTGGTTGTATACCTGTTTTCTTTCACCCTGGGACAGCTTATGCACAATACATTTGGCACTTTCCAAGGGATCACAAAAGATACTCTGTTTTTATTCCTTCAAAGAGGGTTAAAGAGAAAGAGGTGAATGTAAGTGAGGTTTTGGAGGGAATTTCTAGTAAGGAAGTTTTGGGGATGAGAGATCAGGTTGTTAGAATGATTCCTAGGGTGACTTATGCAGATCCCAGGTCAAGATTAGAGAGTTTTGAAGATGCTTTTGATATAGCAGTTAATGGGATTCTTGAGAGAGTGGAGAGGGTAAGGAAAGGGATTGAGGAAGGTAAAGATCCTGTTGATTTTGCTGATATGAACATGAAAAAGTTTGAAATGCTTGGATTTACATAAAACAAGCATGGTGATTTTGATGTCAGTTCTTAGTGTACTTTTGATATTGTTCATTGTTTAAACTCATATTGTAAATCCAAGCAACAGGGCATTAGTAGCTTTCTTTGGTTTCTTTTGACTATATAATAATTCTCATGAAGTTGAATGTTCTTAGTTCAGCACAATATAAACTTTTTGTCCATCTCATGCATTTTAGCTACATGTTGTTGAATATTTCTAAATTGCATCAATGGAGCAACAAAGTTCCTATTGTATGATTAATACTACCCACATTCATCACATCCTTTATATTGTGTATGGTATGATCAAAGGACTTGCAAATTAATCTACACTAATCTATAGCCAACCTTTAGGGTGTAGAAGTTCAAGTGAAAATTGAGAAGGTTAAACAAATAAAATCTCTAGATTTTTGTACGAGTGACTTGTTGAGATTTTTGGGTGATTATATCTATCATAATTCTAACGTTGATCACAATTGAGTTTTCTCCACCTATATTCAAAAGAAATCGTAACAATGAAATTCTAACAAACTGTGGGATGGTTATTGCGATGATGCGTACAAAAACCCCTAAAATATAATTGTCGTAGGTTTGATTGTCCTAAGATATAAAACAAACAAACACGGATCCATTAGGTTTAGATAGGTACTCACAAAAGAAAAAACTTAGATAGACCTTTTATCTGCACAAATTGATTTGATCAACATTTTATTAGAAATGTCTAGGTGATTTAAGTTTCGTCGTAATTGACATGCAACTCCTACTCATTGACATGCAACTCCTACTGAGTCCAAGATTTCCAATCTCCTACTCTGAGTCCAAGATTTCCAATCTCCCATCCCGACAATCATTGGTTGTACTAAAAGAATATTTTATTTGAAAATGACTTTTTTCTTTATCACGTGGGAGTGATAAAATCAAACCTCTAACTTCAAGGTTGATAGTATCAAAACTATGTCAGTTGAGCTATGCTTGTTTTGGCATCAACTAACATTTGAAAGTGACTTTGATCTTTATACTTTGAAACTTGTTAAATTGTTGATGTATTTTCAAGTGTACAAATTCAATCAATATTATTTCAATAAATCTTAAATTTAGTTTCTACAAATAAGGTAAAAAAAAGGTTACTCTCGATTAGACCTTACTCTATAAATTTTGAAAACATACTCACATTATATATTTTCGTAGATGAACACTATTATTATTAATAGCCAACATAAACATAGTTCAACTAATTAAAACATACACACTTGATTAGCTTGAGATTGAAATTTGCCCATATATTGAAGTTAGAAGTCCAAAGACAAAAATTTAAATTTTATAATACGTTGGGCAAATGGAATGAATCTATAGAAGTATAGGGATCAAAATGGCATTTTAACATCACAACTCGATGACATTTTCTTATTATTGTTTCCCAAGAATGTACCAAACTTTCCATTAAACCAAAGCTAAAAACTCCATTATCATAAACATTCTCATGTTCGAGTACAATACATACAAGACATCATCCGAACTAGAGTTGATAAATTGTAACATCTTGGTCAAACTTCAGCTGTTATAAAAATAAAAAGATGCCCTTATTATCTTTTTTCTTTGATTATTCAAAACACAATGACAAGTCCATAGCATGTAAAACAGCAATAGACAGAGGTATAACCTTAGGCTTTCCATGAAGAGAGGGGCGGTGTCTCAGAGTTCTTCCATGTCGCAAAGGCACTTGCATATCGATCACCTTTGACCACATCATCTGCAGCAAAGCCTTCGAGCTCAGCCAGTTCTTCAGGTGTGAGTTTTACCGATAAAGCTCCAATGTTCTGGTTGAGATTTTCAATTTTAGTCGTTCCGGGAATTGGACACACATCATCCCCTTGGTGGTGAACCCAGGCCAAAGCCAGCTGCGATGGGGTGCATCCTTTCCTTTCTGCTATTGCACTAACCTTCTCAAACACAGTTTTATTGTGCTCTAGATTTTCGCCTTGGAACCGTGGCAAATGCTACACAGAATATAATAGACATTTGAAACAGAATCTCATTAACTCAAGAACTTGGAATTTAACCAGAAGAGCATGTTCCTAGACAGCTAAGCTTCAGCATTGATTGTAAAGTAAAAAAGCAACCAACAGAATAGAAAGACAATAGAAATCACTATCTATCGAGAACCGAAGAGACAAAAAAATAATTAAAACTTGATACAATAAAGAGTAAGGCAGATTATAAATATTTTGAAACTGAATAGTTCAAACATAATGAGGGAGCAGTTTAACTTTAACAGATGCTGAGGCTAAGTCTCTTTGTCATATAAGAAACTCATGTGATTCTCAAACTTAACATTAAGATAGAAAAGAAAGTATCAAATGAATGATTAATTCTCAATCGAACTCCATAGTATGTGTTAAGAATATATCAGTGATTCTTTCCACTGGCCACTCTATACTGTACTCATTTAACGGTTGAGAAACACCAGCAGACAGAGTTGCCAAACACAAAACAGCTTGATCATCTTTGAAATTATATGAGCTAAACTTGTATTGCATAAACAGAAGGATCCTAAAATTTATTCAAACAAAAAAAAAAGTCAATTTAGTATGAGCTACACTTTGAGATGCAAACCTTCCGGAAATCATTATCGTGGAGACCTTCGACAAGCTTGGGCCCAGATGAGAAGAAGCCTCGTCCAAGAGGGCTGTATGCCACAATTCCAATGCCAAGTTCCCTTTGACAATGGAAAAAATAATATTGAGGTCGCCAGACAACAATCAATCTAGCAAAAGGTTAGATACCGGTACTAAACAATAAATCCTCACCTGCAAGTAGGAATGATCTCTTCCTCTACATCTCTTGACCACAATGACCACTCAAGCTGCACAGCTGTTATTGGATGAACAGCATGTGCTCTTCTGATTGTGGAAGCTGAAGCTTCAGATAAACCTATGTACTTTATTTTCCCTTCTTCAACCAGTTTCTTCAGCTCCCCAATCTATAATCAAATCAATACATATACATATCACCTTCAATATATATACATTTTTAATCCCTACTTTCTCACTACATTTTCATCACTATTAAAATTTATTTTAAATTTTCATTTCATAATTATTTTAAATTATGTTCTTCAGTTTACCTTCTTCAACTCATTAATAAGTTCTCCAATCTTCCCATAGACAAAAGATGGAAAACATCATGACAGGTTGAAAGACTGGAAGCCTTCCACTACTAATAGTATAGAACAATCCACCTAACCCTACAACATTTGAACGTTAAGAAAAACCCGTAAAATATTAAATCCTAGCTAGGTAACCACCGTGGATTAGCCGAAGATTGAAAAGTTGAAAGTGAAATTCTTCAGACCTTTAGAAAGCTGATCAAGAAGTAAAAGGGGAAAATGGCATATATATCTAACACAGTACCCACGTATAAAAGCTTACCTATATTTTGATAGACATGAAACTACCATCTTTAAGAATTAATGACAACACGCAATTCTTAATTATAACTTGTTGAGACAGAAATTTAAGGCAAATGTGGGGTTATCATGAAAATGGAAGAACATACTTTTCATCTCAAATTATGTTCTCAATCCCCAAATAACCAATACACCAAAACGCAGTATATAATTGATAGCAAGAAAAACCAATTCAAAGAACATAGCAGCAACAGAGTAGAAGGAAGAAACAAACCGTGACTTCAATCGGAACCCTAGTGTCAATCCGATGCTGGTAATAGAGATCGATGCAATCAACATCGAGACGCTTCAAACTAGCCTCGCAAGCGGCTCTTACATAGGCAGGGTCTCCACGGATCTCCCTCTTACCATCGGCGAAATTAACTCCAAATTTAGTGGCAAGTTCGGCCTTGTCTCTGAAGCCGTCCTTGAGAGCCTTACCAACAAGGATTTCGTTGGTGAATGGGCCGTAGATGTCGGAGGTGTCGAGAAGAGTGATGCCCCGATCGATGGCGTGGTGGATTAAAGCGATCATGTCGGAGTCGGGCTTGGGAGGGCCGTAGAAGGCGGACATGCCCATGCAGCCGAGACCTTGTGCGGAGACTTCGAGACCTAGAGAACCGAGCTTGATTCTAGGAACTTGAGAAGCCATTCTGAAGTCGCCGGAGGGAAGAGAAATCGTCGGAGTGGAAGGAGGAGATCGGAAATGGGTTAATTTATTAACGGACTTAGTGGTAGTTGGTTGCCAATGGCTGGTGCTTTGATAGTGCAGTTACGTTTTGCCTTTTTTCTCTTGTCCGGCCGCCCGCCTTTGAACTTGAAAATAATTATAAATTATATATAATTCGGAATTATTAATTAGAAAATTATGCAAAATTAATAAAAATATTTACAAAATATACTAAAATTCATATCAATCGATGGATTTACCCATTCCTACCTACAATTAAGATAGATAAATATAGACATTCCGATTTTATGGAAATATAGTTAGGTTGCAAATTTTGAAAATTTAGATTGTCAATAAAAGAAAAACCAACAAAAAAAAAATGAATTTAACATTAAAATTTATTTCAACTAAAATAAAATTGAGATCCGATTCAAGAACGGTGAACCTAAAAACACATCGTCTTAAACACAGTGAGGATACGAAAAATCAAGAGACTGAACATGCCGTTCAGAGCCTTGCAGACCAGGATTTCGCTGGCTAACCAGCTGTAGTTGCCGGAGGTGTCGAGAAGAGTGACACCACAGTTGATGGCGTGGTGGAGTCCGACTTGGGCTGGCGGTAGAAGGTGGACATGGTCATGCACTCAAGGTCCTGTCCTGACACTTTTCTCTTGTTTAGCCCTTTAGATACGACGAATGAACCAAATTAGACGCAAAAGCATAGCATTATTCTTCATTGTTGTCGTTGTCCCCTCTCCTCACTCCAATAATAATACAACAAAAATGTTGTTAACTTTGCCAATTATTCACTTCAAATTTCACTCATTTATGTCTAATATACACATGCATATATACCTATATATATACTAAAGAGAAGCTAAGTTCAAATCCTAAGAACGTGTATTAAACGAATATATATTTAACGAAACGTCATTTTTCAATCTTCATTTTCTTTTCGAGAATGAAAATTATATACATGATTAAAAAGGAAAAAAATTGAAAATTAATACAATTAGTAGGACCAATTTTATGAAGAATTTATAAAGAAAACTCCCAACCAAATTGTAATTAAAATAATGAAATTAAAGTTATAGTTTAAAAATAAACATTTTGTCATGTTTGGTTTGATAGGCCACATGATCTATATATATATATATATATATATATATATATATATATATATATATCAGAATATATATCAGAGACTTTAGAGAGAAAAAGCAAGCCAAGGAAGAAGATATCAATGGCGGATTGGGGGCCAGTGGTTGTAGCACTGATTCTGTTCATTCTTCTATCTCCAGGGCTTCTCTTTCAGGTCCACGGAGCCGAAAAGTTCATCGAGTTCGGAAACTTCGAAACAAGTGCCACCTCCATTTTTCTTCATTCCCTCATCTTCTTCGCCCTCTTCTGTCTCTTCACTCTCGTCGTTCATCCCCATATCAACATCTGATCAATCTCATGTAATATCACTTTCATCTCTTTCCAGGTATATATAAACCAAGTTCCATATCGTATCGATTTTCGATTTTCTTTTCGTTTCGTTTTTTTTTTTTAGAAAAATGTCTTTTTATGTTAATGGAGTTGTTGTTGAAGTTCTTATATACCTTGGATTTATTTTTATTATATGAGATTATGTTTGCATTCACCCTCTCGTGCATGCTTCAACTTTTCATTTGATCTCAATTCTATTGGTCTTTTCCTTAAATTTACTATCAACCTTCAATTTCTGTCTAATTCACGTAAATAATTAATTAAGATTTTTAAGAACTCACTAAATCTCAAAATAATTAACTCTTTTATACTAAATCTCATGCATTATATTCATCAATAGTATGAATTTTAATTTAATGAAACTAAAAGTTTAGGGTAAATTGTCACATTTAAGTAAACTGTAATGTTGAATTAATTTGTTGAAATAATAGAGAAAAAGACAGTAAATTAGGTCAAATTATATAGATGTGGACCAAGTTAATTATTCATTTATTATTTAATGTGTCTATTTAAGTTAAGATTATTATAAATGTTGCATGTGGGTGGAGTTTTGTGCTAGCTATTTGATGTGATATGTTTAATTTGCCCATAATTGAAAGTCTCACTCACACCTATACTTTGGTACAACATATACCTGCTTCAATATTATATAAATATAAACAATGACTTCATTTAATATTAAATGAGCTTAATTTAAAATAATTTTTTAATGTAAGTTGGAGTGTGAAGAATTTGAACCTGAAATCTCTCGGCTCTCAGTGTATATAAGTGTCAATTAAACTAAGCTCTTGATGACAAATTAGTTTAATTAACTCAACATTAACGAATCTAAATTTTATTATATTTTTGTAACAAAAATACATCGTGATGACTTGTAGTTAGACATTTAGGTGAAGTATTTTATTTTTGTTATTATAATTTGTAAAATATATAAATGATAAGAATGCAATTTGTCCTTATTGAGGGGAATCAAGTGGGGATTCCATTTGAAGGGATTGGGGTTTTGTGGTGGAAATTTAATTAACAAATTAAAAACTTCTACCAAATATATTGACACCCTAACTAAATGTAGACTCTTTCAATTAAATTATTATTATTATTATTATTATCCACAATTAATTTATATTTTAAATTTTATTCTTATCCTTAACGTCCATTTAGTGGTTGTTTTTTTGTTTTTTTTTAAGTTATAATATAAAATAATTTTGACATTAGTGGCTCAATTTTATTTAAATTATAATTTTGAAACTTCTCTTTATATATATATTCTATTTTTAAGAACAAGTTTATTATAAGTTTTTTTTAAAAAAGAAAAAAACTAAGACAATTTTAGGCAATGATTAAGTATTTGGAGATAACGCCATCTCATCTTTTAAACTTCAGATCGTATACTTTTAGTCTCTATATTTTAAAAATTGAATTTTTCATTCGCATTATATAATTAAAATAAATTCTATCAACCCTTTATATCATTTTTTGTTATACTGTAATCCTTTTTTTTTTTTAACAAAAATGTTCAATTTTAAATTAATATGTATTTTATAGAAATTTTAAATTATGATATACATTGTTGAGAAAAATTATATATATATATATTAGTTTAAAAATAATTTTAAATTGATAAAAACAAATATGTGTACAAGTTCAAATTACATTAAATTAATAAATGATCTAGGTAAATTTCAAACATTTCCAAATAGAAATCCTACAAAATAGATAATAATAAAAATATTCTCAAATATCTACAATAATATTTTAGATTTATGTAATTACTTATATTTTTTATTTAGAACATTTAAGATTTCAGTTATTTACATTTTCGAATAACAAATCGCCAAATTATTCGATGTAGCGTTAGTAAGGCAAGTATTTCTTGATTCACGTCAATCTCTAGCCTTAAGATTCCAATTTTGAGGTTTTTGAAACTAAATATTTGTCATTTTCATTGAATTATATAATAAATTTCAAATTTAAATTTCCTAATAATATATTTGGAAATTCCATATTTTTCATTATCTTAAATTTTGATTCTTTTGATACTTATTGGTTGGTTTTTTCACCATTATGTCAACTTTTCTAAAGTCACCATACATTCCTTCTTTAGTCAAATGGTGTAACTAATCTATTTCCATTTGTTTTTTTTTCAAACATGTTTTTTCTTTTCATTTTTATTGATTGAAATCGATCGCTTTTGCCTCGATTTAAATGTCTTATCGATATATAACTATATTGTACAATGGAACATGCATGAGATATATAAAAATAATAAATGTCACGATTTTTCAATGATTGATGTATTGGTTTCCAAATTCCACCAGCTTCGTACTATAACAATTTACTAATTGCATTTAGAGAAAAAAAACCTTTAGATAACAACTAACATGATATGATAAACACTGAGGTCATATGCCATAATTTTTTTCAAGGCGTTGGTTTTTCCACGCCTTAACAATCAACTATTCCACGCTCATACTTACATATTTTAGTTCTGGTACTAAAATGTAGGGGTGAGCATGATAGACCAAAAATCCGAGCCAACCGATCAAAACCAATCGAATCAAAGGCCATCGATTAGAGAAGAGGAGAGGTTAATTCAATGTTGATTTGAAAAAAATCTAAACCGACAACATTTTATAAAAAATTTAAATGGTTAAATCCACCTAAACCCAATGATCGACTGAACAATGGTCGGTTTGTACTGTTTTATGGTCAAAGTCTGTTTGACTATTTACCAAATTAACTTAATGGCTGTTTGGTTGAAAAGTTGACTGCGACGATCGATACTCGGGCATAAAAAAGGAACAAAATTAAAAATACATGAGTAAAAATAAAGTATTACACTATGGAGACCAAAACCAAAAATTTGAAAAGTAGACAAGGAGAAGTAAAAGTGTGTTTAAACCAAAACTTCTATACCTTTTTAGAAAAGTACAAATCTATCCACAATTACCAACAATAAATGGAAAAGTAAAGAAGGAGAAATCTGTCATTTTCCAAATCCACAAAATATAAAGAAAACACAAATGACTCGTAAACCACCACATACGAAAAATTTAAGACAAAGCAAAGAAGAAAACAATGGCGGATTGGGGCCCAGTTTTCGTGGCTGTGGTTCTCTACCTCCTCCTATCCCCCGGTCTTCTCTTCCAAATCCCCGGCCACCACCGCTTCGTTCAGTTCGGCAACTTCCAAACCAGCGGCGCCTCCATTTTCATCCATTCCCTCATCTTCTTTGCCCTAATCTCCCTCTTCACCTTCGTCATTCAACTTCACATCTACATCTGATCATCGCAAAATCCAACCCAGATTCTTCGTCTATTTCCAATTTTCAGGTACATACACTCTGTTTCTTCCTTCCATTTCGCTTTCCGATTGTTTCTCTGTTTCCGACTCCTCTATCTCTATAATCTCCGAATCCATCTATGAATTCGTCGGCGGCGTAGTAGAGTGGCCGCCGGCTCCGATTAGCCTTGTATTATAATGATAACCTAAAATTGTTGAAGTTGTGAATGATGATGATGATGATGATGATGATGATGATCTTATGGAATTTAATCAAATATTAATTGGAATTTGTTAATTTGTGATTTAATTAGAGAATATTGGAGTAATTGATGAGAAATTTTGAAGTGAAGAGATAGTAATTAAGTAAGTAAAATTAGGTGAAATTATTATAATTTGATGTGGGTCAGGTTTTTATTTATTATACATTTATTACAACTTTAATGTCTCATTCATGCTTTCATGTTCTACTAAATTCAATTATTAATTTCAATTTTATTATACTTAACTAACTTTTGATCTCACTACTTATTCAAGGAATTAGGATATTAATACAAACTAATCTCCCTTACTTGGAGAAATAATATGAATTGATATTTTAATTATATAATTTGGAAAGTTGAAGCAGATGAGACCATCAAACTAATAGTTTTATTCTTATCACTAATTAATTTTTGTAAGTATTGTTGAATAATATAATGTTAAATTTGCTTTCACCCCACGAGCTTAAGCTTTTAGGTTAATTAGTGACTTAAGATGGTATCGAAAAACGTTAGTTCAGGAAGTCTTGTGCTCAAATCCAACAGAACAATTACAAATATAGTAATTATATATATAGAGAGAGAGAAAGCAATATTTGTTTCCTTCTCATTTAAGCAAATTGTATATAAAACAAAGTTTCTCAGAGTCTATCATGACCATATTTGCAAATGTTGGTCTATCATTGTTAGACCATAAGAGTCTATAATAGATAGAAGTATATCGTTAATAGATTTTGATATATTTGTAATTTTAATTAAAAAATGTTGGATTTAAAATTGCTACCCATTATAATTATATATATTTTTTAATTATTATTCATTTTTACCAGTCGAGCATTCGTTATATATTTTGAGTCCCTAAATGAGAGAAATGTAGTATGATATAATATTAAAAATGAGTAAGTGAGGGATAAATTTGTAGGGTAGGTAGTGGGTTTTGGTGATGCAATGCAAGTAAGTTTAATAAGTCCCCAACTATTGCCAAATAATGCTGAATTATTTTAATTATTGAGCTTCTTTTTTGCAATTTTTTATAGCATTTTGTTTTTGTGGTTCGTTTCATGTTTTTCGTTTTTTAAGAAACAAAACTGTGTTTGATAACTATTTTTCATTTTTCATTTTTTAAGATAAAAAATACAAAAACATAAATTTATTTGATAATTACATAACCATCGTATCATATGAACGATAAGAAATCGAGTTCTTCACGGAAAAAAATGCTCTTTTAAACCCGACTAAAAAACTTTCAACAAAATTAAAAGCGTTAGAATATAGAATAAATACATAATAGATAATAAACTCCTAGATACATTTTCAATACATGAATTTCTAATTTCAAAATGCACGTGCACTTCTTGGTACACGTAATTGTTCAAGCATGTGAACTTTATGTATACATATATTTCATAGATAAAACTTGAAAATTTACAATATTTTATAAATATTTTAAACAGTTTTGTCCGATATTAAAAGGAAAGATACAGAAAATGGGTACAATACATCAAATACATTGCCTGATTTTGTCAAATAAAAAGGTTATCATCAAACTTTATAAAAGCAAAAAGAGATATGATCTCTTTGTCTCTTCTTTTATCAAATTTTCATTTTTTCTATTTATTTAAATAAATATGAAAAAAGAGCAATTTTAATTTCTAAACTTTCTATCAATTTTATGGTAAAACTCTATAATTTCATTAAATTACTCTTTCTTAGATATATAGTTTTAATTTTCTTCAAATATGTTTATGTTTGGGTATTCATTATAATAGTTTGACCCTATCTGTAACTTAGACTAAAATGTTTTGGATCCAAATACGACTACGATTCACAATAAAATAATCTTTGTTTCATAATAATAACTCAGACTCGAAATATTGATGCTTATGGAAATATCGAGGTCTCAATTTTTGTAGAAATATCAATGGAAAACTTTATAAAAAAAAAGTGATGAAAATCGTTATAATTAGTTAATAAAACTTTGATTGTAGTTGAATTAAACTATAATTAACTATTTTTAATTATCATTTCTATAAAGTAGGACAACGTTGATGAAACTATGGGTATTCATTATAATAGTTTGAAAAAGGAAAAAGGAAAAAAGAACTACAAATAAAATAATATCAAATATTGGAAATTAATTACAAAATGAAAGGATATGAAATATTTAACGTATAAAATAATTGTAAATTGTTTATTATAAAATAAAGTGGATAAAAAGTAAAAAATCATAATAAAAATAGAAAAATCATAACATAAAACATAAGACTGTATAGGATGTTTTATTTTAATAATGTGGTTGAAGAAAAAAATTAGGAAAATAGGGTTGATTTGAAAATAATTGGAAAAATA
>JBBPDJ010000021.1:13744930-13761172 GCA_037974625.1 Cucumis cinereus
ATATCTCTAATTATTTTGCAAACACCATTATTTTTCTAAATAAAAATTCAAACTACAATATTCCTCTAATTTTCCCGACTGCATAATGGAAAAGAAATAAGAAAAACAAAACACTACAAGTAGATAGAGCTTGATCCAGAAATACTACAGAACTCATGTTAATCAAACTTGAGTTATAAATTGATATAAAAATTTAATAAAAAATATTTGAATGAAAATATCGATTAAAATTATAAATTAAGATAATAAACTATAATAATCTAGAATTATAAATAATGAATATTGGTATTTGGCAAAATGGAGAAATTGGTTAAATAATTGTTTTGGAAAAGAAGGGAAGGAATGAGAGGAGACCATTAAAAAGACAACACGTGTCAAAGAGTAATTGGAGGGTGTTCCACATGAAAGTGATATGAGATGATTCTATTGGGAAGTGAAGAAAGAAAGAAAAGGGCAAAAAGAAAATGGCGGTGGCGGAGGCGGAGGAGATGGAGCTCATCAGCCTTGCGATTCGGAGGCTGATGGAGGAGAACCACAACAGAACCACCTCTCATCGGAGCTCCGATGCCGACGCCGACGATATGCAGCTTCTTTCCCGATTACTATCTGAGGTTAGATAGATTTCGTTAAACAATTCATTCATATATATATATATATATTAAGATTCAAATTTCTTGTGATGTTAATTACTTTTATGATTATTTATCAAAATTGGGAGAGTCGAAATCTGGATTTTTTTTTTTTAATAATTTTGGTTATATTTCATGTGATATAAAAACAAGTCTGAGTGGACATATGAAATAGAGTCGGTTTAGTAGATAATACAGATTGTGTTTTATATTTTCAGATTTATTGAGTTAGTTTAGTAGATATGTGGTTGGTATATAATTTAAATTCTGTTTTTGAAAACTGTTTTCGAATGATGTGGCTAAAATATTGCAAATTTTGAGACTAATACTTTTATGTTTTCACTGTATTCAGAATTTGGATTTTACATTTTAAAATACATAATGATATTAAATATATATAAAACATTTAGAAATACAATATGTCTTTTATGCTTTTGGAAGGATAGAATTTAACCATTTTATCAAAATATAGAGATTAAACTCTTACTTTCTACAAATATAGGGATTAAATTTGCAATTTAACTAAATTTTTAAATATAAACTTTATTAATAAATAAATTAATAATAACTTATTTCTCAACTAAATTTTAGTAGATAAGTAAAACTGTTTTATGATTTATAAATATATTGTCTTTCAAATTAGAATTCAATTTTTGAATATGCCTTCAAACAGCTATTTGAAAACATAAAATAAAACACTTTTTTGTTTTCAAATTTCTGTTTTTAGATTCTGTGTTAAACAAACTTTTGAGAAATATAGTATGTTTTAAATCTGAAATTTGACATCTTAAAATGTAAAACTATATTTAAAAAATATGTATTGGAACATTGGGTAGTTTTGTCATGTTTTTGGTTATTGTGAAATTTATAATCTTAAAAAAAAAATTCCACCACCAATTTGTTAATTATTTGACCTTGTGTTTTTGGTTTATTAAAATTAATTTTTTTTTTTTAAGAAAATCAAATACTTAAGAAAAATAGTTAAATTTCTAAATAATTTTTTTATATGACTAATTTGTTTTTTTTAAAAAAAAAAAAATCTTATATTTATTATCAATTATTATAGTAAAAAAAAAAAAAAAAGAAGAAGCGAGAGAGGGCAAGATGGGGAATATAATTTCCATCTCTGTTTTATATGAGAATATTTTCCCTTAATGGGGATATCTGTGGTCTAAATTCTTTTTAACTCCATTTTCAAAATTCCCATTAACAGGTGGAATCAACAAGAGAGGAACAGAGGGTTAACCACTCCAAGCAAGAGGATGGGGAAATAATTGAGACAAACTTAGAGGCTTCTCAAACAGAAAATGTGGTAAGAAGTGATATCATCAAATTGAAAACAGAGGAGATAGTGAAAGAGGTAAAAGTAGTGAAGAAGCAAAATTTCATAACTCACTGCCTTGTTTCAGCAATGATTGTCCTCACTGTTGCTTGGCAAGTCTCTGAAGTCTCTTTCATTTTGAAACTAAGAGATGGGTTGTTCACCAATCCATTCAAATCCCTTGGAAATATTCTGAAAAGAAACACAACTTCAGCAATACAACATCAGATTGAAGCTACTGTACCTGCCTTACCTCATGTCACCTTACCCGACTTCGATTCATAGCTTCATCAACATCATCAACTAAGTTGTTCCTTTGAATGTGCAGCTCTTTCATTGTGGGTTAAACATTTGAACAACTTTGTATCTATATATATATATATATATTAGTTGTTTAAACTAAGAAATGAAATCCAAACCCTGTATTTTGAGTGTGGGTACTGGTTTTTGTTTTGGAAGTTTAAAGCTGTGATTTATAATGGAATATGATGAATGCAGGGAGTATTGAGCAAATCACTTGAATTTGAAGAAAGTATCTATTTCATCAATTCTCAATGACAACCAAGAAATTCGACTTTGCATAGGCACACATTGAAGCACAAGCACGATAAAATATAATCCAAGTTCCAATTTGAAATGTCTAAAAAACTGAACGGTGATAAACAAACTGGTTGAATAAACTGACATTTCAGGTCTCCCAACCCAATACCATGGATTACTCTCAACTTCAGGCATAGTTCAATCGGAAAATGTCGTTCTGCACAAAGAAGCTTCCTTGTGGGGTTGGCATCAAGTGGAACATCTGAAAGCACGTAGTAAATACATTTTGGTTAAAAAAAATTAACTACAAGATACATGGATGTAAGCAACTTAAGTACTTTAGACCTCACAGCTTATAGAACAAATACTCTAAAAAACGTAGAACCACAACTAACAATTTGTCATCAAAGCAATTCAATTTTCAAATTTAGCCAGGTCATACTGTAGTTATAACAAATTCTCAATTCTTTCAAGAACAACTTGACATAATTGAATTTGTTTCATAATAATACAAAGTACAAACAATAAAAGTAATGCCTATGTATCACATTCTCAATGGCTATTAATATTCAGAAAAGTAATTCATAGAATATAAAATATAAAAAATAGATTTTTAACAATATGACTCCTCATTCAAAAAAAAAAAAAAAATCCAACCCACATGGAATTTGAAAATGGTTTGAATTAGAAGAAACTAATGACGAACATACAGTTGCATTCCCATAAAATGATATATTAAAAGTAACAAATTCGGAATGAGAATTAGATCATGATCTTCAAATGTATCACTATAATAAGCCAAGGAAATTGTAACAAGCAAATTCACTAGAAAAAAAAAAAAAAAAAAGACACATGAAACGAACCCAGTGGCATTCTTTTGTTTGAAGAGAAGAGCAAGTGTGATGACACCTCAGAAATCTCCGTAAATAAAAAAACCAACCATGAACTTTAACAAATTATCAGTTCAGCATAAAGTTTTCGAGTTAAATAATTAAAAACCGTTCCTTTTATTATCTCATTCTCACTACACCCATGCTGATAAATAAGAAAGATGACCATTGACCACAAGAGCTCGTTCGATAATATTTCTTTTCAGAAACAAGAACCCAAAGCAAAAACATAAATCATCTGACACATACTGAAGCAACAACATAAACACATCACAATCTCAACATTGATCTACAGATTCGCTGTCCCATTATAATACTTATAATTCCGACGAAAGCCCCTAGATCTATAAGAACAAGGACGACGCAAACTACACAAATCCTAATGATAGTAAACAGCGCAACCGCATAAATTAGAGAATCACAACGCGAATTCAATCAACGCAGTCCAACTCTATAACAAGAACCGATCAGCTAACTCCAAAACAACACTAGATCCAACAAAGATCAAATCCACAAATCCAATATCAATAACCACCAGGCTCACAAATAGAAACAGATCAATAAAAATCTCCATTAAAAGACCAACGCATTACCTGACTGAATTTCAGAGCATGTTGTTCACCAGCGAGTTGAAGGTTGCCGCTGACGAAGACGAGCATGCCACCAGTAGGACCAGAAGGCTGGCAATCGACGGTGCTAACGGAGTGCTTGCACTGCTGGAAGGGGAGACTAGAGAGCTTGGCGACGATATTAGGTGAGCCTTGGATCTTCTGACCTTCAAACGTCAACATGGAATTGTCTTGGTAGAGATTACCAAGATTGGCTCGATTGGCGTCGAAGGTGGAGTAATAATGATCGACGAATGCTTTAGCCACCGCGTCGGGATCCATTCCAGTAACGTTGAAATTCGCCGGTGGAAAAGAGCTCAGAGAGACCAAATTTCTTCCGCCGTGCTTGGGAACGACGCCGGGTTTTGGAGAGAAACAAATGGAGACGACAGCGTTAGCCGAGGGTTCGAGAAGGAGAGGGTTAATTCAGTATTTATATTGTCAACAAATATCGAGGGCTAGAATCGTCATATTAGGGAATTATATTTTTTTATATAAAAAATTATTTTATTTATTTATTTATTTATTTATTTGGTATTTTGAAAAGTAATTGGCGTAAGTCTAACGCCACCACTTTTGCTTCAATGCCAAAGCCCTTAAAGAATATTATAAATAATTTGAAATTTCTTCAATTTTCAAACCTAAGAATTTATTTGAGAATCTAATTAATAATAATCATGCATTTTGTTCATCTCTTTTTTTCTTTTTATGTAGGCCAACCATAAATAAATTAATATGATTTTATAAGATTAATTGTGGATAATTCCATATTGATTTGAAGCTAAGGGTTGCTTCGGGCATCGAGTTCAGATAAAAACTCAATTCAACATTTGTCCACTAAGTTATAAAGTTAGTTTAAAAATAACTCGACTCTATTAATTTCTATATTATTCACTGTTGAAGTTTGCACATTTATCGAGAATTTTCATTTTCACCTCTAACTACTTTTGACGCTGAGCTCAAGTTACAACCACTACTAATTACTCACCATCAAACACTACTACTAATGATCAAATCTAACAATCATCTTTAACGACTATCTCTAATGTCCAACTAATTTGTAGACTACCACCTTCAGAGCCAACCACATATAGATACCACCATGACTGCATCTTCTAAGGCTTTCCACTTCTTTGTTCGACACTTGAGAATTACCAACATGGCTAAGTTAGAGTATGAGTTTGTGATAGAATTTAAAATTATTGGGTTCTATGTTGTAAAACTCATAATTTATGAAGGATAAACTTATCTATTATTCAATAAATAGGGTTAATCCATTTAAATAACATTTAGGTCGAGTTAATTTAGTTTTTTTACAATGCATTAGAGTTTTATTGAGAGACTATTTAAGTTTGGTCTTTAGGTTGTTTAAAATGATTTTTGACGATGAATTAAGTTTTAGATTCTGTGCTTGTTTTCAAGATTAGTATTAAAGCTTCTAGAATTTTCCAAGAACGTTCAAGTGGGATTGATTATCCTATTTGTCGAGTGTTCGAATCTTGGGACAAAGAACCTATTCTTGTTTCAAGATATTGATCTTAAGGCAATCCGAGTCTAACACATTTCTTGGAGTTGAAATCACAGTGTTTAGGGTTCTCATCCCAAAAAAGGTTTTTAATTCTAATAGCTAGATTTTAGTACAATGGTATTACAGACAATAATCCACTTAAGCCACAATTACTTTTTGTTTCCCTTAAAAGTTCGCATATCATTAGTAATGGTCTACTACTATTTTTGTGCATATTACACTTATGCATTCCACTGATGTGAATGTATATTATAATTTTCTTGTTTCATATGAAATAAGAGCATTTTGTCTACATCACATACAATTGTTACATGTAAAAAATTGTAATATATATATATATGTATATGTATATGTATGTATATGTATGCATATGAATATGTATATCTATGTATATATATATGTATATATATGTATATATGAGTGTTTTAAGTTGGCATCCATGGTTGTTAAAATTCTGGAAAAATAGGTGTGCAAGTGTAGGATTCAACAAAAAGTTAATAAAAAAAATATTTTAATTTCATAACTCCCAATAATACATGTGTACTTGTGAGAAAATAATGACAAATTGCAAAAAGCACCCCTCAAATAGGGTGTTAGTTGCATTTATGCTCTTAAACTTTCAAATTTGAAAATTGAGTCCTCAAATTTATCCAAGTTTTAAAATTTGACCATCAAACTTACATAATTGTATAAATTATACTAATTATATAAGTTTGAGAATTCGATTTTTATCATTCATTGGTCTAATTTTTACAATTATTGTATGTTTGAGAGGCAAATTTGAACACTTTAAGAAGTTTAGGGGCTTAATTATTATTATTGATAGTTTGAAGATGTAATTGCAGCTACCACCATACTTTAGGGGCATGTGTTTTTGTCATTTGCCTAAAAAAAAATAATTTTTATATTAATAAAATGGATGTTTCCCATATAGTAAAATGAGTACAAAATATTTACAAATGTAACAAAATATCACTAATAAATAGAAAATAATAGACTACTATCATTTATAATTGATAGATGTTGATAGACACTAATAGATGTCTATCACTAAATGTACTGAAATTTTGCTTCATTTGTAAATATTTTTAGCAGTTTTGTCATTTGAAATCATTTATCTTGATAAAAAAAATACGTCGAATTGTTGAATAAAAATATTTCAAAAAAAAAAATTGTTACAACAAAAGCAAATTATTCAGCCATTAGAAAAAACTGCACCAACTATATCCTTAATTTTAGAATTTTAGAACTCAACTTAACGCCCAAAACATAGACTTTCTAATTCATACAAACTAACTTTGCACCCTAAATATAAACATGAACCCTATAGACGTATAAACTTTAGACTTCATAACTCAACTCAATCCCTCAAACAATCCCTAAAATATATATTAGAAATATGCAATTTTTCATTTTATTATGAAAATGATGATGTTGTAAGAACATATGACTTAATAACTCAACTCAGTGTCCAAACAACCTTTAAATTTTTTTTAAAAAAAACAAGTTAAAAGGTTATACTAGAACTACGAACACACCTTGGTCTCACATCTAGCATGTGCCTTAGCATTTATATCCTTTAGGATTTGCTAAAGTTTCTAACGTGTGTAACAAAAGTTCTTCCACTCCCTTAACCTTTGCTATGGACCCAAGTCCAAAAGTAATTTCCAAGAGATTTTTTATCGAGTAAAAATATGTTACTTTTTCTCACAAGGATGAGGGTGAGAGAATTTTTACTACAACCCAAACGAGGATGAAACAAAAATATGTGCCCAACATGTCTTGATTCTTACTAGATATACTTATCGGTAGGAAATAAGAACATGTTGATTTGATATGGTATACCTTTTTAACGACGTGTAAGACAATAACATCATTATTTTAACGATCTCTAAACGTGAGCTTTAATAATTTCGAGTTAGAACCATCTTTAATCATACAAGTTTCAAGCTCCACATCCTCTAGAACCTATAAATAAATCTTTCTATGCTCACGAAATAGACTCTAGCTATTGCTCCATATATAAGAAATTGTGACAGCCTCGACATGTTGGTTGGGCCTGTTTTTTCAAAATTTTATTAAATCACAAGCGGACACATATGTTCTTTTTTGTCATACTCCAAAGAGATGAAACGTTGTGCTCTCGAGTCTTAACAACACATATGTAAAACGTAGGCAAATACGCATGTGATTCTATTGATCGAGACTTTTCTCTTAAATTGATAATTAAACGAAAACTTTTTAATGTAATAAAATGTTTGATTCCTTTATGCAACAATAAATATATATATATATATATATAAAATGTAGAAATGATTAAAAAAGAAAATTGGAAGTGTTTAAATATGATCTAATAAGAAGTGTAAATTTGCATTTGAGACAAAATATGCTCAAAATTATCAGTGGACTTCTGAATGGGATGAGAATGAATGCCTTCATAAGTTGTCACCACTACTCCTTCATCTCTTGTTAGCCTTTGAACTTGCTTCTTCACTTTGCAACCTTGGTGTGTACATCTATAGTAGCTTCTGAAATTTTATTCATTATCCAAATAAAATATGTTAATTATATCAATAATTTATGAATGAAATTTCAAATTAATTAGTCACTAATTTATAAACTAAGACAAATCATAGTACAATTAAATGAAAATAGAAAATATGTATTTTCAATGAAAAATAGACCTAATTTTTTTTATAAAATATATAGTTATCAAAATGGAGCTAAGATATAAATAGTGATTTATATATATATATATATTTATTTATTGTAATTATCATTGGAAGAAAAAAGATAAATAGTGGTAATAGAAAATAATTGATGGTATCGATCAATGCTAACCATCAAAATTGACTTATTTGGATATCTTTTAATGCTAAGAAATAATTATGATATCTCAAAGTTAGTGTTCAATTTCAAAATTTTAAAATGAATTTTATAATTGATATATATACACATAAAAAATGAATTGTGGAGTAGGAAAGTAAAATTTGTAAAATAATAATAATAATAATAATAATAAGCTAAAAAGAATGGAAATGGATAATACCTTGGGAATTTGTTGTTCTTCACAGCCTTCTGTCCGTACTTTCTCCATCTATAACCATCATCAAGAATATCAACTTGACTTCTTGTTTGAAAAGCAAATCTCCTACTTCTCATCTTCTTTTTCTTATCATAATCTCCCCCTCCCGTCTCCCCCATCGCCGCTCCCCTCACCTCCCCCTCCTCCTCCTTCTTCAACCCATCCACTCCACTACTCCTACCACATCCATCACCACCAAACCTAACATCCTCATCATCCTTCACACTACTCCTTCCATCCAACCACATGTCCTCTCTCGAAATTACATCACGAAACAACAACGGCAATCCATCGGAGACTGGCGGTGGCTGTCCAAAATGGTCTCCCCCGAGGTCAGAAGCTGGAGAAAACAAGATTTGTTGGAGAGAAAGGGAGGATGAAGTTGAGAGAAAATTAGGGATATTTTCCATCATTTTCTCTTTCAAACAAAGAGAGAGAACAATAATAATAATGGCGGCTGAAGAAGAGAACTTCTGTTTCAATTATACTTTCATCAACTTTGAATATTCTCGTAAACGGCAACTAAGAAAGTCTTATTATTTATATAAACACATTTTTTGTAATTTCTCCTCTCTTTTTTTTTTTTAAATATATAAATTAAATTTCATCAGGTGGTTTTATTATATATATATATATATATATATATATAAATAAATAAATTCAATATATATACACATATATGTGTGTATTTGCAATGCTTACGTAAGTGATGTTACATCTGACATGACCTGCTTTTATTGGTCTATTTATTATATTATCTAATTATACAAAATTTAAATTTAAAAATCCATCACATTTAATTTCAAATAAATTAGAGGACCTTTAGAACTACTCATCTACCACTCTAAATACTTAGAAAAATGCTTAAAACCTAAACCACATATTTAAAAGAAAATCTATAAATTCAAATATTTTGTTTTTTATTATTCTCAAGAAAATTCCCAATTTTTTTTTAAAGAAAAAAGCCGGGTTCAAATAATTATTTAATTTTTAAACCGGGTTTGTTAATAATGAAATCTCAGTCAATTTTGAACAGAAAAGCAAATTAATAAAATATATTTCCTTTAAAATTTAAAAATATTGACTTTATTTTTCAAAAACAAGAAACTTAAAATACCATATTAATGGAGATGGCTTGCTTTGATTCCCATTTGTCTATTTCAATTGTTCTAAAATATAATATATATATTAAACATAATTCTCTTCAAATCTTTACAAATACTAATTTAATTTTATAAAGTAAATTTTTAAACTTTTCTAATTTGGCCAAATTATCCATTGGTTAATTTTGTTTACTTAAATAAATTTGCATTGTTTAAATTAAAAAATATTTTGAAATTATAAGTTCATTTATTTTTATTTTTTTTGCTATATTTTATAAATAGTTTCATTTTTCATTTTTTGTTATTTATAAAAATATTATAATCAAGGGGTTTGAAAAGAAATAGTATTTTAATTATTTTAATTTAAAAATGGGTTGGTTTTGATTTTGACCAAACCAAATAAAAATCGTACATTGTACTTTTCTTCTCATTTTGAACAATGCCTTTTGACTTCTCCCATAAGAGATATATTATAAAAATTAAGTTAATTTGTTAATTTTATTCCTCATTTTTTTTAAATTTTTAATTTGATTTGTATTGTTTTTGTTAAATTATTTCGCAAAATTTCTATGACGTCACACATTTTTGTTGTTTTAATATTTTGGGACACAATGGGTAACATTGAATTTCTCTTGCTATAAGTATTTTTTTGGGTTTAGTTTTAAATATCATTTTGTTTTTTTTTAAATTTTAGTCGATGTATTTTTAATTGTTTTATTTTAACTAATTGCTCGAAATGATTTTCTATGAATTTTTACGTCCATACCAACTATCATTTAAATTGTGGTGTATTTGACCTCTAAAATTTTGATTATATCCATACGCTTGCAAACACACATGAGTTTATATTAAAAAGTTATGGATCACAAATCTTTATAACATCGACTTTGAAATAAGATGCTCGATTTCTTCACTCAACATATTGTTTAAAAAAAAATATTGAAGGCAAAATTAATCATATTGTAAAAAGTTCTCCTCTACAGCCACAATAATCGATAGTATCGATTTTCGTCTTACTATTTCATTTTCTAAACTAAAAGAAAAAAAAAATATAAACTAAAATAACATTTGTTCAACTTTATTTGGAAATATTTGATCTTTTTTTCTTATTTTTAGAAAACCAAGCCTATATTTTTATTACCAATATTTTTTAAAATTGAAAAAAAAAATGAATTTTAACAAACGCGTTATGGTATACTCGTCATAAAATAGTTATTTTTCTTATCAGCCACTCCAAATATTTGTCAAAATAGACATTTTATAACGTTAGAAATATATGATTGAAGATTCAAATCATTAATTTTAAAGATTATCAATTTCAAAATAAACATATAAAAAAAATTATATTGTTGACTTCTTTGTACAATAATTTTTGAAAATCTATGATAGGGACTAAAATAAAATTCTATACGAAATTTAAGGACCAAAACCTAACAACAACACTAAATTCAAATACATTTCATATAATACTAAAAATAAAAATACATTGAGAAGTAAAAATTCTTAGCCATAATTTTCTATAATTCATTCAACAAAGATTATTTTATTTTGACTCAAAAAAAAAAAAAAAAAGAAACATTTTCCTTTTTTTCTGACTTTTTAAGAGTCAATATTTACAAAAATGGATTTGTTTTATGGATATATTCAAAACGACACGCTCCTCGGGGCAAAACGGGCAAGTTTTTATTTGCTTTTGAATTAAAAATATTTTCCATCCATATTTTGCGAAATAAAGTATTCTTAAAAATAATAATAAAAAAAAAGGATCAAATTCTATTAGGCTATTTTCCATCCATTTAGGAAAAAAATTTGTACCACCACTTCAATCAAAGTAACTCAATTGACGTACATATATGATACTAATCGAGAAGTTTGTAAAATAAATAAGTGGTTGATTTTAAATTAAAAATAAATCATAATAAAATGAATTATTTTCAAATATAGTAAAATAAACCAAATTTTTTACAAAATATAGTAAAATATCACCGTTTATCTAAGATAAACGACAATAGACTATTATTTGTGTCTATTTGTATCACGATAAATTGTAATTTTTTTTATATTTATTGTAAATATTTTCAAAAAATTGTCACTTAAAATAATTTCTTTGGTAAAATAGCTTGGATAAAAACTCTAAATAAAAAACATTTTAGGTACTTATTTAGTATTTAGGGGAGAACATGGTAGACCGAAAAATCGAGCCGACAGAACCGAAGCACGGTCGAGTGGAGATAAGGAGGGGTATGGTCGTCGCAGTTTGTGGAAATCCAAATTGACGACAACATTTTTAAAAAATTTCAAAGATTTAAACTGACCTAAATCAATTGATCGACTGACCAATGATCGATTTGCACTTCTTCAAGATCAATGTCAGTTTGAACATTTACTAAACCGACCATAATTGGTTCAATAACGATTTAGTCAAAAAATTGATTTCGACCGACGCTCACCTCTATTTAGTATAAGTAAAAAAATGTCCCCATATATTAGACCTGAAATAACTTGAACTAATTAAAATATAAACATGGTTTTTTTTATTATAAGTAAAGTGACTATTTTGTAAATATTTTATTTCATTGCATTATTTTTAAAAATGCTCAATTAAAATACTACTAACTAAATTACACAAATAATTTAATTTATTCTCTCACCATTTTAAGATTCCATGATTTCCATGTTTTTTTATTTTATTTTATGTATTTTTTTTCTTCCCATTTTAAACTCCACAATTATATTTATCGTCGAAATAAAAAGTCCGAAAAGTATACAAATAGTTGCATATATAAAGAAAAAAAAACGTAAATTTTGATTTTTTTTAGTCCAATTAAGTTTTGGGTCTTTTTCTTTTTTTCTTTATTTAATTTCTACTAAAATTTTAAAATTGTACCCTCTTATTCTCCTAAGTTGCAAGTTTAATTTCTATTTTATTTTTACTTCAAAATATTACAATTTTGTAAGAAAAAACAACTTTTTTCTCTAAGTTTAATTTCACTATTTTACATATCTATTCTCTTTAATTCTTACCAATACTTACTATGATTTTCTTACATTAATTTCATTTAATAATTAGTTTTTTTAAAATAATTATGATGTGATATATTTTTTTAACGACCTTTTAATAGTGATAAAATGTTAATGAAAACTAATTTAATTACGGTCGAACAAGTTTAGTGATTAAAAGTGAGCGTTTATTGAAAAATCAAAATTAAAAATATAAATCAAAATTTATAAGGTAGAAATGCAATATTGTAAAGTTTTAAAGACTAAATGAAAAACAATGTCCAATATTTAGAGACATAAATGGTAATTTTGTTTAATATATATGTGTGTGATTTTTAGGGTTTAGGGTGAAAATCATAATTTAATGGAAAATTGAATTTAAATGTGGAAAATAAATATGGTGTGTGAGAGTTTGATTGGACAAAAGTGTTGTCGTTTTGAAAAGTCAACGACAAATATTAAGTTTTCAAAATGGGGATCTTAGTCAAATCAAATAGGATTCAATGAATTTGGAAGTAATGAAAAGTAATTTATGTCACTGTTCATAGTCCATTCTATTTGACCATTGATCCCCTTACCTACTTATATTACAAAACTTTCCATCTACTAATAAAAAAAAATACATATCTTTTTTATCGGGGTCGGTTTTTCGATCAATCTGTCATTAAACCAACCATTGAAAAGTACAAGTAAGTCTGTTTTACACTTTAGAATATATTTTTTTTAAAATTCAATTTGAACTTTTCCTAGATCGACATCCATTGATTTGGTCGACTAGCTCGATTTTCAGTCTATCATGTTTATGCCTACTTTTTTAAATATGGTATTGTAATTAAATTAACAAAAAAGAGCATTTAATACTAAAAATTTAAAGAATATTCATGTGGGAAATTTCATTGAGTTTTCCTAATATTATTGATTAATTGAGATAGGATAGTGTATGTTCATTAGGTGGTATGATGTAGCATCCACCAAATAAACACACACACTATTATATTATATTGACACACAAAATTATATTTTAACCCTAATTTTAGTGTGACAAATCACAACAACTCTAAACTTAGCTTGATCATAAACTATTATTTTTATTTTTATTTCAGTAAACAATTGGGTTGTGAGGATTTAACTTTGTAATTGTAATTTTACTTTCTTTTTCTTTTTTTTAAAAAAACGTGTATTTAAACATTTATTCACTAAATATTATTTTCACCTATACTATTAATTTTTCTATAAACCGATCATTTAGTACAACCTAAGATTTGTTTGGAGACTATCTGCCTTTAATTTCAAATACTTTGAAACATCAACGGTGAATTTGTAAAATGATTCTTATAACACCTTTGTTGTCGTCGTTATCGTTAAAGGTTTTAATTAAGGTTATGCAAGTTTCGTTTTCAAAGTTTCATTTTTGTATTTAATAGGTCTCTAAGTTTCTTCGTGTCTTGTTATGGATGAATTTGGGACCTGAGAAAATATGTCAAAAGAAGATAAATACAAGATAGAGTAGAGTTGCCTAATTAGATCTAGTTCTAATTTATTAGGATTGAGATCGAATCATCTCATCCTTTCTCTATTATCTAGTTCTCTTACCGACTTAAGCACTAAAGAATTTCTCTTTGTTTGCAGGTCCTCTCTTTTTTCAAATTACAAATTTACCGTTGGCGGCCGTGAAAGTCAGGTGAGTTCACTTGGCCGAATTTGTCATCAACGTATCTAGTAGATCTTCAATTTTGAAAATATAAAATGTGTATTTAAACTATAAATTTTGTGTTTAATATATCTCTGTTCATTATATGATTCATTGAACACGAGAATTGAATTTTTGATTAATAGAGATTTAAATTTTACTTTATGTCCTATGACCTATCAAATACAAAATAAAAAGTTAACAAACTTAATTAAATACCAAATTAAAATTTTATGTTAAATGTTAAAAAAATGTAAAAAATAGAAAATTTAAAGTTTAAAAAAAATTAAAATTTTAAAAACCTAATAATTGATATAAACTTAAAAATTTATGTACTAAACTTTGGAACTCGATTAAACCTAATATTTAATATTATTATTATCAAACATGGGAGACGTGAGAGATTTTTCTAATTGATCGATTTAGAATTCATTTGGGTTAAGATCTCTTTCCTTTGTAATTATCAATTTATTTGAATAGTCAAAAGAAATAAATTATTAAACTAAAAAAAAAGGGAAATAGATAATAAATATTAATTATTTAAAATAAATTAAAGTTCAAGGATTAATATGAGGATGAAATTGATGTTAAGGAACTAAAATTGTAATTTAACTATAATTAATATTTAATCAAATCTAAATATCTCTAAGAAATGGCATAAACTACGATATAATATTTCTTTTTACCATTCAAATATTTTATATTTAATTAGCTTAAAAGGGAGAGAGAGACAACACGTAAAAGAAGGAGAAAGAAAAGAGAGAATGAAAATTGTTGATATCAATATCTGGGTCGGTGAAAAACACACTTAACCTTCACTTGAGAATAACGATAAATTTGTAATTTAGAGAAGAATGTGACTTACAAGAGGGAAATACATGTATAACAGTGCGGTGCTTGTCACACAAAAACTTTGACGTTCAAGTCACAAAGTGTGTATGAATATTAAAGATAAAGTTTGAGTATATTATAATGAATTTACTTCTCTTAGAAGTTATCATGATGCTTAATGTGTAATTAACCTAGGTCCTTCTCAATAAAGTTTTAGACTTGTATTTGGGTGATTCTTTAGGGATGGGCGTGCGAGGGGGTGCCATGTCTGGTATTTTGTTGGGTTGACCTCGACCAGAGTTGAAGCGGACCACTTTCTCTTATCCATATTTTGAGCCTAAGATCATTCATTAGGCTGTCACGACATATGCGGGGTTTTGTCCAAACAGATATATCATGAGTCATGCCTCAACCTTTGGCCAACCCTAATTTCTAGGCCCATTTCGATCTTAAGTTGCCACTTTCAGCCTGAATCTTGCTATATTCTTGACTTTGTTGTTTCGGTTTTTTGTTCGATGTCAATTACGTCGTTTGGTTCAAAATTATCCATTAAAAAAAACATTTTTTAACTTGCTCGTAGATGTTAGACCATTCCTCCAACCACTACTAACCATATCTCATAGTTTTTTTTTATTATTCGTCAAAAGAAAATCAAACCTCAAACCTTGAAATTAACAACATAAGTTCACGTGAAGATTGAATTACTTTTTATTTAGAATAAGTCAAAGTTGTAAGTGCTATTATTTGTTTGAATGTTTAACTTCGAACATTATTTGATGTTTCAGGTTGTCAAATTTCAACAAAATTAAAGATTTAACATTATTTTGTGAGATCTTTTATACAATTCATTTGTCCCATAAATAGAAACTTAAACATTTCACTAATTCAATGGAGGAAGACTTTGAAGCCTAATTAAAGTCTTGGTAGAAGAAGCTCAACCATATTCAAAAACAAAATTAAAGTTTATATATATATATATATATATATATATATATATATATATATATATATATATAA
>JBBPDJ010000021.1:13761330-13789002 GCA_037974625.1 Cucumis cinereus
TATATATATAACATTAGTCAATAGTTTGATTATTGGGTTGTGAATATATTAAACATTAGTCAATATTTTCATATAAGAATATTTGTGTGTGTTAATTATAATTATTGGGGTTTTGTTTGATTTTTATTTATGTTTCAATTACTTAGCTTAATTTATAAGCTTACCAAAGAATCCACTTTCAAATTTATTTATGTCTATTTCATTATTTGAATATATTTTATAAATCTTTTGATTTTAAATTTTGTGTGGAGTTTCATAAATACTTGAAAGCATCAAAGAACTTTTCTTTCATAAAATGCGTTCAATAGACGATCCTTAAACTTTGAATTTTATGTTCATGCTTGAATTTTCAATAGTTTTATGTCGATTATGTTATTCACACAAATATTTAAGTTTGATATAATTTTATTGATATTTTCATTAACAATTTTATAAAATTGAGATCTCTAACATTTTTGTCGGGTGCGTTCAAACTTTATAGTTACTAAGAGTCGTGTAAATCATGTAAAAACACGTGGATTTAGGATATTTGAGTTAATGATTTGTCAAATCCACGTGGAAATTTAATAAGACCACACACATGAGGGGACGGCGGTCAAAAGATTGGAAAAGGTAGTGAGGCGGAAATCTCCCTTTACTCCCCCACCAAATTTGACTTTTCCTTTTCTTTAATTTAAATAATTCTTAACTCTTATTGTTTTTTTTTTCTTTTAATTTGTTCGTTAAAATACGATTTTAGTACTTCCACGATTTTAAATGTTTAATTTTAGTTTATATACTCAAAATTAGTTTTTTCTTATAACGTGTGAAATGCAGATCAAATTCGAACATCCTAATTGACAATACATAATTGATGTCATTCAAATTATAGTATTTTTGGCTTGAATTTTTTTTAATAATAATAATAATTCCATAAAAAAAATGTTAATAGATAGAAAAATAATATTAAATAACAAAACTCCTAAACATATTTACAGATATAACAAAATATCACATTCTATCATAGATTCCGATATACTACTATTTGTGTCTAATCTGTCTACTACATTCGTAAATATTTTGGTTCATTTTATTTCATATTTGAAAACAACCCTAAAAATATAAGAAACCATTGAATTTGAACAAAATTAAAAAAGAATATTTGAGCTTTATTTTTATTTTTATTAACTCAAAGCATTAGTAGAATTATTATAAAAATAGTATTCGAAAACGTGAGTAAAAGAAGATGTTTCATCGAAATTTCAGGCAAAAACATAGTTGGAGTTATTATCCATTGGATGTCATTGATTAATAATACTAAAATGTTTTTTTATATATAAAATAATAATAATAATAATAATAAATAATGATCTTTAAAATTCTTAATTAGTGAAATATAATAATATGAATATATTATTAAACTAATCTTGTTGGCGTGAGGGGACTTGCTTTCTTTACTATAATTAATTACTAAAAGTATATAACATAAATGACTTTAATTACTAGAAAACATACTACTGTATTTTTTCGACACGTCGATATTTGTCACAAGTTTAACATCGACACGACAGATGAAACAATATTTCTATCATTGATATTTTGTGGATGTCGATATTATAAACTTTTGATAGGAACGATGATTAGTTTAAGACTTGTTTAGTAACTGTTTGGTTTTTAGCTTTTTGAAATTAAGTTATAAACAATCTTTCAACCTCTCGAGGTTATTGTACACACACTTGATTTCAGTTGAACTATATTCATTTTGACAAGTTTGCCAATGTTTTTGTTATTCAAATGTGGATCTAAAAAAATACAAACATTTAAAACGGGTAAAACTTGATGAACGTAAGGCAAACCCAACAAAAATAACCAACAATTGATAAAAGCCAAATAAATTGAAAACACCACAAGTAAAGTTTGAGAGGGAAGAGGTCTCTCATTTTGTTTATTTTACTACATTCATGATCATAAAATCATAAGAGACGCTAACTTTAATTTGCATACTAGACATATATTTGACACACAAACTACACTATACATATATCGTTTAGTAATTATCAATTACTAGGTTTATATGATATGACTTAGGGTTTAAGGTTTAATGATTCTTGTTTCTTGTGCTTCAAAGCTCCAACACCAAGTCTAAGAAACATATACAAGAAACGATATTAGTTAGAAAGTGTTGATAATATGAGTATTAGCTCAACAAGCATAACGCTTGTACTATCAACCCTCGCGGTTAAAGATTTGATTCTCTCACCCCCTTGTATTATTAAAAAACACCCGAAGGGCCTAGTATTGCAAAAGTAGATCATGATTTGTAGAAAAAAAAATTGGACTTGTAATTTAGTTTGTTTAGTAAATTCTAATTTTGAGCTAGAGCCACAAGTTATTTTTTTCTTTTTTCTTTTCTGGATAGCCATTCGCACTTCGTTTGATAACCATGTTTTAGTGGACTAAAAATTCAAATATTTCATTAAAATGTAAAAAATAGTGTATGAGAGAAAACAAACATATAAATTTGAAAAATAGAAAACTAAAAATGAAAATGTTACTAAAGGTCGGTAAATTTTTTTTTTTTTTTTTAAATTAAGTTTATAAACCCAACTTTCTTAAAAGGTTGTCAAATTTCAAACGAAGTTTTTGAAAGCTATAAAAACTATTCTTTTTTTCAAAATTTTACTTATGTATTTAGAATTTGACGTCTAAAACTTCAAATGTTTCTTAAAGATAGATAAGTGAACATCATAATAAAGAAATTATAAAACAAACGACACAAAAGTAAAAAATGAAATATCGTTATCAAATGGGGTCTCATGTTTTATGCTCGAAGGGGATTAGGAACATTATGGCGAAATTTTTTAACCCCATATTATTATATACATAGAGTTAATTACAACGTATTTACTCCATTGCAAATCTAGAATTATATACATGATTCTTTTTCTCCAATCATCTCAATTTTTAACTATTAAACAATAAATCATGAAAAATCATTAAAAGAAAAAGAAAACATATATTTTACGTAAGATAAACTTTATTTCTTTCTCGAATAAAAAGATGTCTGATAAACTTTAATCAAATTAAAGATAGGCACAATAATAGTAATAATAAAGCGGGAACATAAATAAAAACATAGACATACGTACATACATGAAGCTCAAACCATAGAGACTAAATTACGACATTTCACTTATAGTCAGAGTCCGATTTGATCAATTGCTCCTTGTTCCAATAATTGAGATCGACATCGTCGTCACTAATGTCGGAGAACTGTGGAGGAACAGATCGGGTTTGGTAGCTTTGTAAGGTTTGCTTTAAGATGGGATTTTTTGGAAAGATCATGATGTCTTCATCTGTGGAGGTTGTTTCTTCATTGTTCTTATTAACTGATGATCTTCCATCAATGGTGGTGCTGCTTGTTTTTTTCTTTTTGTCATAATTCTTTTGTGCCTTATGATCCCCTTTTTGATATTTGGCCATTGTGATGCTTTCAGCTGGATAAACTTTCCTGTTGAACAAATGAAGAATCTACAAAGCCCATTGCAAAGTGTTTTAGGTCGATATCATCGAGGACGGTTATTGAAACGGAGCTTCGTTTTCATTGTTTTCTCTTTTTTCTTTCTGCAAATTTATGACTCTCGAACTATAGTGATTATTATAATTTTCTAGAGAGGAGGGTGACGAGTGTGATTTGAACCTCTGCTTTCAAAAGATTGATTAGTAAAAATATTTACAACTAAACTGTACTCGTATTTTAAAAAATTAGTATAATGTGTTTAAAAGAACGAGATAAAAAAAAGTGAGCTAGATAGACAAAGAAAACATGGTGGAAGGAGTGAGGGGATAATTATATTAATGAAATAGACTTTTCCTTTTTTTTTCTTATCCAAAAAGATAATAAGTAATGAATAACGTTTAGGACTCTTTTGATAACATTTTTATTTCTCATTTCTTGTTTCTCGTTTTATGTTTTTTTTAAATAGAAAAAAAAAGAAATTGTGATTCTAACAATTTGTTTTTTTTTAAAAAAAAGTATTTGGTAGTTTTTTAAAATGTAATAAATTTCATATAAAATTTGTTTTTAAAATGATATTTACAAAATTTCAGGGATGAAAATAAACTAAAATATTTACAAAATATAGCAAAATATCATAATCTATCCACGATGAACTACGATAGACCAAGATAGACTATCATCTATGTCTATCTTTGTCATGGTAGACATTGATAGTAATCTATCTTGGTCTATCGCAGTTCAATTGTGGTATTTTGTTATATTTATAAACATTTTTAGAAGTTTTTTCATTTAAAATAATTTCTCAAAATTTTACGTTATATTTATTTTCATAAATGTATCATCATGTTTATAATTGATTAAATAATGATTTTATTTAGAAAAATAATTATAAATGACAAAATGCTGAAAATATTTACAAAATTTTAGATTTTATCAAACTGATACACTGATAGACTTTTATCAACTATCAATGTCTATTAGTGGAAAATATATAAAAAACTATACGTCGTTGTTTACACAATGTGAAAAATATATTTTTGAAAAATGAGAAAACTTACTCAATGATTTTGTTTCTTTAAAATTTGCGAAACAAGAAACCAGAAACACAAGAATATTACCAAAACCAAACAATCTCGAAATGATCTATTTTTACCGAAAAAAAGTTTATGGAGGTGCAATTGTGACCACACCCAGGTGACTTGTGTTCTTTCTTCTTTTTTGGGCCTTTTCTTTTATCATGAGAAATAACACCAAAAAAAAAAAAAAATGGAAAAGAGTTTGATGCATTACCTTGTGAGGTTTTGTTGCAGTTGAAACATCCAAGACTCCACCAGAAGCATTTGAACTTAAAGTGCTTTTAGAAGCAGCACAAAACATCTTTTTCTTCAACTTCTTTTTTAACAATTGCATCCCATACTTATCCCCTTCCTTCTCTACTTTCTTTTGCTCATCCTTCTCACATCTACCCCCTTCCTCTACCACCTTACTTCTTTGAAACAGCTCCCCGAGCGACGTCCGGTTCTCCTTCTTTGCCATCGTCGTTGACATCTCAACCGCCGACCCAAACAAGTACTCTTGAAGTGGGCAAACCACAGCGTCATCACCACTCTCAACATTATTATTGCTCTCCACTTTGCTCGCATGGTTGTCCTGCCTCGACCCCCCATCGTCTTTTGCCTTGGCCTCGAGCACCTTCTCGAGCTCATCATTGATCAGCTTGAGCTCATTCTTTGTGACTTCAGTTTGATCACTTTCAGTAATGTGATCAATGGAGATGGAGAATTTTGGGGTTGCTGGTTCAGAAGAGCCTAGGGTTCCAATGGCAAGAAAGCCAGGGAAGATTTCAGCTATGGAGATTAGGGATTCATCTTCATCTGATCTTGCAATATCTAAGTCTCTTTGGGCTTGTTTGAAAGGGTTATTGGTGCTTGTTCTTGGGAAATATTGATGTTCATCATTTATTTGTTGCCCTAAAAATACAATTTCAAATATTTAACCTATAAACCAATATAAAGAGAATTTTCATGCAATATACATGTAATTCCAATATTTTTATCGACATGTCAATACTAACATAGTTCAACTAATATCCAGATGTGTTAGTGACCAAGATTAGGTCTGTAGTTCAAATCTCCTTACATCTATAGTATTAAAAAAATATTTTTTTTACATAAACACGCACACACGCAACAACTGGGTAAATCAATTTCTTGGACTTTGAACTTTTTCCTACTAGGTCTATAATATATTTGATTTTTTAAATTAAACGAACTTAACAAACATAACTTCCTACTTTAGTTTTATATCCGATGAAACTCTTAACTTGGATATCGTAAAATTGTGAACAATAAAAATTGTTTAGACTTAAAATTAAAAAAATTACGGATCTATTAGACACATTTTAAAGTTTAAAAATTTATTGTGCATAGAATCGAAAGTTTAGGAACATATTAGCAAGACACCTTATAGTTCATAGACTAGATAAATATAAAGTTGAAACATTAAAGGTGTAAGCTTATAATATAACCAAAAATTAACCGTGAAGATTAAAATTAACGACTTTTATGAAATATTAAAATCAACCATGAAGATTAAGGGTGTGTTTGAAATACACTTTCAAATATTAATTTTAAAAATAAATCATTTTAGAAAAAATAACTTTTATGGAATGTTCAAGTGAGCATAGCTTTGAAGGGTTGAGGGGACAAATATGAAATATGTAATTAAGGACATGTTTTAGAATACTTTTAGAAATAGTTATTCTAGCAAAAATCATGTCTATAAGTGATTTATTAAAAGCAATTTCATATTAATCATTTTAATTCTCTGTCTTACACTTTTAAAATAAAAAGTGATTTCCCTCTAGTTTTTTGTTATTTGAAATTTTTGTTTTCCTTTTTTTAATTACAATTTTGTTTTCACTCTTTTTCTAAGAAAAACACTTGAATTTTCAATCAAATTATAAAATTAAAAAAAAAAGATCATAGAAACTTTTCTCCCCTAAGTTTTCAAAATTTCAAAAACTCGACTTGACTTTTCAAAACATCAACGGAAAGTAGTAAGTCGATATAACTAAACATAAAAACTTACCGATAAAAGTAGTGTTTATAAACTTAACTTTAAAATAATCCAAAAAAAAAATATCCTTAATTTTCAAATTTTGTAAAAAAGTACGTACGTAGATTTAAAAACCGAAGAAACTGGTAAGTAAAAGTAGAATTTACAAGCTTTAATTCGTAAAAACCAAATCATCATAAAACATAACCTAAAATATATATAAATATTACGTTAATGATATATTGGCAAGCCATGCATGCATGTAGTTAATTAAAGTTGAAATAAAGTAGTAATTAGCTAGGAGGAATTACCAATGACAAACTCTTTGAGCGGTTGGCCATTGTTTTGCCTAAACTTGCGATGCATCCATCCTAACAACTGTTCAATTCACAAGAGAAAAGAAGAATTAGGGTTTAATGTGGTTAATTGGTTCTCTCTTTCAAAGATCAACCAGCAAAAATGTAATAATCTTACCTTCATCTTGAGAAGCTCTCTTGAGATGAGGAGTTTGAGGATCACTTTCTTTTAATAGTTTTGAGAAGATTTGAGGAGGGGATATGGAAACATAGAGATGGTAACAAATTTAGGTTTTGATTTTCTCTTGGAACCAAGTGTTAATTGGGGACCTCAGTTTCTGGGTCCCGATCATTGGATTGAATTGATTCTTTTTTAAATGGTGTAGTTTAATTTCAATCTATTCATATAAATCATCGAGAGTAAAATCAAATGGTGCACTCTTTAAGTTTATTCTGTTTGGAGTCGCATCTTCTTTGACAACGTAGTTTATATGAACAAAAAATAGGACACATTCAATGAGTGAGTGGAAAGACATACTCCAATTAAATCAATACATCATTCCTTGTCTTGACATGTTCATTCACTACCTGATCCCTTTTTTCTTTCTTTCTTCGAGCTAATCGTTTCATCAAGTCACATAGTTCACATTCAAATTATGTTATATAATACCATAACAATAATTTATTCAGGGATAAAGAACTGATTCTACATTTTTAAAACGATATGATATTATTCACATTATGAATCTAATTCCAAATGTGTTTTATCATTTTATATTCCAATCTTAAAAGCACTTCTTGTCATTCTTAAAACAAAAAAAATCAAACAAAACCTCTTAATTCCATTCAAATAGAAGGCCAGCCTAAAAACTCTAAACCCTATTTTGTTTGAGGCTTGGTCTCCATTTGGAGCACTATTAATGAACTCAATGGGACACACATCCAATAAGAAAGAGACAAAGCTCCAAATAGGCCAACCCTACATATTCAAATGGTGTGTTTTACCTCTAACATATTATTACATTAACATATATATAATTTCTTTATTATATTGAACAAGACATAACACAACACATCAACATTGTCCTACATCATGTGTTGCATATAAAATGAATCTAGCAAGACAAGGGCATGGAGGAAAGGGGGCTTAAAACTTTTCAAAAATAAAAAATAAAAATAAAATTAGGGTTTGGACATAGTCGACAAAGACATGTTCTCTTCAACTTGGAAGTATTTTCTAAAATTTATTGTAGGCTATGTTGTAGATTTTTATATTGGTCCTTCAATTCTTTAAAAATGTAATCATGTCCCTTAAATGTACCATATCCTTAATATCAACTTTCTTTTAAGACCTTTTTAGTCTATTTCTACACACAACTACTTCAAATTTTGAGTAAAATAATAATAATAACGGGTACTAAAAAAATGAAATTATTTTAAATATAGAAAAATAAACTAAAATATTTACAAAAAAAAACTAAATAACGTAAGAAAACAACATAATTAAATTTAATAATTTATTCACCAGAAATATCAATAAATGAATATTTAAAATTTAGTTTTTATTTAATAATAACTTAATTAAAATATTAATAATTAGTGATAAAATCTTATGTTAAATAGTTAATACAACATAATATTGTGATAAATGTATTAATTGAACTTTATCAAATCTAAATAATATATTTTATATTCAATAATTAATTAAAATTAATAGTAATAATCAATTGATACTAATTTATTAATTAATCAGTCTCTTTATTCATCTTTCAACCATAAAAATCCTATAAGTTTGGAGAGGACATTAAAACATCCATCTCAGGTAGGTTTTAATGTCTCCTCGATGATAATATCTTGGATTTGAAACCGTCTAAAACAAAAGATTCTAATATTAATGAATTTGAAAAAAAATGTTTCATTATGATAACACACACTACCTTTGGAAGGTATATATAGTAGTGTGTATATATATGAGATTGATTAATTGAATTGCTAGATTTTTTTTTTGTAAAGAACATAAAATTTCAAACATAGAGGGGTTTTTGTATAGAAAAAGAAATTATAACTCATATATTATTTTGTATAATATAGGAAAATACATTCTTTTCCAAATTTCATGAGCTATACATGTGTTGGTACAAATCGAAGTACGAATAAGTTATTTGTTTGTCGACCCGTCTTCAAGGAGTTGTTTTTTGTTCTCCCAAAGATTTTGGAAGGATTTTGTCCAAGATTGTCTCAGTAAATTCTTCCTTACAAAAACACAGGTGGAAGTTGCAAATACATTTGCCTGGAATGGAACAATCTTTCTCAGTATTGCATGGAACGTTTACTACATGTCTTGCCTCTGACACGATGAGTGTTTCTGAAACATTTTAAATTGATAATTGCCATTCAAGAATATAGAAAAAACATATAAACGAGGAGAATCTTAAAATTAATTCATATACCAGAAACGATGAAGAACATCAATAACATGCAAGCCAACTTAGTTGGGGACTTCTCCATATCGAAATTATAGTTGGGTGAAAATTATATATGATTTGGAATCTTTTGAATTAGTTTTTATGTTCCTTACATCCAAAATGGACCATGATTTATAGTAATTTGATGTAGCTAAAAATGGCAGGAAATATGTCATGCATTAAAATCACAATATCAATTTGTGGTTATGGCTATATGAACATATGCTATTTATATCTGTCATTTATGATTTTTATATAGTTTTATCTCCTTTATTGATTTTGTGGTGCTTTTTTAAGAAAAATGCATGTATATAGAAGGTGGAAAATTTGTTTGGGTAGGTTCATTTTCATATTATCTATTAATTTGGGTGTCAGATTTTGGTCAATGAAAAGAACACTTGACTCTCACGTGATACCAACAGTTGAATTTGTAATTTGGGAAAGAGAAAACATGCAAAACAAAAAAAAATGAACCAAAATATTTAAAATATTTAACATTAAATTATAAAGTGTTTTAGTGTTTAAATTAGATGTGAATTGGAAGATGCAATGCACCTACTCCTAGTTTTGGATTTGTGTTTGGATGGTTGTTCATATCTTCTTATCCATTGCTTGCATTGAGGTCAAATCCCTTAGCCCCAATATTGTGTGGTTAAATGTCTTGATCACTTTGTTGATTTTTGGGAATTTTCTTTGTGGCAACTTATAATTGGAAACTCACTATTCTAAATTCCAATAATGTACTATAAATTATTTTATTTTTCAATTCACATAAAAAATGCATCGCCATATGTTAAAGAAAAGTATAGATGGATAGATAGGAATGTGAAATTTTGGACCAATTACAAATTGTCACGTCGTTTACTAAAGTAGTGGCAATAATAAAAGTAACTGAATTTATGACTAATTGAAAGTTGAGACATTTTCCAAATCGAAATTGAAGACATAATTTTGGCAAATTCTGATGGTGCCACGTATTCTTATCATGACTGTTAGATTAAATAAAATTAATTTGGTCAAATTTGATATTATTATTTGGATTAAAGTTCAATTAAATCCGAAAATAAGCTTAATTTAACCTGAATGTTAAATAAGACCCAAATCCAATTTGTTGGACCCGAGGGCTAAGTCCATGAGTCAAACAAACACAAGTTCACAAACTCCACCAAAGAACTCCATAAATAGAGGAGTTCTACTTCATTGAAGGGATTCGAAAATTTAGATTTCATAGAACCTATAGAGAATTCTCTCAATTACCAAAAGACTACTTTGGGTCTTGAAATTGAACCACATATAAAGACTCAAGTCCCTTCGAAGGAATAAATATTATTCCAAGATACCAACTTCAAGAACATCTTCGCGCTCCACTTCCAAATATTAAGCTTACACGTCCGATCGAGTGAAAATGAGAGGATCAAGTATTAGAGATTGAACCGCACTACCACAAATTGACGTAAACACAAATTCAGCTCCACAAAGCACGTTTCTATGAAAACCTTGAGTGAACAAACACATCCATTGGTAATCTGACAAAATTTAACATTATTTTGTAAATGACTAGCATTGTGTTGTAAATTTGTAATCCAACAAAATTTGCAATATTCCATCAAAGTAATTCGAGAATTGAGTTGAACCGCACCCATTGGTTCGGTCACGTTAGATAATGTCAAGAACAATTCAATTCGATTTGGTTCGCTTTTTTATGACTTGTTTAATAAAAAAAAATTTAAAAACAAGTGACTCAATAAAAATAATGTTACATTTTACCTTTTCATACATATGTTTAGTAGTAGTGTTTAAAATTGAATTATAATTTAAATAATTATTTAAAATGTATTTGTTACTATATATTGTTTAATCATAAAACTAGTTGCAGTTAGGTTAAAAGACAATTTTGGTTCTTAAACTTTCAAAGTAACAATTTAGTCTCTAAATTTAATTTATAACGATTTGTTCCTATACTTTCAATTACGTAACAATTTAGTCCCTGAATTTTAGTGTGTAATAATTTGGTCCTTATGCTTTCAAATATTTAGCAATTTAATCCCTAAGGTAAAAATATTTATCAAAATTAGATGTTAATTTCTATTTTTTTTTATTTAACTTTGTATTATATAACATTTTGAGTTTCTAATTTGTTTATTGACTTATTTATACAAAAAGAAAAAAAAACGCATTGAATCTTAATACAAATTTCTACAATAAGAATTAAATCATTACAAATTTTAAAGTACATGAATTAAATTGTTACGTAATAAAATAAATGATTTAAATTATTACAAAATTAAAATAATTAAATTCTTATAAACTAAAGATTGTAAACTAAATTGTTGGGTTTAGAATAATGGAGATTTTTAACGTAATTATTTAGTATATGATTTACGATAAAGTAGTATTTATTAATTTATTGAATATGATTTATGTTGAAACATAAAATACAATTGGGGTTCTCTACAAGCTCTTCCTCCCTCCGAACGCAACACTCCTCACTTAGACTTCTATTTTTATTTTTATTATTTTTATTTCTATATTTTCACCATCCAAACTCTCTTTTCCTAAACCTATTTTCGCGTTCCGACGGTTAAACCCCAGCCGCCGCCGTTCCTTTCGGACGGCGTCTCAGCTCCTGCTGTCTCACACTGAGCTATCACAGTTACTTATCTATTGCCTTCTTCTCAGAAACGCAGTGGTTCAGCCCCTAAACAGCAGGTGAGATCCCTCTGCCGCCACTCATGTTTCAGAACCCTAAGGGTTTGATCTTTTGTCACTTTCGTTACTTTATGTTGGTTTATTCTATTCATCTACGGAGAAGAAAATCAATAGATGATTTTTTTCTTTTGTTGATTTCTCGTTCTACTAATGTTTAAGCAGTATATCCAAATCAATAAATGAAGAGAAGAAAAAAGTTTAAGAAGATGAACAAAGAAAAGACAATTTACCTGTAATTTGGTTGGTTGTAAAAAAGAGTTGGAAACCTGTATTTGAAGGGATTGATATAATAGTTGTTAGTTTAGAGAAACAGTAAGATACAATACTCAATTAAGTAGAAAACTAAACTTGCGTTTGAGTGTGAGTTTTATTGAATAACATTGAGTTTGCTTGAATAAAGAAGAGACAATTCAAGCATACGAACTAGCTTAGAGTTACATTTGCATAGAACCGGTGTACGTCTGATTCTTTTAGAATCTCGTGTAGGATAAAGTTGATTATAGGGTGAAGCTTAGAAATCGCAACTTATTTTAAATTCCTTGTTTTGTTTTCTGATTAGAAATCCCTCCAAATTTTGGGTTTAAACAGGGGTAACGTAAAATATTCAACTGACCACAACTTTCTTTCTACATCATTTCATAAGTTTCTTAGTAAAAGATGCAGCACGACGAGGTGATATGGCAGGTCATCCGCCACAATCATTGCAGTTTCATGGCCAAGTGAGTGTTACTTGCGAGTTATTTACATTTCTTATTTCAAAAGGTTTTTTTTTCCCACTTTTCTCTTACTAAATTTTGACTGGTTTTGATGCTTCCGTAGGATTACAACTGGGAAATTCTGTAGAAACCCTTATAATGTAACTGGGATATGTAATCGGAGTTCATGTCCTTTGGCTAACAGTCGCTATGCTACTATTCGTGACCATGATGGTATTTCCTGCTCCTCCATGTTTGTATTTTGGTCTCTTTGTGAATTCTTGATTCTCAGGCATATTCATTGAGCATGCTACTTGTATTTGTTCAACAATTTCTTGTTTTTGCACTCAGAGGCTGTTAAAAACAAATTCACTGTACTGTACCTCTATGGTGTTATTATGAGAATCGAGAAGAAATATGTTGAGGAAAAAAACATTTTTTATGCATGCTAATGATTTGTTGGAAAGCTACTGTTAATTTGATACCTAACTATAACAAATTATTTGTCGATATTGTGTATTGTCTGTAGTTGAGAAATCGCTAACAAAAAGTTTTCATTCAAATAAGCAAAATGTTATTCTCATGTTTTGTAGGGGTTTTCTATCTATATATGAAAACAATTGAAAGAGCTCATAAGCCAAATGAGTTGTGGGAAAGAGTTAAGTTGCCCAGAAATTATGAAAAGGCACTGGAACTTATAGATAAACATCTGGTAAGTAATCATCTTGCTCAATTATGCTCAGTATCTTACGTTATCTGTGTGATTCTCTTTTACTAAGTCTTTAACCTCTATTATATGCCCTTTGACAGATGTATTGGCCTAAGATACTTGTACACAAGACAAAACAACGATTGACTAAAATGACCCAAATGCGGATACGAATGAGGAAGCTTGCTTTGAAAACAAGGTTCACTATTTTTTTGCACATTTCTTTGTTTTGGAAATAGAGGCTGTTGTTCTTCCTACATTAATTCATCATGGGTACAATAAGCTTTGTTATGTTAATTTTCTTTGCTTTCCTGATTCTGATTGAAGAAACAGCAAATGAAAATATCACTTTCAATAAGTTTAAAGGTTGGGAGCTCTTTTGGTAATTGAAATTTCAGAGTAAATTATAGCTGCTTCAAAACTTCCAGTCTGATGGTTTTGCATATGGGAAAATTGAAATCTCTTTCGTTTCCTTAATCATGTTGAATGCATCCAATCTGATGCATTAATGAGGAGCAGTCTAATATCGATGTTTATAAGGTTATATTTCTTTGGTATTGACTATGTATCACTCTAATTACCAAACAGGGAGAAAATAATGACAACACCCAGAAAGGAGATTAAAAGAGAAGCCAGGAGGGAGCAGAAGGCTGAGAAAGCAGCATTGTTAGATAAGGTTGAGTATTTGGGATATTCTTTATACTGATACTAATGGAGTCTTTCTTTAATTCAACTTAAAATATTTTTCTTAACTTATAGTTAATGTAGGGAAACCGTATCTAATATCTACTTTTATGCAGAGTATTGAAAAGGAACTACTGGAACGTCTTAAAAAAGGAGTATATGGTGATATATACAACTATCCTGTCGAAGCGTATAACGAAGTTCTTGAAATGGAAGAATTGCAGGCTGCCAGTGAAGAGGAAGAGGTAGCGTTGCCCTTCATTCTTTGTAGGAAGAGTCTGAGACTTGATGAATAATTTTACATTCCATTGTCTGATAACTTGTGTTTTTGTTTGCACTAAGCAGGAACCTGAAATTGAATATGTTGAAGGGTATGAAGAACTAGAAGAAGAAGAGGATATGGAAGATTTTGGCGGTCTCGCAATCCATAATCAAGAAGATGCAGATGAAGATAGTGGTAATGCGGGATTTAGAATTGAAAAGAAAAACTGATTTTGAGTTTTCAATGAATCATTGCAGTCTTTTATTTCTTTTATGTTTTGTTAGAGATATATTATCTCCATCCATTTGGGTAATGGATACCTAGATCATGCAACACTAAACATGAAATTCTTTTTATCCTGTCTAATATTGTGTATAAAGAAGAGGATTTTGTTTGATTTTATGAGATCTGAATATCTAGATTTTATGTTCTGATGATTCAGATGGACTTGATGAAGACCTTGAAGACATAGAGGTTCCTCACAAGAGAGGGAGAAAGGAGTCTACTTTTTCTTTGAGGAAGCTCGAGAAAGATGCTCGTGCCAAACTGAAGAAGAAAGCGAAGGTTATAGTTGAGGTAATAGTTGATTTCCTACCATCACCTCAATAGTTTGTTGGCTAACTTGCATTCATTTCACACATATTTAGAGGTTGTTATGGGGACCTGCTGACTAGTAGAGACACTATTAGGAATAAGACAGAATTAAGATGTTCTTTATAAGTAATTAGTTAGGAAAATTATAATGATGATTTTATAAATAGAGTGAGTCGGAGAGGGTGAACGTAGATAATGATTCAGTTGGTTTTAAGCTTGAGTAATCTCAAGAGAGTGAGGATTTAAATACCTTAAATTAATAGTCCGTCTTTTATATTGCAAGATCATTTTGGTTTTGTTTGGGATGTATCATTGATATTATTCATGAGCTTTTCTCTCTGTCTTGTATCATTCCAATCTGTTGGATAAAGGAAACTATTTTTTTCCTTCCATCTTTCTGTTTGTGGTCTTCCATTTTCCTGATAAATCATAGATGAAGATTTCATAGAAACATTTTACTTTCTCATGTTATTTTTTGGCATTTTTCTCGCATTGCTATTCAGTCCCATTTATTTGACATGTCCAATTACTTGCCACACCATTACAATTTTGTATCCATGGAAGGTAGGTTTTCTAACAATATGGTATGAATTGTTAATTTATTTAAATATGAACTGGATCTTCACATTTGGAATTTGTTCTGGGCACGTTGTCTGAAATCAAATTATAATATCTGGTATACAATTGTGCTACTTCCATTTTCCAGTTAATAACATTCATTGTGCTATATTGCTAGGTTGAGAATGAAGAAACCGATGAGCGGCAAACAACAGTCCATTAAGTTATTCCTTGGCTGCTGTTTCTACAAGAGGAGAGGCTAAAGAGGTTCTAAGGGAAAGCCATTTTCCAGTGTAATGAGACAGCTGAGAGAGTGGTAAGAGTTTTGATAATTAGAGTCAATCTTCTATAGATTAACAATTCAATTTTGCTGTCTCAGAAGGGAAATCCATTAGGTCCAAGGAATCACATTCACCATTTTCCTTCTCAGAGTGCTTACCTACCAATCAAGGTTTCTCATTTTTGTTTTTATAATTGGAACAAACTTCAAAATCCCATCTTCAAAATTTCATTGATACAAATGTCGTAATTATGGAACTTGCATTGCAGATACGAAAAGTCAAAACTAGGTAGATAGATAGAATCCATCATGAAACATACTTTGTTGGCTTTGTTTTTGCACCAAGGTCCAGAAAATGATAGTCATGGTCTTGAAAAATGTGATTGATTGATCCAATATATTGTTAAAAACCATACTTACTAGAGACTACTGCTATTAGTAGTAATAGTAATATGAACTGCCATTTCTCTATTAAAATATTGATGTTACTTAAATTTCCCTCAATCTGATGTAACATGGGTTGCAACACTCAACTTTGGAACTAAGGAGACAAATGATCGTAGGTGTTCGAGGATTGGTCTTAGAGGAATATTAAGGGTATATTAGTAGTTAGCTAAGTAGTTTGTTAGGGAAGTTGGTTATAAGTAGAAGGCGGAGAACGGAGAAGATATAAGAAATATTTGGTGAGAGAATTAGAGATTGAGAGTTCTCTCAAGATTGGGAGGATTCAAGTATCTCGAACACTTGATTTATTTTGTATCGTTATCTCTTACATGTCAATGTATTCGTGTTTTCTCATATACTATTTAAAATATGTATTAGTGAATAGAAATTGTAACACTTATCTAAACCTTGAATGTAATTTCTTAAAATTAAATGTTTTGGACAAAAGTTAATACGATCAATAAAATTATAAAAAAGAAATCTTTTCCAAGAGAAGTTTGATTTCCATTCCCTTCCAATTTGAATAGGTAAAATGTTTGTATGTTGTATTAATTAATTTAAAAAATTAACAAATTTTTTTTTTATGATAAACTTCAATTTTACCAATTGGGTGATATTGTTGTAGGTTTTTACCTTCTAATTAACTTTCTTTCTTTTTAAATGAAAAAAAAAATCATTGAAGAAAACATGTGTAGAGAATTAATGAAACTTTGAAATTTGTGTGTAAAAAAGCTGTATTTTAATCCGACTTTGTGAATTTTGAAATAATTCAATTCTTTACAAAGTTGATTTGGTTGAAAGTTTGAAACTAGAGACTTTTGAAAGATTCTTACTTTTCTTTTTGTTTTTTAATTATTGTTTGGGGATAAAATAGCCAAAATTTAACCCAAAATAAATTTTTATAAATTTGAAAATTCAAACAACAAATTTAGAGATAAACGATTGAGGTTGTATCCGATAATCATTTGGTTTTTAAAGGTACAAACATTATTGTTTATCTACTTTTTATTAATATTTTTCAAATTTACGACACATCTTGAAAATTATATATACAGTGATTTTTAAAATTTTATTTATGCTTTTTTAGAATTTTAATAAGAATTAAACCTTTTTACTTAAAAAATATGTAAAACATTGTGAAAAAATGGAGAAAAAATAGGTTTCATTTTTCAAAAACCTAGAGTTTCGTTATGAAATTATTTGGTTTTCGATTTTTTTGTTTTTGAAAATTAAGCTTATAAATATTTTTTTTCTTTGTTTTTCCACTTTCGACCATGTTTTAGAAAACAAAGCTGAGTTTTGAACTGAAAAAAATAGTTTTAAAAAACTATTTCTTTTTTAAATTTGAACTTAAAATCCAACATTTTTATTTAAGAAAAATGAAAACTATAGTAAGATATTAAGAGAAAACCTGTCTAATTTTCAAAAATTAAAAATAAAAAACTAAATATTTTATCAAGCAGGACCCAAATAAATACCAAACGATGGCAGTTTTTCCCATATTAATCACAACCGTTTTAATTTACTAATTTCTTTTAGACTATAACTAAGCCTACAACATATATTTTAATTACAGTCTCTCTTCTGATATTTGTTGATTTTTGTTATTCTGATTTTTGTTAATTTTTGTCATCATAATAATTAATATTAAACGTGTTTACAAATTAAAAAGGAATCTAGTGGCAAAATCAATGTCAAAATCTAGTGGAATATATTTTAATTTCTTTTTTCTTCCTCCTTTTTTTTCCTACAATAGAATAGAATCAATGGTCTTATATTTTGTTTATTTATTCCCATATTTAGTAAATGCAAAATATCCTTTTTCCAAAATAAAATTATTCATTTTGTTATTTTTTAGGTGCTAAACGGCCTTTATTTATGTCAAGAAAAAGTATAAATTATTATGAAATGTGAAATTTTGAATATGGTGTCTAAAACTAGAATAGCAATATTTGGTATGTAATAGAAATAATGAGATTTTTAAAATACAATTTTTATTTTTAACTTTTTTTTTTATTCACTACACATAATTTAAAATCAATTATTGGTATATCGATTCAAATTTAATGTTTTTAAAGTCATTATGAACTTTCAATGTTATATCTATCTATTTAATCGATGACACTTAATTACCTCTAATATTCTCTTTGATAAATCATTGTAATTAATTTTAGTTTAATGCTTATATAAGTTAACATGTTAAGTACTTTATTAATGCAATTAAAACATGTCCAAGAAGTGAACTGATTTCAAACAAAGTAATAGACGAGTTTAAGATATAAACATTAAGTTGACAAACTTACTACGTGAATCTTTGTGATACAGTTAAAAGTCTCGTTTGATAATCATTTGGTTAGAATTGTTTTAATAACCAAATCAAGTTATGAACTAGGAAGTGTGTTACTTTGTTCTCCATTTGATGAGATGGATGGGGTGTTTACGGTGATTTCATCTTATGATATTATTGATAAGGACAAATGGTTATGACAATGTTCTTTTGTGGACCGATTCATTGATTGTCATCTACCTTTTTTCATCTTATCCAATTTGATCCAAAAAAAATTGAGGAGTCGACTATTTAAGGGTTCATCATTTACAACTTTCAAGTATTTGGTCTCGAGGTTGAGTCCTAGCCAATGAGTCTTAGTACATTGGATATAAGTTGCTTATACTTCGTGAAGTGAAAACCATATTTTGTTTTCCAAGTTTATGTTTTTTATAAAGTTGTCATTTGACTAACAATATGGCCTATCACCGATAGACCATGAGAGTCTATCAATGATAGACTTTGCTATATTAGTAAATTATCCAGTTGACTGCATTCTACCCAATGATCTTCTCATTGTCGTGTTTTTGGACACTATAACATGTCTTTAACAAGTTTAAACTTTCTCTTCTCCAAAAAACAATAGGATCCACGGATATTAATAGGGTCAATTAATATTTATTAAGACAAATCTATAGTGTGAAAGTATATATATAAATAAAGACAGATGAACCCTAGTAGTGTGGTAGAAGGTTGATATGGTAAATGTAGTTATGTCATAAATAATTGTTATATGTGTTTGGAATGCAATGTGGGTGAGGTGACAATGAATAGATGAAAACTTTCCTTAAAATCACAAACACTATTAGTGTACTTACTGAGTTTAATTAAAATCATGTCACTCCAAATTCCATCTTTATCACATTTTTTAATCATCTTTAACTCTTTAATCCCCAAATTTTTTAATTTAAAAATAAAAAATTAATATTACTAACTCATTTATATACATTTGGAATTTCGAAATAATTGCATTCAGAAAAAAAAGAGAGAAAGACCCTTAATTTATAATTAATAGCATGCGAGGGCCGAGGGGTGTGAAAATAAATATAAATATTAAAATAAATATAGAATAAAATAAATATATATTATTAATTATAATAATTTTTGGGACGCGGAAAATTTTGAAATTCAATAAGAATAATTTAAAGATTCGGACTCCACAGACTCCATAAACGCGAATTAAAAAACCCCAATACGTCCGGTAGTACCTTCGTCGCCAAACCCTTTTCATGCTCCCCGCCGCCTACATCTTCCACCACCGGACCCCTCTCTTCAACTTCCTTCACCACACTTCTTTCATCTTCCACCACCGCCGATAATGGAACCTCTACGTCGACGTCGACGTCGACGTCGACGCACTCATCTCTACCCCCTGGGGGACAATGAACAACAGAAGGTAGAGTGTTGTTGTCACTACCTTGACGCCCGATTCTATCTCTTCTCTTTCCTCTACCGGTATTCTTCTTCGGCTTCTCACCGTTGGTCAAATGATCTTCAAACGCCTCGATTGCTTGGTGGATTAGTTCGCGATTGGGAGAGGAGTCCCAGCGGCACCAGTAGGCAGTGTAGCAGTAGAAGCAATCGCAACTAAACAAAGGAGTTTTATGATAAGTAGAAGTAACATTACTGTTTCCGGCATTGATTGAAGGTTTTTTGGTGGATTTCTTCCTGGAAACGCGAGTGGAAGTGAATGCGGAGGATTGAATGGACCTGGAAATCATGTAAGCAAGGACTTCACGGTCGTCGAGAGAGAGGAGTGAAGCTAGGGCTAAGATAGCGGCGGGAAGAAGCTTGAAGACGGAGGAGGAAGAAGAGGGCGGGGGCGATGGGTGAATTTTAGCTTTGTGCTTAATCTCCATTGGAGCTTTTCAGAGAAGAACGAGGAGAAAACAGAGAGTGATTCTATTTTTACTTTTTTTCCTTTTCATGCTTAAAAAGAAAAGTTTTGTTTATTTATTTATTTATTAAATGTGTTTTTTTTTTTAAAATTTATTTTAGAAGTTTTTACTTAAAAAGAACTGACACGATTGGAGAGAGATATTACCGGGATTTTTATTTATTTAATATTTTTTTAATAACTTGAGTAAAAAGTAATTTTTAGTTTTCTTAAAATAATTATGGTAATTTTTAGATTAAATTACAAATTTAGTTGTAGTATTTAAATTTCCAGCTAAACCTCTATATTTTCATTAATATTTTTATACTTATATAAATTTAATCCTGAAAGTTCAAAGGTTTATTAAAATCGTTATAGGATTCAGAGATTAATTATTCGAAAACTAAACTTATAATTTGACCCAAAATTTAAACGGTGAATTATATTGATTGGGATTATTACTCTCTAACTTCTAATTATAAAAATTAAACTTGAAGTTGTTTTTAACTTAGTCAAGCTTATGTTTAAAACTCAACTAGGTGCCGAAAAAATAATAAAAAAAAAATTTCGAATGAGAAAAAATTGTATTAACTTTAAAGAATAATTATGAATGTATCGTCACTTTTCTATTTTACTAATATTTTTAAAGAATTTGTCAAAACGATAATAGCTCAACTGGTATATAAATGTGTTAGTATTTAACGTTACGGTTTGAATTTCTTTTATTTATTGTATTTTTAAAAAAATATGTTTTAATAAAGTTAATTTATTAAAATCTCATATAATTGAATTGTTTTTGGTATCTATATTTCTATTTTTATTTTGTTTTGATCAATAAATTTTTTAATATTTTCTTTAATCTATCAAACTTTGGGATGGTTATTTGTTTTTATTTTTCTTTTGACGAAGTTCTCTTACTAATTATTTATAAAAGTTTTAGTAATCAATAAATAAAATAAAAAGTTAATCCATTTTAAAATCTAATATTTGATTTACCACAAATGTGAATTTAAAATTACTAAGTAATATCATGGATTTTTTTTGTTTAATTAAAGAAAATTATTGTTCATCAAATTAAATTAACAAGATATATCTTGTGTATTAGTATTTTCCTATATAAATCAAATTAAATAAACAAAAATCGGACTACATAAAATAAAAGGATCATTTTCAAATATAGCAAAATTAACCAAAATATTTACAAAATGTAATTAGCTTTGTTAAAATATTTATTCATGTATGTCAGCGTTGGTAATGCGATCAAAGTTTCACATTAGCTAGATAAAGAGAAAATCATAAGTATACAAAGGAGAATATCCATCATCGATGGTATGAAATCTTTTCGGTAAAATCAAAAGTAAAGTCCGAAGAGTAGAAATATACGATCATTATTAAACACCATGTACTAATAATTTAATTTTGTATTTAAAAGCACTTTTACCGAGCAAACTTTTTTTAGTATATATGATAAGTTGAGTTGGTTGTCTGAGTTAGTGATTCAAGATTAATGATGGAGTTGCTCATGGAAGATAATAGTCGCATGGCATCGAACATCAAAGGTGGTCGTTGAAGATGATCATCGTCAAATGTAGTTGTCAAAGTTTGTTCGTAGGGGGAAAGCAAGTCGTTGATAGTGGTTGTTGTTGGATTTTTATTTTGTACTTTAACGAAAAAAAATTTCTAAGAATAAATGGGGAATTTACAAACAATTCTAATATTTTGTTGGTTATGTTATAAAAAATGTATCCAAACTTTGTAGTTTGTGTAAAATATATACATAAACTTTCAAAACTTTTAAAAATGTCCTTAAACTTTTAAAAACGGTTAAAAAATACCCTTACAGTTAATTTTGGACGAAAACGGTTAAAGTTTGTTTCAAACATACCTCTAAACTATTGAAATATTCATAAACACGCTTAAACTTTAAAAAAGTTTAAAAATACTCTCATTTATCCAATTTTTACATTAATTTTCTCAACAACCAAAATTCTAAGGATTGTTTTCAAATATGTAAAATGGACCAAATTATTTACAAAAAACAATAAAATTTTATATTCTAGCAATGATAGATACTGATAGACTATATTTGTTTATATTTTCGCACTTTTGTCATTTACAATAATTTTTCAAGTTTATGTTAAAACATAAAATTACACAAAAACTCACAAAATTCCAAAACAAAAATTTTTCCTTAAAACATAATAAATTATTGATTAGTCAAATAAAAAAGAGGCATTTTCAAATATAGCAAAAAATTGAAACTATTTACAAAATAAAACAAAATCTATCAGATTCTCCATAGTTTATTAAAAAAAAAATTGATATATTTTGTAAATAGTTTCAATTTTTTTACTATATATAATAATTTCTCATAAAAAAATGTATTTGACTATTAACACACATTAAACTATTAACATACAACTTATAGTACTTTAAGTAATATTTTAAATTGCCGATCGATTTAAGACGGTAAGACAATATTAATGGCTTGTGCTATATAACAACAAGAGTATTTTTCACTTTTTTTTTTAAGTTTTAGAGCATTATTTATTCATTTGAAAGTTTAAGTATATTTTCAAAAGTTTAGTATGTGTTAATAGTTAAATACATTCTTTTTACTTGATTAATTATACTTTTAATATGTTTTAAGATAAATTTTTATTTTAGAATTTTGTAAACTTTTATGTTTTTAACTTAAAATTTAATTAGTTTTATTTTAGTTGTTGAGAAAATTAGTGTAATAATTTGATCAATATTTTTTTAAAAAAAAGAATTTATTAAATTTTAATGGTATTTATAAAATTTTTCGATAGTTTTGGGTATTTATTAAACATCTTTTATCTTTTTATATTTATTTTATTTTTGGATTTTGAATTGGTTTATATGCATCTTGATTGGCTGGGTGCCTGACTGATTTGATTTTCTAAGATTCATATGTAGCGCGTGGGCGCGTGCACTTACACTCAAATAAAGGAACAATCAAATTCAAATTATGGAAAATTCACTCCAATCCACTCCAACTATAGTTATCAATCAATGGAGTGTAAATTTTTTTAAGATTATTTTTAAATATAGCAAAATTAACTCAATTATTTATAAAATATATTAAAATATTAAATCTATTTACTATAGATCAAAATAGACTATTATTTGTATCTATATGTTTTACGATAGACACAGACAACAGTCTATTTTGATCTATCACAAATAAATTTTGTTAAATTAAAAAAACGAACACAAATTTTTAAAAGATATTTTTTTTAGTTTTCAAAAAAATGGCTTGGTTTTTAAAACCATTAATAAAAAATAGATAAACAAATAAAAAAAAGTTTGAAGTTGAAGTAGTATCTATAGGTTTAATTTTCTTCGCATTATTACGTAACAAAATGGAGTAAATCAAAGAACAAATTCGAAAATATAATGAATTGTGGTATCCTTATTCTTTACGATAAGCTTTTTTATTTTCAATTTGCAACTCACTTTTGAAAAGCAAGAAATTGTGACTCAGAAATCACTATTTTATGTTGTGTTTAATTTGGATGTTTACAAATTCGTAATTTTTAATTAGTTTTGCCGTAGAGAAGCTGGTTGGCTAATTTTCCAAATGAAAAGTTAAAAGCGGTTATTCTTCTAGTTAGCCCACATGTCCCATTTAGCCCAAAAACCAACTAACCAAAATCGTTGAGCCCATGTATCAGATCTATGAACAAACCAAGTCCAAGCTCAAGCTCACATGATCGTGACCTCATTAAAACTCTATATATAAGAAATTCTTCTTCATTTTGGCTGTTCGAAAGTTTAAGAACATACTAAGAGAAAAACTTAAAGAGAACTCTCCATATATCTGAACAATCCTTCTAGACTTCAACTTTAAGAACATTTATGCATTGTATTCTCTAAGTGAAGTAACACACATTCAAGGTCAACATGCCCAAAAGTTAATCCAACGTATAGGAGATCAACAAGCGAAATGTTAATCCAACATACAAGAACAACAAACCACAAGCAGATCTAACATACACGATCAAACAAACCCAAGGCTAATTCAACATATAAGATCAACGAACCAAGTTTGCTCAAGAATAAGGGCTCTACCCTTGAGTCAAGTATACATATGAGAGAGAGAGAATTAAAGGATGAATAATAGTGATTGTATTATACCCACATACAAATTCATAAAATTCAAGTTCATTTCACGTATACAATTTTCTTAGTTGAAATCACGTGTGTACACCGATTATTATTCGAATAATTTTAATAAAAAATTAAGATTAAATTATATGAAAAACAAATACCATGAACTTTAGAAACTTTAAAATGTTTTGTGTTTGCCCAAATTTTGAAACGTGCTCCAAAGAATGTTATTGGATAAATTTGACGAATAATTCAACTCTTTCACTTAAAAAGATAAATTTAAAAAATCACAGTAAGAAATGAATAAGAAATAGACCTATTTTTCAAAAACAAAAAAAAAAAAAAAAACAAATATTTCATTAAGTAACCATTTCGTTTTTTATTTTCTACTTTTGAAAATTTATCTTGTTTTCGTTCAATTTCTTACGATAATTTGTATCATTCTAGTCCAATTTAAAAAACAAAAAACAATTTGTGTTTTAAAACTTGATTTAATTTTTTAAAAAATAGTAAAAATTATACAACAAAATTTAGAAATAGAACAAATATTTACAAACTTAAATGTTAAACAAAACATCAAATGGTTACCGAACGAGATTCGAAATAGTAACGAGAGATAGACTTTTTGGGGCAATCAAATAATGGCAATGTTTGAGTGAAGCATAGGATTCTTTTGTGGGTAAATGGTAAATGTGTATTGTTTTGTTGTCAATAAGTTGGGATGTCAGGTTGTCAGCTGCCTCCCTCTCCCTCTCTCTCTCTATCATCCCTAAACCCTAAACTTTCTAATTTGAAGATATATATATATATATATATATATATACATTCTCTTTGCTCAAACTCTCTAAAAACACTACCAATTATTGACCTTCACATCATCCATCCATACATACATATATACATACATACATACATACATACATACATACATACATTCATATATGAATGTATGTATGAGTGATGTTGAAAAGTCATAACCTTACCCATTGCTTTGAAGATTGGTTTTGGAAAACCTTATCCAATAATATAATGTCAAAGCATCCATTGGAATTGGATAGTAATTTGATTTTGGAATCCTCCTTCTACAAACTATAATTATAAACATCATTTAAACATCAAATTTATTTTTAAAAAAAAAAAAAAAACCAATTTGTCAATTGAGTTACAACACTTGTGTGGCCTCTGACATGCACAAAATATTGAACTCGAGACTTTAAGGAAATCAAATTGCGTTTAACGCCAATTCAACCGAACACATTTTGGTACTTTGATGATTCGTAGTGTATGTGTGTGTGTGATCAATACGTTTAAAATTTTCCATTTTTTCCATTTAATTATAAACCAAAACCTTCAAACTTGGTGGGTTTTCTTAAAAAACATTAACTTGTCTTACACTAAAAAGATTTAGAAAAGTTATGGATTATAAAAGGAGCTTATGTCTTTGGTTTTCAGTTGTCTCAATTAGAAACACTTTAAACTTTAGTATGTTAACTCTAATTAAATTTCTCTTATATTCTCTAAACCCATTAATAATGGTGGGGGTTCGTTTGTGATAGTTAAGAACAATTTTTGTTTGTTTTTTTTTTTTGTCATTTCCAAAGGAAGAATAAAAACGACGAATCCCTTCTAAACCCACGAGAGTATTTGAGTTTAATTTATTTTCTTAAAAAAAATATAGTAAAGAAACGTTCAATTGCGATTACACATAAATTTTAATTTTTTTAAACCTAACCACAACTATCAATATCATAGTCAACATAACTTTAACATAGGGTATAAATTTTCAAGAGGTAGGAGATTTGATTCTCCCACCTAATGTTAATGACAAGAAGAAAGGAGATAGAGAGGGACCCCGAACGGAGAAGGTCCACCTCACCAAAATAAATCAAATAAAATATAAGCTAACCTCATAAAATATGCTACATTAGTCGAGTATCGAACAGTGAACTAATTGTTCAATGACTACTTTGGACCATTTTTCAAGTTTTAGGGATTAAATCGTTCTTATTAAATGACAAAAAAAATGTGTTTTTTGTGCAAAGAAAAAAAAAAGTTAAAAGTCAATATTTACTATATAAAAGACCAAATTTACTTTTTGGATTGTTTCTATTATTTTATTTAAATATTATATCTCTCCCTTAGAAAACCCTGCTAAATAAGTATTAGAAAGTGAGTCTGTTTTGATTATATTTTTTTCATTTTTTTTCCAATATCCATTTTGTAAAATTTATTGAATTTACAATTATTTTTTTGTATGAAAATTTTAGACATTTCCAATTTCTTTAACTGGATAAATGTGTTGATAAATTAAGGTTTCGTTACTAAAAAAAAACAAATATTATATAAAATTGTGTATAAAAAAGTATATGTATACATACAATTTAAGTTCTCAATGATATGTTCATTGGGTTGACTTGAGGCTTATTCATCTCATGGAAGCCAAACAATCAATTTGCCCATTCTTTCATATCAACAACAGCCCAATGGAAGATTGGAGATATCCATCCATTTACAGAACGGTTCACCAATGAACAACAGAATATAATGCCATCTTTATTCCAAGAAATGCAAAAAAAAAAAAAAAAAAAAAAGAGAATCTAATGACTGAAGAGAATGAAGATGTCCCATTGATTTTAGCTCAAGCACTTCTCATCATCAACCAATAAAAAAGCCTAATTGCTTTCTAAAGCAGTTGCCTATCCAAATCCAATTCTTTTCTTCTCTCACCAAACTCTATTGAAAGAATAAATAAATAAAAGTTGGCTTTTTAGCATTAAAAAAAATACCAACAAAAAAGGATAAGGATAGTAGGATACAATACAACAGCAAAAAAGACAGTAAATTTCCTGAATTTTGGACCCCAAAATAATCAACTCTACTACCAGTGTCTATACAGGCACTCTCTTCTCATTAAGAAAGATGACTTAAACAACAACAACAACAACAAATTTGAAGAAGAACAAAAAATGCCGAAAAAACTCACAAATAGCTGCTCAACTGCAGGCGCAAAACCTGCAAAATGTTAGTCAGACAAAACAAGTACGTACTGATTTCATTTCTAACAACAATTTCTTTCTCTACCCT
>JBBPDJ010000021.1:13789102-13810135 GCA_037974625.1 Cucumis cinereus
CAAAAAAAAAAAAAAAAAAAATGGAAAGCAATGCAACCCAGATTTTGATTTCTTCCCATCTTGATTGCAAAAGCCTCAATAATAAATTAAGACCATACTAAATTAATTCTCTACTCCAAATCTAAGCCACAAAATTGCAGAGGATTGAAACCTTAAAGTACCAGCCCCACTTTCTCCTGTGAAACAAATGAAGAACAGTGGGCAATGAGAGGCTCGTAATGGTCTGCTCCGGCGCCACACCAACCTGAATAATGATAAACAAAATGTTAGCTGCTACTTTGGAGTTTGGCCATGTTGGTGGGGGAAGAATGAAAAATGGGGATGAGATTAAAGAAAGCTGAGATGTGAAACCAAAATAGCAGATGAGGGAGTTCTTCCATTACCTGTTCCTTTCATGAATAGAAAGAAAGGAACTTCGCAAACTTCGCTCCTGGGTCGGTGTGGAAGAAAGAAAACACAATTTTCTTCATCAACCATTGCGTCTGATCCATGTGCTTGCACCTTGAAAGTTCATAATTCAGGGATTTCATCAGTAACTTTTCGAAACAGATTTTAAAAAGTAAACTAAGTTTGATGACCAAAAAATAAGTTCTCCAAATTCTGAAACTAATTTGGGAGCTGCAAAACCACTAATTCAGGGCTTGACCCATTTAGGTTTTGAAGTACTATTGCCTTGAGTGATAAGAAACTTATGTGAAGAAAAAACCCAGAACTCTTCAAAGAAGAAAGCTTCCATTCACTTAGTTGCCTATCAATTTTTTACTTTTTATGAAAACGACTTTCACTTGGAAAAATGAAAAAAAACATGCAACCATACAAAGCTCCTCTACAAGAAGGGACTCCAACTATGTAAGATAGTAGTGCCTACAGAATAGTTACAAATGGGCTTCCATAGTTGCCTATCAACATGAAATTGTCAACCAACAACAGAAACTTTGAGCCAATTAACATTTCTTCAACCATGAATAAAATTTCATCTAGAAATCTCAATTTCTCAACTCAATCCCACATGGGGAATCATCGAATCATAAACCTTAAACAATTACATTGCCCATAATTAGGCTTGGAAATCTTCTGGAACAAAGCAGTTTTTCAACATTCATCCTTTATTTATATGTACCAGAAGTAACCATCATCTTGACCAATTTGTCAAACATCAAATGTCATGGAATTTCCCAGAACAGAATTATCAAAAACTTGAGACTAAAAAAAGGTCAATGACCTAACAAATGAAGCAAATTGGTCAAAAATCAAATAAAGCCATAGAGAAAAACACGAGAAGAAAAGGATTGGTTGGTTCTTACAACGTATATCTCACGCTTGAACTCTGTTGCAAGACATTCAATCGCTATGTCATCCCCAAAAGCTGCGGCGTGGCCTTCTCTGTTCTCATCCACAGACAACAATCCGTCCTCTGTGTATTGCAGAGTTATAATATCGTATTCATCCCCAAGGGAACCGGAAATTGACATGTATTTCGCCCAACTCGCACCGTCGTTAATCGGAATACATCTTTCTTTGTATATCGACTCCGCTGCCGTTTCTCTTCAATCGGAACAAACAAAATGAGATGCAAATACATTGAAAATCGAAAAGGCGCTATCGCCGTTGAACGAAAAACAATCTAGATCTCATGACTATCGCAGCTTAGAAGTTAGAAATGGCTAGAAGGGAGATTGCAGATCCGATGTAACGATAAATTGAATTATACCTCTGCATGCCGAGTTGAACAAGCTCATCGATAGCTCCGTCCAACGCCGGCCGATCCTCTTTCTTGGCCAAGAACTTAACCTCCTGAACCACATGGACTCCCCAACCATTCTTCAGATCGGGAGAATAAAGATGACTAATCGCGTCATTAATCACCTCAATCTCCTCCAATCTGGCAGATCCAAAATCCTCCAAGAATCGCCTCACCGTCCGCCGTCGAAGTTCTCGAGCGTCGACCTCACGCGCCATGTTCATAGCTTTATGAGAAGCCGTAAACAAACAGTTTCCATCAGAAGACACCTCACCACCATGTGAGAGACGAAACACAACAGATCTCAAAGGCGTAGAGGAAGATGAATCAACACCATTCTCCTCCGGGTGCTTCCAGAGAACACCTTTGGCATGAAGTCTCTGAAGTTGCCGCCTCTGCTGGTCCTCAAGGCCAATAACATCATCCCAAGCAGTAGCTACAACGGCGGTTGTCTGGTCAAGAAGATCTAAAGCACCATTAGCATCTATGACAGGCGAAGAGTTCTGATCCCTCCAATTAACGGCCGGAGAGGTGGACGGAAAAGACTCGGCTACAGCCGTGGTGGAATCACAAAGTAACTTCCCCATTATTGGAGCAGAAATTGCTACAAAAGTAAGGATGTAGAACCGTTTTTTTTTTTTTTTTTTTCAATTTCTCTCCAATGGCGACCAAGTTACAGAGGAGAGAGAGAGGGAGAGGGAGAAGAGAGAGAAAGAGGAGGTTAGGGTTAACGGATAGATGTACGAAGGAGAAGGATGAAGACACGTGTACTAATCTACACTCTTTTTAAGGCGCATTTAAGCATGGATTCTCGTCCCTATGCCCTAACGGATTTATTTGCTATTATGCGCCCTTTATTTATTTATTTATTATACCTTCAAATAAAGCAGCTTTGGTTTTATTTATTTTATTTTTTTTGGTAATGTAAATTAATATATTTTTTATTCTCTTTTTTTGGTGGAGGGGAGAAGAAGAGGGGTTTGGTGGGATTTTCTTTTTTCTATGTTTTCTAATATTTCTTAAAATAGATTTAGAGAATCATTTTTTCTCTATTTTTGTTTAATAGATTTTCTATATATATATATATATATATATATATATATATATATATCCAAAGAGTTTTTCTTGATAGGTAAAAGTAGGTAACGAAGGTTGATAAATATTTTATTTCTATTGTATTTAATAAGTGAGGTTATAAACGTAATTACATCTAAATTTTTAATATTTATTAGAAATGGTCCAAAAAAATTACATAATTCAAATTTTGTTAATTTTATAGCCTATTTTTCTACCATATAACTCAAAATATAATGCTTTCAAAAAAATTCTCAAAATATTACACCACCGATCGAACTTTAATACTAATATCAGTAATTAGCCCAGTGGTATAATTGTCATTCTTTCCCTCTAGACCTAGGTTTAAGTTTCATTCTTTACATTTTTATTCCATTTTATTTTTATTAAATTATTAAGTCTATGTCAACCAAATTTTAATTATTTTCTAGTTAAATGTATGTAAAACGTCAACCCTAAACCCTTAACCCTATAGACTAGAGTGGTTTCTCTACAAAGTTTGGAAAGCAACTTTTTAATTTATAGTTTTTGTTACCTTACGTTTCAATTTGATACATTCATCAATTGTTTCAAGTGATTTTCAAAACAATATATGACTTATTTGGATGAAACGAAAATATATATATTATTATTATTATAATTATTATTATTAGAAAATTGAATGGTAGTGGTAGTGGTAGGTGCCAGCCTGGAGGGCATGAGAAAAAAAAATAGCGTAAATAAAATGCGGCCAACTCAGCTGGAGCTGACTTTGAAACTTTTTTCAAAATGGCGCCAAAACGTTAGAGCCGAATAGCTGCCTACATCTCGGCTCAAGCTCAAGCCAAGCCGCCTAATTTGGTTTAAAATATCCCTTATTTTGTCCGTTTCTTGCTCCCATTTAACCGTTCTTCAACTACCTATTATTGCTTTTACTCTAATTTTAACCTTTTAAATTTAAATTTAATCCACAAAATGAGATATGCCTCTTCTTACGCAAAACATCTATAGATTTTGATTTTAGATGTTCCAATTCTTTTTGCTCTAAGCATTATAATAATAATAAAGGTATCGAGACTATTTAAAACTACAATAATTATCTTTTACTACCGTAAATACTATTTAAAAGTCTTTAATTATCTATAGTACACACTATTTCAAACCTCTCATTTACTAGAGTATTTACCGTTTACTACAGTTTATATTATTTTACATTTATAAGTGTTTTTGTTTTTTGCTACAGTGTTTACTATTTTCTTATATCAAACTAAAATAGTTTACACATAAACTATAATAACTTGAGGTTCTAATAATCCACCGTTCGTCTCAAACACTATCAAAAATTAAATTTAATCTGCCAAATAATAAGATGAAATATTATTTAGATTGATCTTATAAGATTTAAAAACACTGAGTAAATGATTATTGGAAGAAAAATATATTTTTAATTTAGTCCATTGAAGAATTAATTTTTTTTTTATCCGCACTCTTGACAATTTTTGCAATCATAATATGTATGCATTCGTATATCAATTGTAATGTGTCCCAAACACAACAATAAATGATGGAAAATGAATTAAAAAAAAAGGGATGACATGCGATTTTCAACTTTATGCTCATAACTGAAATGATATCAATACCACTAGCTAGCTAGTGGTAAAATTATCTTTCAGTCTTCTACAGACATAAGTTCAAGCCCCGTCAACAAAATTTTTAAATCAGGGATCTCACGTAATTGGATTGAAGACTCTTCTCCTCAAATAGATTATGTTTGTTGGTTACGTATTTTGTAGTGGGACTCACATTTAATTAACATTTATCAACAAAAAATGTAATCAAATAAGGTTCACTTTTCAGATTACTTTAAATTATATTTACTTTTCAGATTACTTTGAATTACATTTACAAGAAAAGTAGGTCATGTGAGAAAATTCGTTTTCTATTTTTTATATCTGTAGGAGATTTGATTGGTTGACATTATATTTTTCTAAGGATTCTTGTGGAGGTTCTGCAGTTATCTCAAATATAGTTTTAACATATATTTCATACAACAAATTATTTTCATGCATAATATTTCTTTTCCTTATCTGGATTTGTCGATTGTTTTATTTTGTGTTCAATATTTTTCTTTAGCGTGTTGGGACTTATCTTTTTCAAATGGAAAGTTGTTTCCTTTCTACGATTCGGTTTTAAAAGGAGAATTATGATGATCATTTAGGGTTTTGCTTTTGTTATTTGATAGAGACGTTTTCTATTATGTGGTCGAATTGTTCATCATTGTGTTCTTGCTCTTTGCTCACTATATTATGATGTGCAAGTTCTTCATCAGTTGAGTGCAACACGTTGAAGATAGTCGCAATCTTAGAGGAAGCCTAAGTAATTATTGTTGATAAGGGATTCTTAGTCTTTGAGAAGCTTAGCAAAGACTCAGCTACAAGAAACAGTTAGCCTACGACGACTCAACTGTGGAAAATTAGTTCTTCATCTTAGAGGATCATAAGATTAATTAGTGAAGGGAGTTTGCTTACTTGAAGGGGAAGATAACAGCGTTAAGTGGAGTCCTATACACTATCAAAAGACGAATGTTAAGTGGGATCCTAGGTGATGAGTGAGTTGAACTTCACGTGAGTCACTTTATTAATCGTATATTGCAAATAAGTACTACGTTGTAAACTATTTAACTCTTTAATATTCGTAGATTACTTCTCGAGCACACTACCCAAACGTAAGTGAATTTCACTAAATTGGGTTACCAACTTCTGTGTATCTTTAACTATTTACTTGTCGTTAGTATTCTATTGTTACAGTTTAATATTTCATATATGTTATTGAGTGACGAGTCGACTTAGTGTTTTTTTTTTAAATATCTAACTAATAAGTCAATTTTGCTTGTCAAACACACGTGATAATCTTAAATTAACACAGACTCTTCTGAGTTGCATGAACATTAAAAGTAAAGTAAGTCGTATTATTTTAAAATAAATAAAAACCAAAATTTAGATGTATAAGGTTATGTGTAAATTGCCTAAACAAAAGTGAATTTTATTTAAACTCTTTTGATAAAAGTGGTTCAAACAAACTTTAAAGGTATGTTAAAAATTATTTTGAGTGGTGGTCAAATATTTCAAAAAAAAATTCAAAATGATTTATTTTCAAAATTAAACACTTAAAAAGTTAAACTAATTAAACACACCCTAAATTATAAATCGAAATTATTTTTCAAGAACTATAATTTAATGGAGAGAAAATTACTATTTGAAATAGGAGAGAAGAGAATTCAATTAGAACTTACAAAGATAAAAGTAGATATTGAAAACTAACATTAGCTTCAACGTAATTAACGCCATACTTTTTCTCTTAGGGTCTGAGGTTAAAAATCTAAACTACCATCCTCACATTTATTGTAATAAAAAAAATAGATATAAAGAAAAAGAAAAATGTATCGTATACTCTCCTTACGTACGTCGAGAAAGTTAATATAATAATTCCCGTATTTCAAACCAAATTTCATCTGAGTTTGAATGTTGATCCATTATTATTTTCTTTGGAAAAGTTATTTAAGTAAAGACAGGGTGAAGATTTGAACTCGATACCTATTGAACCTCAGGTATATACCTATACTAATTGAGCTAAAATTTTGATGCAATATTAATCCATTATTGTTAAAGCCTCAAAAGAGGGTATCTCCTAGTGGTTGAGTTATTGTATATACATATATTGTGGAAGAGGAGGATAAAAGAATATTCCAATATTCTCTAATAACTGCCACACACTTATATTTCATGGAAAAAATCAATAAAAAATTTATGTTATCTACATTGATTTCCACATATGCCCTATGTTACATATGGGTTTTGGGCCTCTCATATCTTGAGGGCCCAAGCCCATTATGTCTATTGTGTTTACAACTTACAACCCTAAACAATGAACCTTTTCAACATAAGTTCCATTCAATTTTAAAGAAGAAATAACAATAAATCAATTGCACAATCTAACTGATAACTACCATCATCCTGAGGATGCAAGGTAGCCTCGTTGACACAAAAATTACGGTCTCTCCAAGTATGATAGAGTTTGGAAGCTTTACACATCAGTTCATTGTTTGTACTAAAATGACAAATCCAGTCGTTTAATGGTCCAATAAAAAATCATATAGAATCACCCTCCTCAAAAAATACGTTCTCCATATATCTAGACTAAATGAACAATAAAATAATAAATAGTCTCAATAATCAACACCTCGTGTAGAAAGACCCTGAACATATCTTTCATCATCATGAAATTTAATAGAATATGTATATACACTCTTACAAAGTTCAAAATAAAAATCTTGGGATGAAATTAGTATAGGAATGCAACAAAAAAAAAAAAAAAAAAAGATAAATCATTGAATGTGAATGCATTGATGTTTAAAGATTGAATAAAATTGAAAATTTTAAGATAAATTATAGATATTGATATTTGTTATTCTTAAAATTGATGGCATTAGGACAATGATAAGGAGGTGATGTGGCAGATCTGATAACTGTCTGGATGGGACATTACATACTTTCAAAATCATAGTGGGCCCGACACCAGCATCCACCTCAGACATTTGCCTCCACGTGGCACTCTCACCAGCCTTTTCTTTTCTTAAAAAGGAAAACAAAATTCCTTTTCTTTCCCAAAGTTAGGGAATAATTATCCTCTCCATTTTACCTGAACTTTAAAAGTATCGTGTTGAGGTGAATTTGTAATTATTATAAGAAAGTTAATTAGAGAGTTTATAAAGATAATAACCTAAAAAAATGTAATATTTAAGAATTATTAACGTCTTAATTTTATATGAAAATTTTTATGAAAATATCGATAAGAGGCCGATTTTCATAAATATGTTTGAATAAAAAAATTATAGAAACAAAAATGTTTTAAAATAAATTTAAAGCAGTAAATAAATCACATGTGATTTTAAACTATTTAAACTATTTATTAATTATATTGTATTTACATCAATGATATTTTGTTGCTTATTTTTTATGTTTTCTAGATTTTTTTTTACAATATAACAAAAAAAATTGATTCGAACACATATAAACGTAAAAATAGAAATAGAAATATTGATATGTCAACAAAAATTTAATACTTTAGTTATATTTATTTTTATTCTAATCTTTTAATTTTATTATATATTTAGTTAAATACTGTATTTCAAAAATTTTATCATTTAAAATAGTTTTATTATATTACGAATGATTTAAGACCGTATTTATCTTTTTTCGTATTGCTATTTAAAATACTTTCAGTTTTTGTAAATTTAGTTTCTAGTCGATTTTGTTGACCATTTCCTTTTCTAAGTTTATTATATTTGTTTTAATTCGACATTAATTATGGAATATAAATTTAAAGTTGAATTTGAAGAAATTAAAACTCCTAATTAAGTTTTAATATCGACAAATTTGACCAAGTCACAAAGTAGTTTTAATATAAATTTAACGAAGAATTCCAAATTTTTTCGTCGTTAATATTTCAATAAAAACGATAGATTTTTCACAAGACTTAAATTTTGTTTGTAACCATTTAGTTTTTTATTTGTTATCTATTTGTTACCAATTTTTTTTTTAGAAGCCAGAGCTAACTTTTGGTTTTGGAGTTTGAAATTTTGCTGAGAATTCAACTCTCGTACTTAGAAAGGATTAAAATCATCCCATACGAGTTTCATTTTTAGGGTTTAGGATTTAGGGTTTAGTGAAAGAATAGAGTTGTGGTGAGTCACGTGAGAGTTCCAAAAGTTGGTAGACAAAATAAAACTCCTCACCGTGTATTAGATTATTTTTATGTGTATATATATATATATATATATATATATATATATATATATATAATATAATGACAATTTTCTCTCTCTACACGTGCCTATGCTGCACGGCACGTGATATGTGGCAGTGATTGAAGCATCATTTTCCCTTCCCACTGTCTCCTTTTTTTTATTATTATTATTTTTATTTATTTTAAACTTTTTTTTTTTAACAAACTCTACATTTCTCTTTCATCACTTCCTTTCCTCTCTCCTCACCTTAATATTATATTTCTCACTTCCTATAAATAAAATAATAAATAATTATAATAATAATAATAATTAAATGACCTACACAAGCATTGAAACTATTTAATATTAAAAAAATTAGAATGTTTAATATTTAATACATTTTGGGACGAATAATATTTTTTTATGTTATATTTATTTTTAGAAATTTTAATTATATATTTTTTATTTATGCCGGAGAAAATTTAGAAATGAAAATAAAAAATAAGAAACTTGACTTAAAAAATATTTTAAAATATGGAAAGAACAATTATCAAACTTTTTTTATTTTTAAAAAATAAAAAACAAAAACTATAATGTATAAATAGAAAATTAGTATCAAATGTTACCAAACAATACTAATATATTAATTCAAATGATTTGTTTGATTTTTCTTGTGAACATGGATAACATTTTAAATATTTTTCTAAAATGTACTTCACAATCAGATCGTCTAATTGATTGCTAAAATACAAAATCAATTTGGATTTGTTTTATTAGCATATTATATTTCCAATCTAAATACACGTTAGCTTAATCGATTAGGGTTTGTATTACCAATTTCAAAATTAAGGTTTAAATTCACTTAAAATCAAAATAAAAAAAATAAAATGCGAGAAAAACTCTCTAAATTGGAATTAGATACTCCAAATGTATAGAAAAAAAAGTTGTTATTTATAGATTAGGAATATAATAACTCTAAAAAAACGAATTTAGGTTAAAAGAAGTCAAATACATATTTAAAAAAAGGAAATAATAATAATAATATTCTTTTAAAAAAAATTCATAATATAATTTAAGTTAAAAGTAACATTTTAGTCCAGATACTTTAGGGTATACCTCATTTTAGTCAATAGTCCATATGGTTTTAATAATCTAATTTTTATCCATTTACTTTCAATAAATGTTAAGTTTTATTTTTCAACATTAATTTTCGTCAAGATTGGTTGACTTATAAAAATAATTTTCATAAAAAGATAATCTAAGTATATGTTCACAATTTATAAAAGATGTTAATAGATACTAAGTTTTATGAAATACCGTTTTAAATGATAAAATTGCTTAAAATATTTAAAAATATAATAAAATATCACCGTCTATTTACGATAGATCGTGATAACCAAAATATACTATGTATTATTATGATAGATACAAATAATACACACGTACGTTATGATATTTTTTTATATAAATGTTTTTAAAAATTTTATAATTTAAAATAAAATTTCATATATATATATATATGTAAAAGAAAGAAATAAATATGAAAATAATATTTGGAAGTGTTTGGATCCGTCCATAACTCTTCCGCCAGCTCAAGAGCCGCCTCCACCCAACCAACTTGCTACGCGGATATACAACAAACACAAAAGAACTCTCTTCTCTCATCTTACACACACACACACAAAATTCTCACAAATCTCATCGCCAAACACAAATTTCTTACAATCACACCAACAATCAAATTCCTCACAAACCCACTTTCTTCTTCTTCTTCTTCTTCTTCTTCTTCTTCTTCCTTCAATTTCCCCCATGGATTCTTGGGCTTCTCTCCCGGTTCACGATGAGTATCAAAAGCTCGTCATTAGAATGAACCCCCCAAGGTATAATCGCTTCCCCTACTACTTCCTCCATTCATTTCATCCGATTCCTTTTCTTTCTGTTGGGATTTTCCCACAACGAATTGGGTCTTCAAATTTCTTTTTTTTTTTTTTTTTTTTTTGTTCTTCCCGCGATTTTTAGCTTTTCTTCGCGGGTTCTGAATCTGTTTGTTCTTTTTTAATCCTCGATTCTCAGGGTATCTATTGATAATACCTCGAGCAGGAAGGCCACTTTGATTAAGGTAATTGAACGAATCGATTGGTTTTTGTTTGTAATTTGGATACAGGATTTGAGATTTTGTTGTTTCTGATTTGATAATTTTCTGTAGGTTGATAGTTCTAACAGGCATGGTAGTTTGCTGGAGGTGGTTCAAGTCCTTACTGATTTGAATCTTATAATTCGTCGAGCTTACATTTCTTCCGATGGGGAATGGTTCATGGATGGTAATAACTAATAATCTTTTTTCCTATTCATGTTCTTTTCCATTTCAGTTTTTGGGGTCTGAAATTCATTCTCTGTTGTGTTTCTTGTTTTGCTTTTTTTAGTTTTTCATGTCACTGATCAGAATGGCAAAAAACTTTGTGATGATGGTGTGGGTGAGAGAATTCAACAGGTACGTTTTGCATTTCAAGTTTTGTTTGAATGTTTGCGCTCTCAAGCCATTTCTCAAAGTTAAAACTCAAATTTCAATACAGAAACTTTCATTCAATAATCTCATTTAGTTCGATGTAATGTCATTTGCTGGTTAATCTATTATAATAGGCTCTCTAGAATTAGCACTTATAGCCACAATAGAAACTAAACTTCAATTGATTGAGATGCCCATGGAATGGAAGGAGTAGATAAGAGAGAAGATAAGAAGAGTTTTGGTTGAATGTTTCTTTAACAAATTACACTCAAGTTCCTAAAGTTTGAGTTTAGTTTCTATTTAGTCCCTCAAGCGTTTAAGTTTTTATTATCTACTTGATGACCATTGAGGTTTTTACTTTGTCAGTGAAGTGAAATATTTTTATTCTATTTAATTGAGCATGCCCTAGCTTAACTGTTTTTAATGAGGTTCCTATATCAAGTTGGCAACAAGAGGAAGAACAGACAATAAAGTTTATGATAGTTGTCTTGTGTCTGATTTTTGTCAAGTTGCTTTAGCATAATTTTGTTTGGAGTCATGTGAAAGGCTGGTTATGCTTTATGTTAAGTTCACTTATTGAATGGAAAGTAAAAAGTTTTTTCCTGTCTCAGTCACTGGGGCCGAGGGCACGCAGTTTCAGATCACTAAGGAGGTCGGTAGGTGTCCAATCTGCTGCGGAACACACAACGATTGAATTGTCTGGAAGAGACAGGCCAGGCTTGCTTTCTGAGGTTTTTGCTGTTCTTACAGATCTCAAATGTAATGTGGTAGCTGCAGAGGTATGGACCCATAATTCAAGAATGGCTTCAGTAGTTTACATCACCGATGACACGAGTGGAATGCCGATTGATGACCCCGATCGGTTGGCTAAGATTAAACAGCTTCTCCTCTATGTTCTTAAAGGAGACAGAGATAAGCATAGTGCCAATACTGCTGTTTCAATGAACTCTACTCATAAAGAGCGGAGGCTGCATCAAATGATGTATGCAGACCGTGATTTCGACTTGAATTACACGATTTGCAGCGAAAGCTATCGGAACAGGCCCCTTGTGACTGTAGAGAACTGTGTTGAGAAGGGATATACCGTTGTCAACCTTAGATGTCCTGACCGACCTAAGCTACTTTTTGATACAGTTTGCACCCTGACCGATATGCAATATGTGGTGTACCATGCAACCATCATTGCTGAAGAGCCTGAGGCTTATCAGGTTGGTTCAAAATTGTGTTTGTCAGACTTTAATTCATTCCCCTTTTAATTAATTGCAAAATTTCGAACACGATTTTGGCAATCCCATTTGATAGAAATATATGAAATATCAATCTCTCTAACTCTCTGGCAGGAGTACTTTATCAGGCATGTAGATGGAAGCCCGATTAGTTCAGAAGCAGAGAGACAGAGGGTAATCCATTGCTTAGAGGCTGCAATTAAGCGACGAACGACTGAGGTATTTATACGAATCGGAGTGAACCACTTAACTCTATCGCAAAAATTACTTTTCATCGTTTTTATACAACTTTGTTGTTCGTACTTTAGGGTATAAAACTCGAGCTTTGCAGTGAAGACCGAGTTGGACTTTTAACGGATGTAACGAGAATATTTAGAGAGAATGGTCTTTCTGTCACTCGAGCGGAGGTTGCCACCAGAGGAACTCAGGCTGTGAATGTTTTCTACGTGACTGATGCATCTGGAAACTCAGTAAGGAGCGAAACCATCAAGTCAGTACGAGAAGCCATTGGACTAACAATACTCCATGTGAAGGACGAGGAACGACAGTCAAAATGTCCACCACAGGAGGGCTCAGGTTTCTCTTTAGGAAACCTCTTCCGGTCGAGATCGGAGAAGGTACTTTACAACTTGGGTTTGATCAAGTCATGTTCATGAGGAGTAGTAGAAAAGTAAGTAATATATTTGGAAGAGGGAGTTGATGTAAATATTAGAATCATCCTTCAGTAATACAGCAGAGTTTCAAATCAATCAATGGTTGTTGATATTGAGACATTGCTTCATCAAATATTTGCTTCAATTAGATTCCAACTTGTACAATCATAATGAATGTATATACCCTCACTTTTTAGTTTAATGCACATAAATCTTATTATATATATATATATATATATATTCTCAAACATACTCTAATTATTGTTCAAACCCAAATGCCTTAACTTAAAACCTAGACATAAACAATGATGTAAGAAATAGGGACAAAACAATGACGCTTCTCTAATCACAAATTAACAAATTTCAAAAACCGTCTTTTCACATCAATAAAGAAATATTTAGTTAGCATGTCACATCAATTTAATTGTCAAAGCACGTGTTTAGCCCATTTCAACTCTCTCTCTTTCTTTTTTTAACACAATAATATATGAGAACGAACGACTCAAAACCTTTAACTTTTTCATATATACGATATACATTAATTAGTGAAGCTAAATATAGGTTAAGTAACAATAATCTGGTTTCAAATAATTCAAAATACTCCGTAAGAAATGGACAATTAACAGTTTTCATTTCGAACAAATCGAGAAAGTTCAAAATATAAGGATGACAATAGAGTGGACAACCATCCAATTGTCCATGGGTTGAATGATAGATGGGAAGAAGCCAACTCCAAAAGAAGTGAAAAATTGGATTGAAATTTGATAAAAGGGAGATGTTGGGTCGCTTTCGCAAATCTTGGTTGGTTTGTAGGCTGCAACGCAATTTCTTTGTACACGTGGCATCATCTTATATGCTCTACAACTTTCTAATAATTAATAATACACCCCTTCTTTCTCTTCCTTTTTTGTCTTCTACCCCCAACAATCTATCACTTTCAACTTTTTCACCCTTTCCATTTTTTATTTATTATTTTCTCCAATTATATCTTACCATTTTCTTAATTAATTACTTTTTTAAGCTTTCTAAAAAAAGTTGGTACCAAAATTTTTGTTTTATTTTTTAAAACTTTTAAAATTGTCCTAATGTCCCTTGACGTTTTATGACTTTTTTTTTATTTTATTTTTTAAAATATTTAAATGGGTATTTTCAAATATAGCAAAATAGACCAAAATATTTACCACATATAGCAAACTTTAAATTTTACCATAGACACTTATAGCCATTGATAAACTGTCTATCATATCATTGATAGAATCTAAATTTTTTTGTATAATTTGTATATATTTTCACCAATTTTATCGTTTACAATAATAACTTTACAACATTAAGTATGCATATTGAAGTTGCAGAGATTGTAAGTCTAAAAAAATGTTAATTAGGCCTTAGTGACTATTTCGTTTTTCTTTTTTTTTTTAAAAAAAAATAAAGCCTATGTCGTTCCATTTTCACGGGTTATATCAATTTTAAGTAGAAAAGTTGCATTATGAAACAAATTAAAAAAAAAAAAAAAACTAACTTCTTTTTAGTTTTCAAATTTCGAATTGGTTCTTTGAAAACACGGTTAAAAAGTAGATATCAAAGTATGAGATTTATTTAGAGGCAAAAGATAAGCTTTTATAAACTAAAATTTCAAAACCCAAAATGCCAAACAAGGCGTAACTTTTAAAATTAGATTCAATACTCGAAGCGTATTTCAAAAGAAATAATTATTTGATTAAAGTTAGAGGTAAATGAAATAGTTTAAAACAAAAAGTGGTATTTAGATAGAACCTATCTTTAATCATATAATATTTGAAATTTGAATACATATGTGTGGTAGTGGTGTCTTCATTAGGTATAATGTTGGGTTGGATGCATTTTTGTAGTTGAGATTGGATATTATGTTGTTGAGTTTTAACCTCTTTGATATTAATTTAAATATTTATGGTTGAATTTATGATTTGATTTGAATTTTGTATGATTTATTGGTTTAGTTGTTATATTGGAGCAAAGTGTATATCAAAATGCAATAAATATTTGAAACCCATATTTCCTAAAAGATATACATTTGTGTTAGGATGTGTATGTGTGTTTGTTAATGTAGCAGCTAGATGTGGGGTATTGATGAAAAGGGTAGTCAAAGTTTACCTAAAACTTTGAGAATTTTTCTACGTGGACTATCTATTGTGAACCAACATGTCGTGTAGGTTGTAGGTCACTTGACTGGTAGTCATCAACCAATAAGTCGAGTTACGACTCTTATGTTATCTTCATTTAAGTTGTCACACTCCTAATTTAGATCATACTTCATTCATACATTGATAGACTTTTATCACTGATAAAAAAAATTGTGTCTGGACTATAAAGAAGGTAGAAAATTTTGATATAACTTATAAATAGTTTGACTCGTTGTTCTATATTTAAAAGATGACCAGAAATAGAGTACAATTAGAATAGTGGAGGGGTGTGACATGGGGAGTATCATATCCAAATCTTCTTCGATTGAGGTGATGCATAAATTTGGGCACGTAACTTTCACTTTTCACCCTCCATCCTATTCCTTATCATAATATATTTATACATTTCATTCTCTATAAATTTCAATTACATACATACATATATACATACATACATATATACATATTCAACTTGTTCTTTGGCTTCTTCTTCAACCTTATCTCCTAATTTGTGAGGTAAGTTTTGTAATTTATTTTATTCTCTTTTTCAAGTTTGTTATTTTACTTTTGTGCCTTTGGTTTTCATATTTCAATTCATTCTTGTTTTTTTCTAGTTTCTTTTTTTTTATATCTATTTTATTAATTCTTGAAATAATTTATAAATCTTAACTAAAAATGTTAAAACTTGTTGGGTTGTTTAAGTTATGATATTGTTCTTATATATTGATTTATTCTCGTTACAATGTAATTGTAGATTTAATTTGAAATCTAAATAGAGAAATATTTTTTTAACAAATCAACGGGACCATCATCTCCTTCAAAGAAAAGTAATAATAGTTATGAGGGGTAAATTTAGAAGATTTACCGGCAGATCCTGACCTAAGAACTAGGATTCTGTATTACAATTGTAATATTAGAGACGAAGTTCGAAGAGCGTGACCATGCCAACCTCGAACACTATAAATACTCAGTTGCATAATCTAATGGCAGACCAATGGATGAATGATTGTCTCATAACATATATTTGAGAGAGATTTATTGATAAGATAGATAATGAAGTTATTATGTATCGATTTCAAAATATTAAATCTCGTAGAAAACAATTAATTTATTTATTGATTTTTAGAACCACTCGCTAATAAATTATTTTGACTGAGCTATAAAACCCTCGTCAACAAATTTTCTCTATTCGCCACTGGGCATAACATCATTTTCACATATAAGTTTACTTTTATTTTTTTTCTCTTTACTACTGTTTTAAAATTACAATTAGCAAACTTTTTAAAAATTAAACTTCCTCTTAAAAATGTTTACTTTATGACATTTTATAAAAAATTGATTTAATTTATAACATTTTATAACATGACATTAAATAGAGAACTCGTGTACTCGACTCCAATCACGCGTTTTGACCAATGTCAACAAGTTTTAAACCACTTAAGCATCACGTAGGCAGTGACTGGACTAATAAAAGTCGTATACTCAATATACAACTTTTTTTAATTATAAAATTACCTTACTTTTAACAATAGTTTTAACTTCAACCCATTTTTTATTTTTTCTTTCACAACTACCCTATTTTTATCGTTACTTAAAAAAACTACGTTATTTTTTAAATTAATCCCTCAAACCCAAAGTCAAAAAAAAAAAAAAAAAAAAAATAGTGTCCCAACTTTACCCCCAAAGCCCAAAGAGATAGCTCACCTAAACTCACTCCTAAAGCCCAAAAACTTCCCAACTCTCTCCTAAAGTGGCATTAACAAACCATATACAAATGGGAAATTCATTCCATTAAAATGGTGGATTATGTTTTGTTACAAAATACTAATCAAGTAGGAATCTTACCAAAAATAAAAATAATTGTAAATAACCAATTAAATTAATAATACTAATTAATTAACCATAATGACCAAAAACTAAATATTGATAAATTTCTTTTTAGAAAAATCTATATATAGTTTTTTCACATGGGCAAGGCAACCTCAATTTATCTTGAACTATTATATAATTAATTGATTTTATTAATTTATTTATATATATATTCTTAAAACCAACAAGAAAGCCTCTAAGATCACCTAGAACCACCCAAAATCACCTTTATCATGACCATGTTTGATAATAACCATGTTTGAAATGTTATTAGTAACATGTTTGAACTTTGAATGTAAGTTTAAAATGGTCAAAATCATACCCTAAACACATTTTTAAACTCTCAAAATCCATTTAGTATTTGATTTTATCCAAAAAAGAAATGTCTCTCAATTTAATTTGTAATTCGAGATTTTTGGAGAAAATGTCTTTTTTATATTAATGTTTTGGGTTCTAGTTTCTGTTTAGTCTTTAAGTTTCAAAACGTTTAATATTTAGTTTTTGTGATTTGAATTTGATTTTAATTTAGTTCATAAGTTTTAAAATGTTATAATTTCACCATTGACATTTGAAAATTAGTCCATAGATTTCAATAATTACATTTGAAAGCTCAACTTTTCCCTCATTACTTATTTTTTTGTCTTCGATGTTAATATATGTCAATAAATTTAAAATAATTAAAAGAAGTTCTAATTAATTAAATTCCACAATTTTTCATCACTTCTAAAACTAAATTTAAATTAATTAACGAGCAACGATATTTTTGTGAAAGTAAATATTTAATGAAAAGTTGAGATTAAAAAATATAAAATCTTAAAATCAATGAATCAAATTGAAACAAAAATCAAAATTTAAGGGTAAAATTATAATATTTAGAAACTAAATTGAAATGGAATGAAATCTAGAACATTTTAAAACGGTAGGAGTAAATAGAAACCAAAGCCGAGAAGAGTCCACAGAGAGCATATCCTTGGTCCTTACCAAAGAATTTTTAGAACAACCATGCGTGGCAAGCGACCTACACCCCTACGTACCATTATCTAAAATGGCAGTGGCGGCGAGGCTCAAGCTTCTTTCACTCCCATATTCTCTTCCCTGTCTTCATTTCCCCTCATTGCCATTCCCTTCTGCAACAATATTTGCGTCTCAATCCATCAACACTAACCCAAGTTTCAAACTCAAAATGGCTTCTTCTTCATCATCTTCTTCTTCTTCCTCTTATGGCACAGTCATCGATTCACATCTCCATGTCTGGGCATCTCCTGAAGAGGTAAAATCAGATCATTCATTCTTCAGTGAACAATAATTTCAAAAACCCTCCAATCTTTGTTGTATAAACATCAAATCCTGACTCACTCATTCTCTCAAGGCTGCTGCAAAATACCCTTACTTTCCAGGCCAAGAACCCACCTTGACTGGGCATGTTGATTTCTTACTTCAGGTAACCCTTCTACTTAATTCACTAATTTAGTCCTTGCCTCATATCCTGGGATGCAAACATAGTCATAGATGTAAGGGATATTCATGGTAACAAGCAAATAATCACCATTTAGGGTTACTTCAGACCATACTTTCAGTTAATCCAACTCAAATGTTAAATTCCAAGATTTAGTCCTGACCCATATGAAATTATCACCATTTTCTAGAATCAATTGAAATAGTTTGTTAGTTTGGTAGTGTTCCATTTTTTTGGTTTACCATGAGGAGCTATATTTAAAAACAAACTTTAACATTTCCTCTACCTCATCAGTCTATGGAAGAAGCAGGAGTAGATGGTGCACTTATTGTCCAGCCAATCAACCATAAATTTGATCACTCTTATGTGACCAGGTCAGTCCTGAGAGCTATCAATCATAAGCATGTTAGATGTTCAGGATATGACACATGCCTTAAACCACGATGCAAAAATAATGTATCTGTTTCAATTTGGATAAGCTTGGCATTACGTTTAGAAGTGTCTAAGCATGAATCCAAATAGTCTTAAACTCATCTGGTAGTCTCTCTATTTGAGAATAAATGATCTCATGGTTTAGGAAAGTATACTAATGTGACATCCCAAAGTACATCTTCATTCCAAATCTTCTATGGACAGTGTAATTAATAAATATCCAAACAAATTCGTTGGTTGTTGCCTAGCAAATCCAGCCGAAGATGGAAGTGGAATTCAGCAGCTTGAAGATCTCGTAACAAAGGTTTTCGACTTTTTGGCTAGTTCTCCTACGAACAACACATACTCCTATCCTAACTCAGGATTTTGATGTACTCTGTTTGTCCTTATAGGATGGATACTCAGCTGTTCGCTTTAATCCATACTTATGGCCCTCAGGTCACAAGGTTGCTCTGTGATATCCGCATTCTCTGATCTACTTCCTACTTCTTACTTTCACTTCAATATGTTTTCCTAACATGTGTAATGATATTTGCAGATGACAAATGAGGTGGGGAAAGCATTATTCTCTACAGCAGGAAAACTTAAGATTCCTGTGGGTTTCATGTGCATGAAGGTAGTTTCAAATGTACCCTAATAGGCTTCCTATCAGTAATTTAAATATGACAAAGGTAAACTCTTTCAGGGGCTAAGCCTTCACGTTGAAGAGATAAAAGAGCTTTGTACAGAGTTCCCTTCAACCATTGTACTGCTTGATCACTTGGGTTTTTGCAAACCCCCAGAGTAAGGCAACAAAACAAACTTGGGGTTTCTATTTTGGTTTAGTAATTTGTTTCATTAATACCATGTCACTTTTTATCAATCCTGTGCAGAAATGAAGAAGATAGTCTTGCACTGTCCCACCTTTTGGAGCTAGCAAGTTTTCCCCAGGTAAAAGTGAAGTTAAAAGTCTTTAGATAAGTACTTCATATGACGAAACTCATCTGGCTTCTTCTCCTGTAAACCTGGGAATCGATTTGAGTCTTGCATCCACTTTAAGGTTGGAATGTTAATTCTGATAACAATAATACGTGTTGAAAACTGAAAAGTACAAACTTTGCTAACAAAGCACATCCTCGCAATTCATGATACTGTTGCAATCTAGGGGAAATATTTCTCTTTGAGTCATCCTAGATCATCATATCTATATTACTATTTGTGGCAGATATATGTGAAATTCAGTGCACTATTTAGGGTGTCAAGAAGGCCATTTCCATACCTGGATTTGTCCCACCTCCTCTCTCAGATTGTATCCAGCTTTGGAGCAAACCGCATCATGTGGGGAAGGTATTGATTTCAGTTCCCCTGTTTAAAGATCAAACAAAAGATAAACAGACTTGCAGCTTTGAACATGAATATATACTTTTAAGAGTATGATAATTCGAATATGTGATGTCTGTTACAGTGACTTCCCGTTCGTTGTTCATGAATGCGGATATAAAGGAGCAATTGATGCAGTATCATTAATAGCCAATGAAATATCTCTTTCTTCTAGCGAGTTGGAGTGGATTAAAGGCAAAACTGTGGCTCATCTGTTCCAAAGCCGATGGATATCTTAATCTGTGTTCCAGCTCTCTCGAATAGCTGAGGTTTTTTTTTTCTTGGATTTCATATCTGGATCTTCCAGCAAGTTCGTCAATAGAACAGAGTTGTACTACATTTGTGTTTGCCATTATCTCATTTTAACAATCTTGAAGTTAGGAATATTTTATCAATAACGTCAAATGGTTATCAATCATATCAAAGTTGTCGATAATCGATACTCACATCGATAAAATAGTACTTTTCAATTTGTAAAATGCCTATGTTAAAAAACAATCCAATTACCTTGATCATTGAGATTTATTGTGATTGAAAAATGAATGAAAACTCATCGTGATTACACTAATTTTGATTACCAACAGATGATAACCTAAATCTTTAATTTTCTGATACTAGACAATCCTAACAATTTAGAAATAACCTATGGATTAAGTTAACCCTACTCCACTAGTAAAAATATTCAATGGTAAAAATAGGTAGCAGAGGAGAAGAAGCGGAAAAATTATAGAAATATTGTAGTTTTGAAAAGAAATTACAAAAATAATGTTGTTGTTAAAGTATTTAGAAAAATA
>JBBPDJ010000021.1:13810235-13874018 GCA_037974625.1 Cucumis cinereus
AAAAAATATATAATTTCAGTAAAATAAATACTAACCTTGCAATATAATAGAAATCGTGAATTTAATTAAAAAACTATATAGATTGAATTTAAAATTAATAGTGAATAAGAAAATAAAAGTGAGCAAAAAATGATAAAAAAATAAAAAATAAAAAAACCAACTAAAAGAGGAACAAACCTCTTGGTTTTTTTAAAACAAAAAACAAAAAAAAAACAAAAAAAAAACAAGAAATTAGGAAAACCAGACCTTTTGGTTTAAATTAAAAAAAATTAAAATTGAAGGTAAAAGAGGTCCGGTTTTGAACACGGACCTCCTCCTTCTCTCTTTTTTTTTTTTTTTCAAATCTTAAAAACTACATTATTTTTATAAATATTTTTAAAACCACTCTATTTTTCTAATTATTTTTTCCAACAACATTATTAAAATAAAACATCCAGAAGAAGCATTATGCTTAGAAACCAACAACATGGAAACTTTGTTATAAATTATACATTTTCCTTATCGGGATCGAAACTTAGAAAAATGGTCAGGACAACGAACATCCATCTCATTTGCATTTTGAATACCTATATAACCATCGAAGATGGTTGAAGTGACTAATTCTTGAAAACTTAGAGGTGTTGAGGACAAAGAAATTGTTAGAGTTACCATTTTTATTTCTATCCAGTAACACCATACTTGATGTTAAAAAGAGATCTTTTACAAGAGAGTTGACTAGAGATCTTTATGTAAAAACGTCACTCCCATGAATTCATAAGAGAGTATTTCAATGAGATGAGAATCTCACATACGGTTCTAGAACGGAGATTCACTAAAACGGAGATTCATTAGAACGAAGATTCTTTAAATGGAATAACGGAGATTCTTTAAATGGAATAAAGAACGAATGTTGGATTAATTAGAAAATTATACTAGATATGCTACCGATCTTAAAAGAGAATCACATCAAGAAATTCCATTCATATTACTGATCAAAACTGTTCAAAATAGCCTCTCAAAGCAGTAAGAGAACTCTAAATTCACATTATAATTCATAGTAAAAAAAAAACAAAAACAAAACAAAAATGACCCAAAATGTATAACAAAAAAGATAAAATGGATTCAAACTAATAAAATAAAACAAAAAACACTAATTTGATGACCGAGACACCTCATATCATCTCCAAACTTGTAATGCTAGAGCAGCTACCATTATATTCCTAGATCACAGTTGCACTTCTCATTGCAAAATTTCATTTACAGGAACATCATCTTCTAAATGCCGCAGAAACCCTTTTATATTTCCAAAACTGCGAATTAAGGATACAAGAAATTTTTAGGATCCCAGTTAAAGAAATCATTATTAGAACAGATGATACAACCTTCTTTGTTTCATCTCACTACTGTTGTGTGTACCTATTCTAGATGTCATTATCTTTATAATTAACTTAGTGCAAACATTATACTATCATTTACTTCGGAGAAGGTAAACAAGAAACATCCCGCATTAGAAAACAAAACTAAAGATTTAAACAACTTGTAATCAGGATTCATTCCAAAGGTGTTGGAATGCGAGGGCAGAATGAAATAGAAAAATGAAGTGTGAAAACGAGATGTAGGGATAGAATTAGATTGAAAGCTGCCAAAAACACAACATAAATTTTGGATGACATTACATTCCATCCAATGGCAGAGATTTACACGCGTCATTTTTTCAAAAGTATGAACATAATTGCTTTATATACTAAGAGGGTGCCAAAGAAGTTATTAGAGAGCTGCCTCAAGCTCAAAAAGCAACGAGTGAACATGCAATGACATTATTTAGAATTCCATATCCAAATTTTAGCATAGGAAAATTATTCATAATTGTAGAATCATTTACCACTTTTCTTTGTTTTGGGTGAGCAATCTGTACTGTTCCTCTTCTTCTTTCGTAGCATCTCACACAAAAGTGTCTTTTCTAACCTCTCAACCCTTTGAGACAGTGAGCATAGCAATTGTGACTGCTTTTCATTCTTTTCAAACAGCTGCGCCATCATCTCCATCATTCTTTTGTTGTCCATCATCATCCTTTTAAGAAGTTCTCTACTCTTCCCATCCTCCTCTCTTCCTTTGATTCTGCTATCATCCTCTTCATTTGCACCACCCTCTCTTTCATCTACAGCTCCACATTCTGCAACCCCATCGCCTGAATTTGGTGGGTTGTTTGATGAATCGGTCTGACTCTCAGCTTCACTCATTGCCGCTTCAAGCTCCGTGTCATCTTTTCCTGGCGAGTTCCTCCCTTGCTCAGATTCTTGAGGAACTTCTGGATCAACATTCGACTCCGCAGAACAAGCTGTAGATTCCTCAAGAATTGCTTCTACTCCATCGGCATTCCCATAATCACAATCATCAGCAGGTTCGCGATTAGCGATATCAGCAGTAGAACTATCATCCTCATGCTCTGGAATTATAACCTTGAGATCCAGAGTTCTTTTAGAACTCGGATCAACAGCTTCAGAATCAAATTTAACAGTCACGGGTTCGAGAGTCTCATCGATCACATTAGTAGCTTCATCTGCAGCAGCAATTGAATCGATCTTCTCCTGTAATGCAATAGCTTTCTTAATCACTGCTTTCCTGAAACTCCTAATTCCAGAATCCACGCCTTTCACCGAATCCAACCTAAACAGCAAATTCATCAATATCTCACCAAACCTGATTCTCTCCTTATCATCCTTCCGAATCAAATCGACCGTCTCTTCATTTGCAAGCCTCCTCTCTATCTCATTCACTTCTCTCTCAATCGCCACAATTTTCTTCAAGCTTTTCCGCACCAGAAAACCTCTGAACACCTTCTGGATTTTGGTGGCCGAATCGAATCTTGTCTTCTCGGATTCGACAAAACGGACAGGAATCGGAACCACCTTCGGAGCCACCGGCACTGTTCGCCGATGTACCGGAATTTCCGCCGCCCTCGGCACATGACGATTCGTAGGTTCAAAGAACTTCCAGTGATTTCTGAAGAAGGGATGGGAATGCTCCATTAGTATGAGAATTCAGAGACAGAAACTTGTTAGATTGTTGAGTGAACAGAAGAATTTTTCTCTTTGAAGATTTATGCAGATAAAATTTCTCCGATGAAGATGAGGGATCACGGCGGACTGCTATATATATATATAGGAGAAAAAGATGAATATGAAGAGAGGTTCGAGAAGGAGATTCGAGAATTCTAGAAACTTGGGGATGATGAACTTATAGAAGGTTCGTGAGACAGATTCTGGAATCTTCTTTTGCCAACGTGGATCTTGACAATTGGGTAAGCGAAATTATAATTGCAAATTCAAGATGACGTGGATGCTTTTTCGTAGTGGGAATTCACTAGAAAAAATAAATTATAGTAATTCCAACCATTCTTATTGGATTCTTATTCACTATTTATTTAACATATTATAAATTGATATATTAATTTGTTTGGTAGATTCCAATTAAACTAAGAACGGCCAAAAATAGAATATTTACTTTTTATAGAAAAATCGGGTATAATGATTTTTTTTTTTGGCTTTTAGTAATTTTGGATTGTAAATAATTTATTTATTTATTATTTTTGAAAAAACCTTTTCTAATTATTATTCGAACTATAGCAAAATATATGAAAATTCTTTATAAAAAGAGAAAATTCTTCATCTATCTGTATCTAAAATGGTTATAGAGAGAAATATTCGATTTCCTTTTAACTTTACATTAAAACCATTATAAATTATTAAATTCGTAGATTTTGTTACAGTTCACATGTAAATCAAATTTGTAAATTTGAATATATATACATATATATATATATATATACTTTTAACTTTATTTTTTAAAAACATAAAAAAAATCTATATGCTCTCTATCTTATCTAAACTATAAAAAAAAAAAAAAAAAAGGAAAAAAAGATTTTCTAAAAAATAAGAAAAAACGCGATTTAGAATTTAATTGAAAAAATAATAGAAGAAGACAAACTATCTACAATACAATAAATTTAAAAAAAAAAAAAAAAAAAAAAAAAAAAAAAACTCTACAATTTTAGATTGGAAACAAAATATAAATAAATAAATAAAATATAAATTATCTCCATCTAAGTTTTCTCTATAATTACCTAAACCTGACTCTTCTTTCGTTCTATTTTTAATTTTAATTTAATTGTTAATTTGTTTATATATTCACTCTTTTTTTTTCTTTAATTCTTTTTAAATTTGTTTATATGATCAAGTTTTGGTGGGGCTCTTCTCCTAATAACCCGATAATTCATTGGATAGCTTGGGATACATTGTGCATTCAGGCTCTGGTGGCGAAACACTGTAGGAGGTTGTTGACGGCTCCTCATTCTCTTGCAGCAGATGTAATTTTTACAAAAAATAATAATAATAATAATAAATAAAAATTACAAATTACAAATTAAAAAAAAAATAGTGCCAAGGAAAAAAAAAGTGCAATACCGTGAGCATTGAAATCGGCTTTCCGACCAAATCGTCTAGTCAGTTTGCTAAATGTTCAAATTGACTTCGACTACCGAAAGGTAAAAGTCGGTTGGTCAGTTTCATCGGTTTTATTCTTTGGCTTTTTTTCTTTTTATTAAGTTTGTCAATTTGGAATTTTCTCAAAACGACATGGGTCGACCCCTCTCCTTCTCCGACCAACTTCGGTTTGAATCGATCGTCTTGAGTTTTTGGTGTATCATACTCACACCTACTAATAAATCATATATGCAACTTTTGAACAATATTTTAAACAATTCCATACAAAATTGATTGGGAGAACAAAGAATTTTGTAACTAGAAAGCAACTTCAAAATAATAATAATAAAAGATGTCTAAAGAACTGTGGCCACTAGACCTTCAAACTCTAAAATGGAACTAACTGGAAAAAAAATACCACATATCATCTTCATAGGTAAAACATAACAAGTTAGGGGGGTAAAACACCATTTCATTAAAATATATATAAACAAAACAAAGCATAAAATCCATTTGCAAAGCTAAGCAATTGAATGAAAATTTAGAACAAATTACTAAAGATAAGCTGCTTGGCCAATTACATGAAATTCATTCTGTTTGGAATTCTTATTCCTGCTCTATCCAGCAGTTCCTTGGAAGCTTGTTTTGCCATTAAAATTACATCTTCCTGTTCATTCAAATTTTGGATTAGGCATGTTCAATCTTGAGACTACCAAGTAATTTTTAAATCAAACTAAATCTAAAGCTATTTCTACTTGCATCATGGGCTTAAAACAAGTATTCTATTTTCATTGTTCGGTTTGAGAAGAAATGCATGTCAATTATCAATGACTTGGATTGATCGTAGATCAATTAAAAGCTACTGTAATTTGAAGTAAAGCAATGGTCATATTGTCTAAGAACAAAAATTGAAGTGAAATACCTCATTCACAGTAAGGATCTTCTTATCTTTCATTATCCACTGGCCATTACACATTACAGAGATGACATTTTCAGTTCTCATACTGTAGACAAGGCAGGAAATGCTGAAATATCAATTGAGCAATGCCATCAGTTCCATTTATACATCTCGTGCTCAAAACTTTATCATACAAAGCTGTTAAGATCTAGAAGATAAAACATCTAATTGTTTTTCTGAGAAGGAAATAAATACCTGTCATGGGAAGGAACCATGGACCAAGAGGAAGGATTGATCACAACCATATCAGCCTACAATCAAGTTAGACAAATCATTCTCAAACGTTTGAAAAAAACAGGTTGCATTAATTGCTAAACCAATAGAAATGCTAGTGGTTTTATTTATCCAATTGAACTCCAAAAAAAAAAAGCCCTTTTTTCTTTATACATAATTTTGATATGCTTGGATTACATTGGTTATTTAAATTCAAATGGGTTAGTACAAGGTCCTGCACAACAATTTGTGCCCATATCGTCCTGATGTTGAGAATGGGTTCAAATCTGACCACCAATCTAGGATTTTAAGTCTTAGGAGTATTTTCACATCAAAATATTAAAGAATTAATTGCCAGAATAGAACGAATCGACGCATGAGTACTAACCTGAACATTTACAAATATTTAAACATTGTAACAGTCCGTTATCAGCATACCTCTTGTGGCTCCTACAGTTTCATTAAGAAATCACAGACCTAGTACTAGTGGAAACAATTCTTTTAGATCATCAATGATTAAAACGGAACTTTTTGTCACAAATAAGTTATTACAACTATCTGCCAATGGGCCTATATAATACCAAAGGCCCAGTAAGTCGTATGTTAAGCTCTGAAACCATCACGATGGAGCACTAGTTTCTACCTAAATAACACAGAACAAAAGAAATGAAGATTGAAAGAAGGCCGGTAAATACATGGAAAAAAAAAACATTACCTTCTTCCCAACTTCAAGTGATCCAATTTGATTATCCCAAAGTACTGATTTTGCACCGTTAATTGTCACCATTTGTAGGACTACTTCAGCAGGAAGAACAGAGGGATTGGTTGTTCCATTTGCATAGACTTCCCGGCCTTTATTAATCAGCGATGCAAGGTACATCTCATCAACTGCAAAATATTTAGACATTTGAATTGTCAAATCCCATTGTACTAATATGCATGGTGCAATGCGGGAAAAAAATCCAAGAAGAGTTCATAAACTTGAGGTCAAGGTTACTGTGTTCTGATCAACATTTTGTCTGCTTCTTTTCAATGTTACATTCTTTTTCTTTTTTTTCCTTTTACACACCCACACACACACAAGAAAGATTTCATTGATTAATAAAAAAGAAGGCAATTGCATCTTTTCTATGTTACGTTCACCTCTGGGGTAAGACACTAATGCCAATAGACCCAAAATATGTACTCACTAAAGTCCATATGACAGTCAATATAAGAGGTTCCACTGGATCAGCATGCGAGGGTGTGCGCAAATAATCCTTAAAGGTGAGGTGTTTAGAAGAGATTTTGTCAGTTCTTAGTAAAATGCACATCAAGTATTACATGATTTGACAAAAGTTTATTCTGCGGCCACCAATGTGGCTGCACTGCGGCAGTGGTACTATACTAACCACTAGATGTATGGTTAAAAGAATGCAGGCTTTTACTCTCTCATACTCAAACAGTATAAAACCCTAAGCCTTCTTTTATCCCCTTAAATAATTTCTATAAACTAACACATGAAATAATGTTCAATGTTAGAATTTCCGGACTGAAACAAACCTATGCTCATTCGATTATTTGACGGTGCTCCATCTGTTCCAATGGAAACACAAATACCAGCTTCAAGCATCTCTCTGATAGGTGCAAAACCAAGCATTCTCATTGCAGAAGCTGGACAGTGGGATACTTTGACCCCATTCCTTGAAAGAAAACTAATCTAACAAGATATCAGTAAACCTTGCATCACAAAAGAAAGTAATGAAAAACATGGACATAAAAGTATTTATTAATCCAAAAGCATTTTCATGAATGAAACAGACAGCAATAAACAATGCCCAAAAATTCAAATTTACTCCAAATTGCTAAATGAATTCAGTTTAATGGAATACTTGATGATGATTTGATATTTAAGAATAAAATATTTGCGTTAAAAAATTGTACACATTTCAAGCAATTGCCCAACTAGCATGGATCTTTGAATAGAATCCATCCACATGTTCAGCTTCAGAGTGACAATGGACATTCCTACGGGATGGCCACCTCAGTTGTCCAGGTAGCACTGAAGCACTGCCAGGTAAGAAATTAGGAAGATAAGAATGTAAAGCCCAGGTGAGCCCATATAACTAGTAGCTTTGCCCAAGTGATTTGAGAAGTTCTAGTCATAGCCTGACCTAGATGAGATAAGAAAGCCACTGGCAAGAGGGATCCTAGTCCAACAGACAGAGACAAAAAGCCACAGCCCCGAACTGAGACTAGGGAGTAACATAGCCTAGGTAGACCAGAAGGCAACTTGGCCTAAGTCGAGGCTAAAAATGGGAGACCAAAGCTACCTGGCCAGGTTAGTCTCAGCTGGTAACCATGACTGAGGTGAGACCTGAAACTGGCGCTAGAGGTCTAATATAGCATGCGACTCAAGGTCGCATTAGATATCCTACAACCATTTTGTGGCATTAGTCATATTTGACGTAATTAGTGCATCTCATGACATCCTTCCTCATTGTAGCTACAGGGAGCATCAAATCCATTCAAAAGCCTGCAAAGTTTACTATGATGTCCTACCAAGCGTCAACTTAGGCTATGCTTGATGAACAACTTGGCAAGCTAATCACCATTAAGTTGCATCTATCAAAATTTGTGATTGGTATACATATTTGGCCCTACTTGCAATACAAACTATGACAAGCAGCAATCAGGACATGCTCTCTACTTTATCAAAACTAGGTTAAACCCGAAACTTGTACTAGCTTAAACATTGGAGGGTATTTAGCATACATACATCACACCAATGTTCATGCTAACCTAAGATTCAACCATACTATGGCTTTGTCACTGCCAACCATGTTGGGCATGCACTTGATCCGTTGGTCAACTATCCAATGGAAACCTTGCAACAGCAAACTTTATCGCACAAGTGACCAAAGAATCTTCAAGTTTTGGGTTGGAGTATGTTCCTACGTAGCTACTACTTGGATTCCTTTTGAGGGACTAGTTTCTTTATCCCCTTGTATGTCTTTTCATTTTTCTTAATGAAAAAAAGGAAGCAATTTTTTCTTAAAAAAAAAAAAAAAGAACAACCAACAGGTTAGCTGTCACGTATGGCTGGTTTGGTTCACCAAACAATTACTAAATCCTTGTTTGGCTTCCAAGAATTATAAAGACTTTTAATAGTTTTGAACAATGCAGCACTAAATAGATGTTAATAATTGAAAGATCTAGTAAGCAATATATAAACCAAAAACTTCCAACAGATAATATTTTGTATGGAGCTTTGGGCAACCTTTCTTCTTCCATTCAGCTTATTAAAAACTGACTTTATAAATATTTTTGCAGAAGATGAAAATATGTACAGAAATAAGAAACTATGCAGAATTTCTAAGGATACAGAGCTCATAGAAACGACAATAACTGCTCACCTCATTGTCATTGACCCAAACAGTATGTGCAGAAAGTAAATTGTTTCCCAGAAACTGTATTTTCTCCAAGTATGTAACTGTTCCATGATCAACTTTTCGTTCATTTATCACTTTCAGGTTCTCATAGGCTATCTCTGCAACATGCTAAAATGCACATAACAAATAAAGTCAAACTCAACAACTGATTGATCACTTTAGCCCCATTGATAGAACATAAAACTAAATATAATTGAAATTCAATAAAATTTGAACTATATCGTGACTGCAAAAGCATAAGTAAAGAATATAGAAGCACCATGTGAATCCCGGTTTCGAGTTCTAATGCATTATCCCTTGTTTCAATCAATAGACGTTCTGTTGCATTCATAATTTGTCTGATACCAAACCATATTCTGATGCGCCCATCTGCTGTGTTATGGTGCTTCTTGTAAAGCTCCTTTTGAGACTGCTCTTGAAAATTGAAAATTAAGAAATTGTTAAATATGGGTTTGCTAATTAAAAAGGAAACAAATTTAACTTACTTATTTAGAAGGAAAGGAGCAAATCACTTTCACAAAACCCAAAACAACAAAGTGACTTAGCCTTCTGACCATGAACATCAAGAACTTCTTAAGCAATAATTTTAGCAACGTAATTATTAAAAAATTTGCCTCTCTTTCATCTTCCAAGTTGCAAGGTAAACTCCGGAGTAACATTTTGACAATTTTCAATCAGCATATAGTTGCAGTTAGTCTAGGATAAAATCCAATGATTTAATCTGTTATCTACACAAAAGTTCTCCAAAAGCTTGAGGACTTGAAAATCATTAATGTCGAAGTTTAAACTAAATACTAGCTCTACATTACTAATCATATGAATGAACTCTACTATTGTAAAAGAAAAATGGTAAAAGAGAGAACCATTATTATATAAAGTTAAACATGATAAACCTGAATGCAATCATCAGCTGTTACAGCAGCCCAAGGAGCTGGCAACCCTTCCCCACAGTCCATTATCGACTGACTTAAGCATGCCCGTAAACCCAACATCTCGACAGCCTTTGCCATTCCAGATACATGTTGACCCCCTGCCTCAGCGAAGCATGTTACCTGAATAGATACATCAAGTTAAATTACTAAGTTTCGTCCCTGAAATGTTGTACCTATTTAGCTCCTGATTTTCTAAGAGTTCCTGAAAGGTGTACAAACATTTAAGTACTGTGTCATTCACATATTTTAGAAACCTTCTAGTAAGCTTCTAAACTTTGGATTTTATGTCAAAAAAAATCCTCCATTAACCTAGAAAGAAACGCAAGCATTTTCCAAGATAAAGCCAAATCATCCAAGGAACTTTTAGAGTCTGCTATTTTCAATGTTTTTCATTCGGTGTAAGACATGCATGCCATCAAGAGCCATAGTTTCTCATTTCTCATTATAAACTAGACAGATCTTGAAGGGCCCTTTTGTATAACCTTGGATATTTAATTCAATCAATGAAATTGTCTTAAAAGGAAATTCCTCCATGAACCAAGTTTAACACGAACTTAAAATTAGCAACAACCAATTATACGCATAATCAAAGGCTCAACAATTGTTTTCTAAACACATAATTTAACCTATACACTTCCTTCTCCTTCATCAGTTACAGCGAAAAAGTATAAGAAAGGAAAAAGAACTGGAAGCAGAAATGCAGATACTTACACCCGAATGAATGAGTTCAATACCACAAAGCAAAGTGGAAATGTAGGAATCTTCCTCAGTCATGTTGGATTCGTAGGGCCATATACGATGGTGCAACCAAGTCATCAAATCCACATCGTCGGCTATGCTCCTCGCAAGCTGCTGAGAAGTGTGGACATGCGTGTTAATAAACCCTGTGGTTTTGAAGGCCAATCAAGATCTCAGATAACAGCGCTAAACTCAAAAGAAACCATTGAGAAAATTGAAAAAGTTAAACTCGAAGATTCAAAGAGAAAGACCCGGAAGCAAGATTTGAGAATGAAGGTCAATGATGTGATGAGCAGAAGCAGAGAATTCGTGGAGAATTTCGGAAGAGTGACCGATGGCCTTGATTTTGTCGCCGCAGATAGCAATTCCGCCGTTGCGGAAGACTCGACTGTCGGAATCCATGGTGATGATGAGAGCGTTGTGGAGAAGAGTAAGAGAGTTGAAGTTGGGATTGCTCTTCGACTCCATAGCTTCTTCACTCTGCTGCCTACAAGCTTCCATTATTCCACTCTCGAGTTGACCGGTGGGTTATTGTAATTTTGGAAGAATACCCCTTATAAACTATGTTTTTTTTTTTTTTTTTTTGTTAAATTATAAAAATTGTCTCACAACTTTGTGTTGGTATAAAATACCTCTAAACTTTCATCTTTTAAAAACACCCTAAACCGTTCTAAAATACTTTTGAACTAAAAAAAAGTTAAAAAATTATTCTTACAATTAATATATAAACTAAAACCGTTAATATTTCATCGCAAAAATAATTCTAAATTAAAAATACCTCTATCCTTAATATACTGATAAATTTATTTAATGTTTTTGAACCATTTTAAAAACAACTCCTGTTTTGTACCATGCTAAATTTATAATCTTGGGGGTTTGGGGGTAAAATTTATAAATTGTTTGCAAAATAGACACTATTGCCTAAGTTGGTAAGCTCTTAGGGAGAGATAGGATTGAAAGCTCTAAATATTTTCAAATTGTAAAAGCCATTTCGATTATACAAAAAATTGATTTAGGTCATTTAGCTAAATATAGTTAAAAGATAATATTATTTTTTTCTTTAATCATGAAAAGCTAAACTTTAATTAATTAAAAGCCAGAAAATAAATAAATAAATAAAAGACCTGAGATTCTCTAAATTTGTTTGGAATTAGATCTAAATTTGTAGAGGTGTATCACTAATAAACATTTTTAAATGATATATTAGTGATAGACTTATAATTTTTAACGATTATATATTTTGAAAATTGTTTATTTTTTTTGGACATATAATATTTGTAAATTTGGCCACCAATTATGCAATCCATTACTATTATCCTTGTTAAAAGTAATTAAATAATTTAGGGCAGAATTTAAATTTCTCAATTCCACAAGTTTTTTTAGTTATCAACTGCTTCTAGTGTTTTTAAAATTGAAGCTAAATTATAAAAATTTAAAAATCATAGTATAAGTTTAATAAACATTTAGTTTTTATTTTTTATTTTAAAAAACTAAGCTTGATGAAATTTGTCCAAGGCAATGCCCAAATTCACGAGTGGGCGGGTCCAAACCAAAGGGGTATCGGAAGGGAGCATAAGGGAAAGTGTGTCCCAAAAAGAAAAAACCAATACTTGAAAAAATCGAGTTATTGAACTTAGAGAAATGTCATCATAAATAGCCTCATTTGATGATCTTAAAAAGAAAAAGTAAGTAATCTATAAAAAAAACATTATCATTGTCTCTTATGATCTTAACTAAACTGGACACTTTGTGTATTAACTTAGGCATTAGCGTGTGACACACTTTTTGTACTAACTTAGTACTAGAGAGTGGTAAGATAGTACCAAACCAGTGTGAGGTTCTCTTAAGCAAATCATCTTATAACCAAGTCGAGAGAAGCAAGTCAAAAAGTGGTTCACAATGACAACAAATATGCGAGTGCCAACAAAGTTTGTAAGCATGTACTCATTTCACCTATTAATTTTTTTCTTTGTCATCTATTTTTTCAAAAAAACAAATGCATTGGTCTAACTTTTTTTTTTCAACAATTAAATCTATAAATACCCCTTTGCCAAAGTTCCCTAAAAGTTTTTTTTTTATTATTATTTGTTCGACCAATATTTTTAAAAACCAAGTGCTTTCAATTTTTGAATTCGAAACTTAAAATTTGACTCATAATTCAAAAACTCAAAAATAAAAATTAAATAGTTATGAAATTTTAAATTAAAATGGACTATGAAATTTTGTGATCTAAAATGTTTATAGGTGCCACCTAGTAATAAAGTCAACTATCATCCTATATCATAATTAAAATCAATAATATATATAATCCAACCTTCACAATTTTATATTTTATTATATAAAACTCCTAGTATATTTTTTTCTTGACTTATATAAAACTGGTAGGACTCAAATTCACTAGTAACCCGAGGCTAGACTAACCGAATTTTTTTTCTAGGCCTATTACAAGTGCATTCACAAATGATTCCATGTTTGTGATTGAGAAAGAGGAGAAGGATTAAATAAATAGAGAATTTAAAAAAGAAATACGTGAGGATCACAAACAAACATTTTAAAAAAAAAAAAAAAGTCAACGTTTAACGAACAAACTGCAAAATTAGGGGCCAAATTAAGGCATTAATCCTTCTGTTTTTGCCACATTTTGTTCTCCTCCATTGATTCTTCACCAAAACATACAAACTGATTTCCCCCTTACACACAAACAGACCAGAGACCAATCCGGAAGAACTCTTTTCCTTTCCCATTTCCGTTTTTTCCATTTTCTTCCTTCACCCAAAAAATCAATTTCTCTCTTCTTTCCTATCCCTCCATTGCTCCATTTTTCTCACAAATCCCCCTAACTGCTTTTTATTCATGGAGAAAAACCCACCCCCAGAAAAGTCTGATAGTTTTTCTAAAAATTTCAATAGAAGAATTGCTAATTTGGGCTCACCTCGTCGCACTCCTGACGCTGCTGCTGCTGCTGCTGCTGATGCTAAATCAGATTCCGAAAAGCTTGCTGCTGATCGAGATGATGATGCCTTCATTGAAGACCCTCTTTCCGAATCTGATACCGCATTGATTTTCGAAGAGGTTGATCGTTTCCTCCACACTTTGTCCACTGTTGGAGATGATACATCCAATGTAGTCCATGAAATTCCGACTTCTGTTCATTCGTTGTCCAAAATGGTGGATTCCATGACCTCTAGATACAGTTCTAACAAATATCCCGCGAAGCTTGGTAAAGATCCCGACCGGGATTCTTACTTTCTCGAAGCATTAGGTCGCATTGCCAAGATTGCCATTAAATTAAGTGAATTCCCTACCACCACTGCTTCGATTCCTTCTCTAAATCGGACAACCACGGCTCTACAGCGAGCGATGTCGTTACTGGAAGAAGAATTCAGTGCCCTTTTGAAAGAATGCAAACATCGGGAGTTTGATTCTAAATCCGACAGGAAAGCATCGAAGCAATCGTCGTTCAAAACAATCAACGAATCGACAGATCAACAAAACAGCACCGTTCCTGAATCATCCGAGCCTGATTCTGCTAAGGAAGAGATATTCCCCTCTTTTTCGCCGGAAACTGTATCAAACATGAAAAGAATTGCCGAAACAATGATCTCTGCCGGCTACGAGAAGGAATGTTGTATGTGTTACAGCTTCCTCCGGCAGAGCTCGTTCAAAGGAATATTGAACAAGCTCGGGTATGAAAGTATTAGCATAGACGAGATTCAAAAAATGCAATGGGAAACACTTCAAACGGAAATCGACAAATGGATCGCCGTCGTCAAGAAATGCTCAAAATCTCTGTTCCCAGCCGAGTGGAAGCTTTGTGACTCTGTTTTCACCGATTATCCCTTCATTTCTCAGATGTTATTCAGCAATTTAACAAGAGCAGTAGTCATCAAGCTTCTCAACTTTGCAAACGCCGTCGTGTTAACAAAACGATCGGCGGAGAAGATGTTCAAATTACTTGACATGTACGAAACCATCCGCGATTTAATTCCGTCAATCAATGGCTTCCCTGAAAATTGCAGAACAGAGCTAATTTCCGAAGCGGAAGGGGCAAAAAACGGGATAGGCGAAGCAATAGTCGGTATTTTCTACGACCTGGAGAACTCAATCAAAAGCGACAACGCGAAAATTCCAGTTCCAGGAGGAGCAGTTCATCCATTAACACGCTACATAATGAATTACCTGAAATACGCTTGCGAGTACAAAGAAACCCTAGAACAGGTCTTCCAATTTCTCGACCCTAAAGTCGAAGAAGACCGACCAGCAAGAATGGAGGAGAACGACGACGCATCACCGAGAAAATCTCAACTCGCAATTCAGATCGCAATGGTAATGGAACTACTTGACGCAAATCTCACAATGAGATCAAAACTATACCGCGACGCATCTCTTCGGTACATTTTCCTGATGAACAACGGAAGATACATAGTACAGAAAATCAAAGGCTCATGTGGAATTACGGAGTTGATGGGCGACCGTTGGTGCCGGAAACGATCGACGAATCTGCGACAATACCATAAAAATTACCAGAGAGAAACATGGAGTAAGGTGTTGCAGTGTTTAAGCCACGAAGGATTGCTGGTGAACGGGAAGGTATCGAAGCCAATATTGAAGGAGAGGTTCAAAAGCTTTAACGCGATGTTCGATGAAATACACAAAGCCCAAAGCAGTTGGGTAGTAAGCGACGAGCAGCTTCAATCGGAGCTTAGGATTTCGGTGTCGTCGGTAATGATTCCGGCGTACCGTTCGTTCGTTGGGAGATTCAAGCAGCATTTTGATCAGGGAAGACAATCGGAGAAGTACATCAAGTATCAACCTGAAGACATTGAAGGTTTGATTGATGATCTGTTTGATGGAAATACTGCGTCTATGGGAAGAAGAAGAATGTAAATTTTTATTCGGATAAACTTTTTCAATTTCTTTTTTAAATTTTCCTTTTTCTTTTTCCTTTCGATTTAATTGAATTTATTGTATTTGATAATTTCTTTTTTCTTATTGTGATTTATCCTTTTTCCCCATTAACAAGGGGAAATAGAATATTGACGTGGACTCTTTTTGACCTCTATTAATTCTCCTCTACTTCAATATTATTTTATTTGTATTTTTTCTTCTAAAATTCATTTTTTTTTATAAGAAAAATCAAATTCATGTTTGTATATTCACTTGATATTTTAGAAAACCATAATGTGATGTAATCGCAATCTAACTGTAATTAGTTTGAATTGAAATTGTAATTGAGCTATTTTTTAATTTGTTTACTCAAAATTATGAATTTCTCATGTTTATTTATTGTAATTTGTCATATTTATGCTTACTGTTACTATTATTGTTATCGTTATCATTGTTGTCATATTTATTGTTATTATGACAACAATAATAATAACATGTAAATTTCAAACTAAACCAAATTGAGCACTCTCGATTCATCAATCTAGTTCTTTGATTACAAAATTCAAGGTGGACCCTACATTTCGTTACGATTATGGAATACGTGTAAACAACAACAAATATAATTAAATGGAACCCACTTTTTAAATTATAATTACTTTATTACGTTTACAAGTGGATAAACGTGAAATAATTTCTAAGAAATGACAAACTGATCAAGCAAGAAAAGTTGGGAGAAATATAGCTCATCATGTACCATTCAATACTATATTATAATGTTTTAAATCTGTTATTTATTGAACTCAGTGAATCTGAAAACATAAAACAGAACCTGACTTCTCTACCAAACATGCATTTAATTTTCTCCAAATCTTTTAATTAATTACAAAAACAATATATATGAAAATATAAGCTAAGGACATTTACATAACATCTATCAATAATTCCCAAACATAAATGAAACGCTAAATTAGCATAGACAAATCACAAAACATTTACTTTAAAATTTATTGGTAAGATATTTGAAAAGATATATGGATGAGATTTGATAAGATTAAAAAGAAATTGTGAAATTATCAATGATTATTTCAATATATCCGATTTATTAGTTTATTTGTACTAAATAATTAAATAAATGATAATCTTGTTTTATATATTTTTTAAAAAACACTTGGTTCACTCATGGTTATTGTTACCAAAGTTATAAGATTAATTCCTCTTAATATGTATGTTTAATTTGAAAAATTACGAAAGTTAAAAGGTTTAAATTTATACAACTATGAAAATTAAAGATTTAAATTTATATATTTAAAAATAATTAAAAAAGTTCAGAGATTATTTTGATATAATTATTTTGATATAATGTTTAGTATGAGTTTAAATTGATACAATTATTAGTTTAAAGTTTAAATTACAACCACAAAGTATGATTTATCAAATCAGTATTTTTCAAATTAAATGGATACATATTTTCCACATGGCATTTTATTTTTCTATTATAATCTCCATTTTTCCATATTTCTTTTTATCGAAATTCCTACGCCTGAGGCAACAATTTTTGTTTTTTTGTTGTTATTATTCATACAGGAGTTTTATTGGAAAATATGGTTTATCAAATAAGTATTTGGTAAATTTTAGATTTAGGTATAAAAATGTAGTTTTGGTAAATTTAAAAATTGTTGTGACTTAACTATAATAAATTGAATTAGATATTATTTAATTATTAGAATTTTTTTAAGTATTTATATTTTATGGCAAAAGAACAAAAGACAAGACCCATTTGATTTTGCCAAGGGGTTATTTACTCATAGTTATTTAGAAAATATTTTTATATTAAATTGAAATTAGATATTTATTTAGAAATTTTTATAATTTAAATTTCTAAATCAATAAAGATTAACCTTAGTTCCCTAATACGAAGAAGTGAGTTTTCCATTCTCAAACAAATGTCTTGAAACATATTTTTGTTGGAACGTATTTGGATATTTGGACTTTAAATCCACACACCCACCTTTACACAAACTCCACTTCTTAAGAGTATATTTCCAAATCTTCAAAACTATAACCGACCTATTTCCACCGAAGGCAAATGGAAGGCTACAAATGCATAAAAATTGAGCGTCAAGACCCAAACTCCGGCGTCTTCCACCTCCGCCTCCACCGTCCATCACACTACAACGCTCTCACAAACCAGCTCTTCAACGAACTCCGTCAAGCCTTGTCACATCTAGACCAAAACCCTGACGTCCATGTCATCATCCTCTCCGGATCCGGCAAACACTTCTGTGCCGGAATCGACCTCATATCGACAGCCTCCAACTTCGAGAAGCATCTATCGGAGGAACGGGGACGAGCAGGGGAAAGAATCCGAAGGGAAATCAAGTGGATGCAAGAGTCAATCACGGCGATCGAGGAGTGCCGGAAGCCGGTGATAGCAAGCATCCATGGAGGGTGCATCGGAGGAGGAATTGATATAGTGACGGCTTGTGATTTGAGGTATTGCACGGCGGAGGCGGTGTTTTCGGTGAGGGAGGTTAAAATGGCGATTACGGCGGATCTTGGGACCTTACAGAGACTGCCTAGAATCGTAGGGTATGGGAAGGCGGCGGAGTTGGCGTTGACGGGCCGGGATTTTTCGGGCTTGGAGGCTAAGGAATTGGGCTTGGTTTCTCGAACTTTTGATTCTATATCGGAGCTTCAAGATGGAGTCCTCAAAATTGCTCAAGGTATCATCAAATTCTCTCTATTTACCAATTTTCCTATGCCTTTCATTTTTAGTTTTTATTTTTATTATTTCTTTTTTAGTACCACTTTCAATTGCTACCCATTTCTAACTACTAGTTTAATATCTTCTGATTAATCTAATTTTTTTTATTCTTTCTGGAAATTCCATTATTCTTAAAATTACTCTTGGAATATAATATGAAAATGTAAGAAAATAAATATAAATTTTGAAGAAACTAGAAATATGAGTATTATTTATTTATTTATTTATTTATTGCTATTTTTTTGCTTATAAAAAGAAAGCGAGTTATATTTTCATTAAGGTATGTGGATAATATTTTATGTTAAATTACAAATTTAATTTTAAAATTTAAAAGATGTCTAATAATTTTTTACACGTTTAATTTTGAACATCAAGTAGGTCTCTAATTATTTTATTTTGTATCTAATAACTTATTTGGTGTACAAAGGTTTTTTAACTCAACCACGAAATACCATTTGAAAGTTTAGAGTATCGTTGGACGTCAATTTCAATTTTGTATCTATGTAATTAGTAAAATTTTTAATTTTTTTTTAATATAAGGCCTAGTAGATATGAAATTGAAATTTTAAACATTTTAAACACATATTAGACATTTTTAAAGTTTTGGGACTCATTAAACACGAAACTGAATGTTCAAAATCCAAAAAGACAAAAGTCTTAAGGAGGTGTTTTGAGTCCCAACTTGCCTCAAGTGTTGAATAGGCAATGCTTGAGTCTCATTATAATTAGTCAAAGTTCTCAATTATTATAACCTACACATTGCTAGAGTAAAACTATTTGAAAACTCTCTCATTGTCTGCGGTTTTCATTATTTTGTAACCATATCTTTCCTCATTTGTAACCAAGTCTAAAATAATCTATATCTCAAACATAAATCATTCTAATTTACAATATGTATACCAAATTATTTGGTAAAAATTGAATGCTTGCAAGCATATGATTGTTGTGCAATGTGTGTGAGATTGGGAAAAAGGAATGAAAAGTGGATGGTGAATGTAGAAATAGCATCAAGATCTCCATTGGCTGTGGTGGGAACAAAGGCAGTGCTACTAAAAAGCAGAGACCTAAATGTAGAACAAGGGTTAGATTATGTTGCAACTTGGAACTCAGGGACACTACTCTCGGATGATCTCAAAGAAGCTATCTCCGCTCAAGCTAACAAACGTAAACCAACGTTTTCCAAGCTTTAAAACGGAGAGACGTGAACATTTGATCCCTTGCTCAAGATGCTCTAACCACTTGAACTACACTTAAGTTGGCTCTTGGCTCTTGGTCTCAAAATAGCCACATCCAACATTTTACTCTTGACTTCTTCTATTCTTAGTAATAAGATGAAATACGATTTCATCGTGTATGTGCTTTTCCTTTTCTCGATCACCTTTGGTTTTTCTTTTTCTTAATAAAAAGAAAATGGTAAACATATTTTGAGTGTTTTTTCCTTTAATCATTTTTCGTTGTGGTTTATATTTTTAGCCTCGTACTAATGAAGAATAATATAACACTCCTCTTTTAAATGTAGATGGAGCTGAGTGATTTGGCAACCAATTTGGATGAATTATAAACCAATGTTCTATATAAAAGATATAGATTAAGTTCAATTTCAACCAACACAAGCCAAACAGAAATTAAGAAGAAGAGAAGGACAAATAGATATTCACTTGATTGTATATTACTAATGTGTTGAGACAATACAACCTTGAATGAAAGCAAAGCAAATTAAAAGTAATGAACACCTCAAATAGATTTAAGGGAGAAAGAGAAGAAAAGTAATGAACACCTTGGACTTGGAGAGATTTAAGCGACTCACCATAATCATACAAGGTATAGTAGAACATGAATAAATGTAATGAACAATGAGATAAAGTAAATCATATCGGGCAAACGAGACGTATTAGAAAATCGAAGACCGAGTTTGTGTTTGAAATGTTCAATCTGCAATTTGATCTTGAGAGGTAATGTGACAAACATGAAGTTGATTTGCAAGCACATGATCATGAATAAAATGGGCATCAACCTCAATGTGTTATCTGCGAGCATGAAGTATCAAACTATGAGTAAAAGCAGCAACAAATATGTTATCACACCATGTAGTGGGAATAGATACATGAAGATCATGAAACAAAGAGTGTAACCATACTATTACACGTGCAACATTAGAGAGGGCTCAATACTCAGATTGAGTGCTTGATCGAGCAACCACTTGGAGGACCATGAGATGAGAGGCAACCCAATTAGCATTAGAAAAACCAGTTATGAAAAATATTTGTACCAAACTTTAAAGATGATTCCGATAGATTCTGTATGAGAACTAGAATTTCTATAACAATTATGATATTTAAGATCAATTTATAGAGCTATGAATACTTTTATCCATATATAGAAATAAATTTAAAAGAGTGTGACATAAACTTCCAAATTTATTTGAAATTGTGCCCCTAACATAAAATTCTGGCTACGCCACGGATTAACATACAACTTCGTTAAAACATTTAAACCCTAACATCCTTTGATGCTTCTATTATTCTCTTTATTCCTATTCAATAATATCTTACTAAAGTGTGCAATTTTATTTATTTATTTATTCGTATTGAAGAAGAGATGGGAGCATAACGAAGAAAACTAGACACTATTAACGACTTGTGCTATTCAACGACAATAGTATTTTTGAATTTTTTTTAAAGTCAAAGAGCATTTTTTTTTTAATTTTTTAAAGTTTAGTGGTATTTTCAAAAGTTTAGTGTGTGCCGATAGTCATATACTTTTTTTATTTGATTAGTTATTGTTTTAGTATGTTTTAAGGAGAAATTAATTTTTATTTAAAATTTTGTGTTAATTTATGGAATTTTATATTTTAACTTAAAATCTTGATTTTGATTTTGGTTGGTGAGAAAATGGTCTAAAATTTGGATCAATGTATTTTTTAACCTTTTTTTTTTTTTTAAGTTTAAAGATATTTTTTAAAAATTTCAATAGTTTATGGGTATTTTTTTAAATAAAATTTTAAGGGTTTCCACAAAATACTAACTATAAGACTATCTTTAAATCTTTTAAAATTTACGAACTTTTACCCGAACTATAAAGTTTAGGATCATTTTTATAATTTAACCTAGAAAAAAAATATCTTTAATCAATTTAAATATATTATTTGAAAACAACGATTCACGATAAGAAATGCAAGCTTATATATTATTTGAAAGCAAAACATTCACAATAATAATGCAAACAATTAAACAATTGAAATTGGAGTTTAATTGTTTTTTTAGTATATTTAAGTTTAATTATTTTTTTCCTTTTTTGAAAAATATTTATGTTTGATTGTTTTTTTTCAAGTAGATACAGCTGGCAAGTGTGATCTATATTTAGAAAAAAACAAGAAAGGAAATATAAATTTAATTGTTCCACGTGTACGGTGTAGATGACAGTTTTGCTTTTAAAAAAAATTAAAAGAAAATATATATGATCTGTAAATCTGAAGTAACCGTTGGTCTCTTCCACGGTCAAAGGCTCCTTCCATATGGTTCTTGTTCACCATGTCTGATTGTCTTCCATCTTCTTCACTCCATCCTTCTCTCGTAATAGTCTGTTCGGGTTCATCAAGCAGTTTTCAGAAACTTCTTTCGTAAGGTAATTTCATCCTTTTCGTTTTAGGGTTTTTGATTGTTCTTTTATGGAGTGTTTGGTGGCTATTCCGTAATAGTCTGTTCGGGTTAATTACTTGGGAGAATCATCCCTAGAAAGCGTTACCTCATCTTCTTAATAGTCTGTTCGGGTTCATCAAGCAGTTTTCAGAGGTGAAGGGCTTCTTTTCGTGCTTCTTCTGATACCTCGTACGAGGGCGTAGCTAGGGTTTATGAGGTGTAAGAGTCCTCAAATGGTGCGAACCGCGTAGTGGGCGTCCGAAGATGATCATTACCTTTCTTACTGACGATGATTCTCTTCAATCAATAGGAAGCCGAAGTCGTATTCCGCAGTGTAAGTGGTTGAAATGGAATTGGTCATGGGCTAAGTAGCCCTAACAACCTTGTTTGCCAGCCAAACTTCTTCTACTTTATTCGCTCCTCATTCCTATTCAACTTCTTCCTCTTCATCTACTTCCTGGAATCCTATGAATCTGTAAATAGTGACCTTTCTGCCTTAAGAACAACCGAAATTTAGGGATTTTCGATTACCCAGAATTAGGGGTTTTTCATAGGTTCATTGCTCTGTATGATTCTCAAACCGATTTTATTTTTTGATCAATGGGGGTTGATTATATTGAATCATTTTGCTTTATGGTAACTGATGTTTCTAAGAATGAGCTCTTTTGTTCTGAACTTTTGCTAACTTTCCTCTAGGTTTTGACCACAAACGATAAGAGTTATCCGAGTGTCTGAATCAGTTTATGAGACTGCTGATTGGAGCACAAGACACAGTAATGACAATCAATTTGTTGAAACAGAAGGTAGTTTAACCATTAATTCTTTGGTCCGACTTAACCGTTCTTTTAGATTGAAGCGTAATTCTTTTTTCTTTGGTAATTTATCATGTAGGATGATCTCATTCATGTGAAGGTTATGGTGAACAAGTTAGGGGAGCATGATATAGAGCAACACAATCACAAAGGTAAGCCATTGGTTTCACAAATCTTGTAATTCTGATGTAACTGATTTTAAAATGATGGAATTTTATGAATGTTTTTGGTGGTTGCTTAAGAAGTTTTGGTGTCTTAATAACTTTGCTTCGAGAAAATTATTTAGGATAAACTACCTACTACTATATTATGCAGATATAAAATAAATTGATTTAAATTTTGATACAAAATTTTCAAAGTTGATTTTTGGTGCTCAACCTTTGCGTCATGAAAATATTTCAGATTGTTCTAAACACAAGATGATTCTTGAGAAGAAACAAGCTAAAATTTGTTCTATTAATCGGTCATACTTAGAGACTGTTGATGTTCTCTTTGCAAATGGGGAAACTTTTGATTTGTGACAATGCTGTGAAAATTTCAGATGGATATGGACATATGGAGTTTGGGGCCATCTAACAAGGCTTCGTCAACATTCAGTCAGGTTAGAAAATTTACCACCATGTAGTTCCCATTGGAATTACATTGTTGCAATTGTTGGTTGTGCCAATAAGGTTAGGTTTTCTACTCCCTAATTTTGATAAAACTAAATAAATGCTTTTAATGTTTATCAATCTTTACTTCTTATCAAAAAAAAAATGTTTATCAATCTTTACTTATTATTATTTTTTTGGTATGATTTGTTTTTATGTTCTTTGTGAAATCATGTTTTTATTTCAAGAGTAAATAAACTTAAGAGAGGTTGAGAAAGAAATGAAGTTCTATCCTTAAAGCTTAATTGTTCTAGGTGGTTAGAAATGAAGCATGGACCTTTATTTATTATCCTTTTTAAGAAAAGCCAAGCTTTCATTAAGTTGAAAGGAAAGAATACAACAGAAAACACTCCAAAAGGTGGTCAATTATTAACCTAAATAGGGGCCCTAATACGATCAGTTCCTTCTTCTTCGGGACCCTCTTAATATCATTTTTCATTTCAATCAAGTTGAGTCTCTTTGAGACCATTCTCAAGGGCATCGACCAAAGAATGCCCTCTTTGGATGAAATTGTAGATAATTGGAAGCGAAGTTATGAAAATGGACAAAGAAAACAAATTTTGTTTAAGGTGGACTGAAGAGGCCTTGGCAGTCTTTGAATTATAATGTACAAACTTGGTTGAAGAGTTCATAGAATGGTTTAATTAAGAGATACATAAGATTAGAGAATTTTGTTTAAAGATTGAGATTGGACTACAACTTTTCTATTGAAGACACCTAGACATTCTTTGGATGAAAATTGACAAATAAAGAGAATTTTGGTTAGTCCACATTTGGATTGAAGAGGTCTGACAATTATTTGGATTACAATGTAAACGAATTGGTTGATGAGTTCATACAATTGACAAATTAACTCATACATAAGATTATAGAGAATTTTGGTTTACGTTTTAGATTAGACTATTACTTTTTGATTGAGGGCACATAGGCATTCTTTGGATGAACGTGTAGACAATTGGAGGCGAAGTTGAAGAAATGGACAAATAAAGAGAATTATGGTTTATGGTTGGAGATTGGACATGAATATTTGGATTGAAGAGGCCTAGCTATGTGTTTAGGGTTGGTTGAAGAGTTCATAAATGAATAAATTAAGATAAGAGAATTTTGGTTTGAAGTTTGAGATTGTACTACAACTTTTTGATTGAAGACACTTATGAATTATTTCGTCAAAAGTATAGATAATTGGAAGCAAAGTTAAGAAAATTGACAAATAAGGAGAATTTTGGTTGAGGTAGGAGATTAACTTCAACATTTGGATTGAAAAGACATAGTCATGCTTTGGATTTTAATGTAAAAATTAGGCTGAAGAGTTCATGGAATAGACAAATTTAGAGATACATGAGATAAGAGACTTTTCGTTTAAAATCTCAGATTGGACTACAACTTTCGGTTGTAGACACTTAGGGGCATTCTTTGAATGAAATTTTTGATAATTGGAAGAGAAGTTATGAAAATGGGACAACTAACGATAATTTTTGTTTTTAATTGAAGATTGGGGTTAAACATTTGGATTGAAGAGGCCTAGGCGTTCTATGGATTACAATGTATTACAAACTTTGTTGAAGAGTTCATGAAATCAGATACATAAGATAAGAGAATTTGTATTTAAAGATGAGATTGTACTACAACTTTTTGATGGAAGACACCTAGGAATTTTTTGGACGGAAGTGTAGATGATTGGAAACGAAGTTAAAAATAGACAAATAAGTAGAATTTTGGTTTAAATTTTCATTATTTGAATTGAAGAGACGAAGCCATTCTTGGGTTAAGAGTTCTTGCATTGGATAAATTAGGAACTACATAAGACAAAGGAATTTTGATTTAAATTATGAACTTGAACTACAATTTTTTGATTGAAGACACCTCTGCATTTTTTGGATGAAAGTGTAGATAGTTGGTAGTGAAGTCAAGAAAATGGACAAATAAAAAAGAGAATTTTGGTTTGAGGTTGGAGATTAAACATCAACATTTGGATTGATTTTTTTTTAAAACTAAACTAAGACTGTTAATAAAAACAATATGTTGAAAACAAAAAATCATGCAAAATCTAACTCAGTCTTTATTTTAAACTTATGAGTTTTTTAATGTTTTACTTAGGGCCCGAACTACTTTAGTCTTGAACTATTTAAAATTTTCCTTATTATTTATTTGAAACATTCAGTTTTGTTTCATAAAGTTGCTTTTATTTATTTATTTATTTGTTTTAATAAAAACGAGTTAAATTGACATGATTTTGGGTTTTTAATTAAGTAACAACATTAACTTGGTTTGAAAAGTTGGGTTTCTACATAGACATAATCATTCTTCGGAGCACAATGTGAGAATTTGGTTGAAGAGTTCATCAATTGGACAAATTAAGAGAGACATAGGATAAGAGAATGTTTGTTTAAAGTTTGAGATTGGACTACAACATAATGATTGAAGACACCTCTGCATTATTTGGTTGGAAGTGTAGATAATTTGAAGCGAATTGAAGAAAATGTTGTATAAGGAATACTTTTGTCTAAGGTTAGAGATTAATTAGACTTCAACATTATATTGAAGAGGTCTAGTCGTCATCTTTGGATTAAAATGTATAAAATTGGTTGAAGAGTTCATAAAATTGGCTAATTAAGTGATTAATAAGATAACAGAATTGTGGTCTAAAGTTTGAGATAATGGACTCCAAGTTTTTGGTTGAAGAGACCTAGTTATTCTTTGGAAGAAATTGTAGATAATTGGAAGTGACGTGATGAAAATGGACAAATAAGAAGAATTTTTGTTTAAGGTTGGAAATTTGACTTCAACATTGGGATTAAAGATGTCGAGTCATTCTTTGGATTACAATGTAAAAAATTGGTTGAAAAGTTCATAAAATGGACAAATTAGGTGATAATAAGATAGTAGAATTTTGGTCTAAAGTTTGAGATGGTACTACAACGTTTTTTTTTTGTTGAAAACACCCAGGAAAGAATTTTGGTTTAAGGTTGGAGATCGGACTTCCTCATTTGGATTAAAAAGGCATGACCATTATTTGGATTACAATGTAAAAAGATTGGTTGAGGAGTTCATAATATTGACAAATTAAGTGATACATAAAATTATAGAGAATTTTTGTTTATGTTTGAAATTAAACTATTAGTTTTTTATGAGTTTTCTTTTTCTAAATTCCAATACTTGTTCCTACTAGTGGAGAGAGAGAGAGAGAGATTCGGCGGCGTTGGTCCTTCCGATTAGGCTCGCCCGTTCTGTTCCTTGTCGTAGGCTCAGGATGTTTACTCGACTCCTGTGATGGTGTTGCCTCATATTGTTTTCCAGTGGTTCTCGTGTCTTCGTGGCTTGTCCGGTGATGTTTAGAACTGAAAGTCATGGTCTCGACAAAAGTTGTAAACAAAGTCTTCTCCTGTGAGTTTGACAGGAAGAGTAAAGGAAGAGTGATCCGGGTAATTGAAAGACACCAAAATAGGTCTTATTCAATAGTGGGAGAAGCGGTTATCATTGTATGGCTGATAGATGCATTGGAAGAAGTTCTGCAACCACCCAAGCAACAAAAGTTTTTTCGAAAGACTTTCTGCAATGAAGGCTTCATCTGGGTACAGAAAACCACCAACAACAGAGGGTGCTTCTTAGAGGTTTCTAAAATTCTCCAATCTGGGAAGAAATGAAACTTAGTTATTCCCTCGGGGATTGAATTAAAGGGATGGGAAAAATTCCGAGATCTCCTGCTCGGTTTCATTAACGAAGGGGAAAATAAGAGGAAACAACTGGACTTGGAAAACGCAGGTGCGTGGCCTGCCCTGCCTTCTCAAAACAAAACTCTTCCTAGTTTACCCTTAAAAGATGGTATGGTTCCAAATGGCAATCAACACTCAAAGAAGGTGAGAGATTCAGTGGGAAGACATGCTGATCGTAACAAAGAGAGATTTCCATGATGATTAGAGTAGGATTTTGGATGCTATTCAGATACAAATTGAAAGGAATTTCATCATTAACCCATTCCTCCCAAATAAGGCTCTCCTAAAATGTCCTGATCAGACCAGATTATTGACCATGAACAAGGGGTGGGTGACCTTCGGCCCTTTTGCACTGAAGGTAGAAACATGGGAGAACCCAGATGATTCCCTCTTGTGGTGGATGGATTAAGCTTCAGAATTTCCCACTGCACCTCTGAAATGTCACCAATTTTAAGGTGATGGGTGATACATTAGGTGGTTTCTTGGATTTCATGATGAAAATTCCAGCCTTGTCGACTGCTTTGAGAATCGAATTAAAATCAGGGGCAATTATTGTGGCTTTATTCCTTCAGAGTTCAATTTGCTGGAGGGTGATAATACCTACATGGTGCAAGTTGTAACGCATCAGGATTTTAATCTTATAATTGACAAGGTGGCTAGAATTCATGGCACCTTCTAGTCGGAGTCGGCCGAAATCTTCTTCAAGGGCCCGGGTTTAGTGGGTCAAAATTCGATTGACATTTGGAGGGTGGACAACCCAAACAATAGACCGAAAGTCGAGGCTTTCCTTTTTTCCAAAAAGAAAGGTACGGTGGAGCAGAACGATCAGCGTACTATGGAGACGGCAGGTCTGCGTGGGGAGGGTCGCATTTCAAATTTGCCGCCTAGTCAGATAGAGAAGGGTCTACACAATCGACTGGGCCAAACGAACCAAAAAGGCAAGAGTGTGGCTGTTGAGGAAGATTTGACTGATCATAGGCCCATAATAGGTCAGGGCCCAAAAGGTTTTTTTATTAAAGAGTCGATAGCCTCCCCTAAAAGGGGCTCGAAAGGGATGTTGGGTCGTGATATCAAGCCCAAGAAGAAATTAAAATTTGCTGAAAAGAACGACGTGCGTACCTTTTTTCAGAAAAGTGATATTTGTTCTTCAAGTGGAGCCTCTAACCCGTTGAATACCGCCACTGAAGGGGCCGAGGAGGGCCGTGACTACAACTCAAACTTCTCTTTCTCAAGTCTTGAAAGTGAGGCTTCCGAAAATAGGTTTGCAACGCTAGAAGATGATGAAAACCTAAAAGGGGCTCGAAAGGGTTGTTGGGTCGTGACATCAAGCCCAAGAAGAAATTAAAATTTGCTGAAAAGAACGACATGCGTACCTTTTTTCAGAAAAGTGATATTTGTTCTTCAAGTGGAGCCTCTAACCCGTTGAATACCGCCACTGAAGGGGCCGAGGAGGGCCGTGACTACCACTCAAACTTCTCTTTCTCAAGTCTTGAAAGTGAGGCTTCCGAAAATAGGTTTGCAACGCTAGAAGATGATGAATGTCTGGAAATAATGGACAGTGGTACGGATCTACAAGAGCTCTTTGAAAGTGATGAAGTACAAACTGAAGGGGAGGTAGGAGATCAACAATTAGTGGTAGTAGAGAATACTCCACCAAACCAGATTAACGACTCAGAAATGGTGGAATTTGATAGTGAGATAGAATTAAAACCAATCTCTTCACACCAAGAGTCCTTCCCTCTAAGTAAGGAGGTAGTTGTTGTCTTACTTGAACATGATCTTTGTATCCGTGCCATTTCGAGGAAAACTAAATCGCAGAAGAAGAATGGGGCCTCTAATAGCATAAAGAAACTTACAAGGGAGGTTAAGGCTTTAATTAACAATTGGGAGAAAGAAGCATTGGCAGAAAGAGAGGTAGACCAAAAGGGCTCGAATGTTGATCCATGTTAGTGCTCTCGTGGAATGTAAGGGGGCTCAATGCGAGGCCTAAAAGAGAGTTGGTTAAAGATTTGATAGTGAAATTTAGTCCGGATGTGGTTATCTTGCAGGAGTTTAAGTTGCCTGAGGTTGATAGGAAGCTTATCAAGTCCATTTGGAGTAGTCGTCATGTTTGTTGATGCTGAAGGGGCTTCCGGTGGGATTATCCTTATGTGGAAAGCAGGTGCGCTGATTGTTTCTGATTCTATTCAACGGCAGTTTTCAGTGTCTATCCAATGTCAGTTTAGCAATGGTTTTTTGGAATGGATCTCTGGAATTTATGGTCCTGCCTCGTCTAAGTGGAGAGACTTGTTCTGAAAGGAGTTTGTTAGCTTGTATGGTCTCTGTAATGATTCATGGTGTGTTGGGAGGGGGGGGGGGGGACTTTAATGTAGTTAGATGGTTGACTGAAAAAAAGATCGGGGAGAAGCTCACAAAAAGTATGAGGATTTTTAATTCGGTGATTGAAGACATGGACCTTGTGGATGTTCCTCTTCGAAATGGAGTGTTTTCTTGCTCCAGAGCTGGGATTAGACCTGCGGCTTCCAGAATTGACAGATTCCTTCTTACCAGGAACTAAGTTGATTTCTTTAGAAGTAAAGCTTGATAGGCTGTCCCGTATTACTTCAGATCATTTTCCCATCCTGCTGAACCTTGGGGCTATTTCTTGGGGCCTTACCCCCTTTTGGTTTGAAAACACGTTGTTGGATCACCATTTTTTTCTTAAACAGATGGAGGAATGGTGGGGCAGCTTAACTATAAATGGATGGCCGATTTACTCTTCTATGGGGAAGCTTAAGGAGCTGAAGTCGATTCTTAGAAATTGAAACAAAGAAACCTTTGGGAATGTGTTTTCTCAAAAACAAAGTCTCCTTGGAAAAATTGCTTGCTTAGATTGTAAAGAAGCTCAGATGACTTTATCTGCTATGGAGTTAGAAGAGAGTGAGGGGTGCAAAAAAGCTCTTTTTGAAGTAATTGTCAAAGAGCAAAGGATTTGGATGCAAAAAAGCAAAATTAAATGGTTGAGGGAAGGGGATGAGAACTCCAATTTTTTCCATAGATGGGCGTCTGCTCGTAAATGTAAATGTATGATTTCCTCGATTGAGAATAGGGAGGGTGTAACTCTGGTAACTGAAAAGGAAATTGTGGATGAGATACTCTGCTTCTTTGCTAATCTTTATGAGACTAAAATTTGTTGCCCATTGATATGCGAGAATGTGAGCTGGAAATCTCTTGCGCAGGCTGATACGAAAGCTATTGAGCTTCCCTTCTCTGAGAAAGAAATTCAAGATGCAGTGTTTGATTTGGGATGTTTGAAGTCGCCGGCTCCGAATGGGATGACAGAGGAGTTTTATAAAAAGTCTTGGAACATACTTAAGCCAGATATTATAGGGGTGTTCCAAGATTTTTTCAAAAACGGCATAATCAACAAGAGCTGTAATGAGACTTATATTTGTTTAATCTCGAAGAAGAAAGTTGCTATGCGTGTCGCGACTTTAGGCCCATCAGTCTCACTACTTCCCTATACAAAATTATTTCCAAGGTCTTGGCAAACAGACTAAAAGGGGTTCTCCCGTCTATCATCAGTGATACTCAGTTGGCTTTTGTGGAAGGTAGGCAGATCCTAGATGTTATCCTTATTGCTTCGGAGGCTGTGGAAGATTGTCGTGATAGAAACAAGAGGGGTGCCTTGTTAAAGCTAGATTTGGAGAAGGCTTACGATAAGGTGGATTGGGCCTTCCTTGATGCTGCCTTGAGACTTAAGGGCTTTGGTAGAAAATGGAGAAAGTGGATTTGGGGCTGCCTCTCGTCCACAAACTTTTTAGTCTTAATTAATGGTAGACCAAGGGGCAAGATCAATGCAAAGCGAGGTATCCGTCAAGGTGACCCGTTGGCTCCTTTTCTTTTCACTATTGTAGGAGATGCGTTGAGTCGCCTTCTTCATTATTATGTGGAAAAAAATACCTTAAAGGGGTTTGTAGTTGGCAATCAAGGCTTAGTCATCTCCCATGTTCAGTATGCTGATGATACCCTGCTGTTTATTGACTGGGAGGCGGGTAACTCTGACGCTTGGTGGAGTGTGATCAATCTCTTTCTTTTGGGAGCTGGGTTGTCTCTGAATGTTGGAAAGTCGTCCATTTTAGGCATTAATATTGAGGTTGAGGAGCTGAATTCCTATGCTGGCAGAGTTGGTTATAAGTAGAATCACTTCCCTTCAACTACTTAGGCATCTCTATTGGTGGGGGTCGAAAGTCCAAGGAAGGGTGGAAGGTTATCAAAGATCGTTTTAGCCAAAAGATTGATAAATGGCGTTGTGTCTCTCTCTCGAAAGGTGGTAGGCTTACCTTAGCTCAAGCTATCCTTTCCAGCCTTCCAGGGTATTGTTTTTCGCTCATTAGGGCACCGAAGGGTGTTATTAAAAGAATGGAGAAGAAGATTAGAGACTTTGTTTAGAGTGGCGGGGATTTCAAGCCTTTAGCTCATCTTGTTAATTGGCAGGTAGCTTCCTTGCCAACTTGTTTGGGTGGTTTAGGTGTTGGCTCTTTGCAGCAGAAGAATGAGGCTCTCCTTATGAAGTGGCTGTGGAGATTTATCACTGAGAAAGAGGCGCTCTGGAGGAGGTGGTTGTTTATGGTATAGAGCAGAACGGTTGGTGTACTAAGATGCCATCTAGAAGAAAATCTCGTAGTTTTTAGGCGGGTATTCTTAATTTTAAAGACTCCCTTTTTAAGCTTGTGGAGTTTATCATGGGGGATGGAAGGAATATCAGTTTCTGGACAGTGGCAACCAGTCTCTCGCCAACTGTTTTCTAGATATTTTTGCCCTTTCCTTGAATAAGGATAAATGTGTTGCAGATTGTTGGTGTCTAGGACCTCTTCCTGGAATCTGGGGTTGAGGAGAAATATTGTTGATGATGAATTCTCTGGTGTGGTTGCCATTTTGGAAAGGCTTCATTCTTGGACCCCTAGCACAAATGTGGATAGAGTTAAGTGGAAATTAAGTGGGAGTGGCTCTTTCACTACTAAGTTTGCCTTTTTTAATATCACCAAACGTAATCCTACAATTGCTTATCCTATGGTGCGTTTCATTTGGAAGTGTCGGATTTCAAAGAAGATAAAATTTTTTATATGGTCTCTAGCTTACAGAAGTTTGAACACCCAAGAAAAGAGGCAGAGAAAGCTTCAGAATGCTGCTCTACATCCTTCTGTTTGTTGTCTTTGTTTCAATAGTGAAGAATCTTTAGATCATCTTTTCTATCATTGTAGCTTTGCTAGGAAAGGTTGGTCTTCTATTTTCAATTTATTTTCTGTCAATTTTTGTATGGCTGCAAAGGTCGATGATTGACTTCTTGAAGGTTTGAACACCAAAGGTTTCGGTACTAATGGTAATATTATATGGGGGTGTGCTTTTCGGTCTCCCCTTTGGGGAATTTGGAAGGAAAGAAACAATAGAATTTTTGAGGATAGGTCTAATTCTTTTGATTATTTTTGGATTATGGTGAAACACAACTTGTTGGTGGTGTACAAATTATGCATCAGAGTTTTGTAATTATTGGAAGGCGTTTCTGTGCTAGGTTCTTTTGGAGAGGGCCACCTTGGCCCTTGCTCGTTGGTTGTTTTGGTTTGCCCTTTTCTGGGTTTCTTTAGTATGTATACCTCTGTCTCTTATCTAAAAAAAAACTATTAGTTTTCTATTTAGGGCACATAGGCATTCTTTGGATGAAAGTGTAGATAATTAGAGGCGAAGTTGAGGAAATGGACAAATAAAGTGAATTTGTGTTTAAGGTTTGAGATTGGACATCAATATTTGGATTGAAGAGGCTTAGCTTTGGATTACAATGTACAAATTAAACTTGATTGAAGAGTTCATAGATAGATACATTAAGAGATACATAAGATAAGAGAATTTTGGTTTGATGTTTGAGATTGGACTACAACTTTTTTATTGAAGACACCTAGGAATTCTTTTATCGAATGCGTAGATAATTGGAAGTAAAGTAAAGAAAATTGGCAAATAAGAAGAATTTTGATTTGAGGTTGGAGAGTTAACTTCAACATTTGGATTGAAGAGACCTAGCCATGCTTTGGATTATAATGTAAAAACTTGGCTGAAGAGTTCTTAAAATAGACAAATTTGGAGATACATGTGATAAGAGACTTTTGGTTTAAAATCTCTGATTTGATTACAACTTTTTCGATTGTAGGCACCTAGAGGCATTCTTTGAATGAAATTTTTGATAATTGGAAGAAAAGTTATGAAAATGGGACACCTATCGATAACTTTTGTTTTTTTATTGTAGATTGGGCTCCAACATTTGGATTGAAGAGAGCCCTAGGCATTCGTTGGATTACAAAGTACAAACTTCGTTGAAGAGTTCATAAAATGGATGTATTAATAGATACATAAGATAAGAGAATTGGTGTTTAATGTCGAGATTGGACTGTAACTTTTTGATTGAAGACACCTAGGAATTCTTTGGACAAAAGTGTAGATAATTAGAAACAAAGTTAAGAAATTGGACAAATAAGAGAATTTTGGTTTAAGGTTTCAACATTTGAATTGAAGTGACCTAGCCATTCTTGGGTTAAGAGTTCATACATTGGATTAGGAACTACCTAAGATGAAAGAATTTTGATTTAAATTATGAACTTGAACTACAACTTTTTTATTGAACTACATTCTTTTGATGAAAGTGTAGATGGTTGGTAGTGAAGTCAAGAACATGGACAAATAAAGAGAATTTTGGTAGAATTTTGGTTGGAGGTTGAAGATTGGACTTCAACATTTGGATTAAAGAGACTTAGTTTGTATCGACCCAATTTTTTAAAATTAAACTAAGGCTGTTACTTAAATAAAAACTATTTTGAAAACAAAAAATCATGCAAAGTCTAACTCAATTTTTATTTTAAACTTATGAGTTTTTTTTTTTTTTTATGTTTTACTAAGGGCCCGAACTACTTTAGTCTTGAATTATTTTAAAATTTCCTTATTTTTTATTTGAAAAATTCGGTTTTGTTTCATAAAATTGTTTTTATTTGTTTATTTTACTAAAATGAGTTAAATTGACATGATTTTAGGTTTTTAAAATAGTGTTTTTAATTAAGTAATGACATTAGCTTGGCTTGAAAAGTTGGGTCGATACATAGACATGGTCATTCTTTGGAGCACAATGTAAGAATTTGGTTTGAAAAGTTGGATAGCTAAACTAAGAGATACATAAGATAACAGAATTTTTGGTTAAAATTTGAGATTGGACTACAACATTATGATTGAGGACACCTCTGCATTCTTTGGTTGAAAGTGTAGATAATCTGAATCGTTTTGTAGAAAATGTTGTATAAGGAAGATTTAAGGTTGGAGATTAATTAGACTTCAACTAATTTAATCATGTATTTGTTGATGGAGTTTGCAAAGAGTTGGTCTCATATTTTTTTCAGCACAGAAGTTTCTTCTTGATTGTAAATTCTTCGACATTTTTGAAATTTTTGGATTATATAGTTCACATCTGGTTCTTATATCTATGTTTCTTTTGAATAATATGAGAATGTCTGTAGATATAAACATCGGAACTGTAGTTTTGTTGTCTCAGAATAGGATGATGAGCTCTTTCATACAATAATTTAATGTAACCAGTGTACCAATTAGTGTTTTTCCCTTTTCCTAACAGTGTATCAATTGGATTTTGTTTATTTATTTATGTATGTTTTATTTAGCTTTGTAGACTTTGTTCTTTATCTGTGTAATTGGGTTTCTGATCGCTTCAAAGATTTTGTTCGTCGAGCCTCCTGTGTTCTACCTGGAAAATGGGCCTTTTTAGCTTTAGATGGTTGTCTTTATGGTGGTTACCTTTGTTAAGACTATACAGGCATATTGTTTTTCTTGGGTTTTGGGCTTTTTACTTTCTCTGCGTGTCGATCTCTGTTTCACTCATAGTTTAATTGGCATTCAGTTAATGCTATATAAGCTCATAAATATTCATAGCTTTGTTAGCATTGTATTCTAGAAACTTGTTTGATTAGATTATAAATCCCCTGGATCAAGTAATTTCTTACCTTAGTAGCACTTATGCTTGTATGAATTTAGCATTTCTACTGGATGACCAATACATCCAAATTATGATAACCCTCACATCGCTTTTTATGAATTGGCACTGCAGGGAAGTCAAAGCCTCCTCTAGATCTCCTTCTTAACGGAATTGAAGGTTCTAATCCAACTAGACAGAAAGGCAATGCAGAACGAGGTGAGTGATAATTTTTTTTTCTCCCGAGGGAATTTGTTCTGTGTATGCATTTAGTAGAGATTTTATGTGGCAAGTCACTGTTTAAGAGAGTACATTCCCCCAGAATTTGCTATTGAAACTTTCCAGAAGGCTCTAACTGAGCATAGAAATCCTGACACATTGTCAAACTTTTCGTTGTTTTCTGTCATTTTTAGTTATGTTCTAAGCTGAAACATCACCTTCTGCTTTTTAAATTCACTTAATCCTTGATTTTAATTGGTAAAGAATGTATGAATCCTTGTGGATTTTCCTTTCCAATTGAAATTGAGTTTTCATTTCTCCAGAAGACTTTATCTTTGTTGGTTAAACTATTGAAGGGTTAAATCATGTGCAGATGACTAATACAGGATTATTATTCATTTATTATTCTTTTGAAGAGTATTGTGTATAAAATATAAATAGTAGAGATGTTACTTGAAAACTTTTTCCATAAACTTCCGCCTTTAGTTGTCATGTAATATATTCTACCTATTTATGTACTCAAAAGATTTTAGACTAGAAGGAAAAAATATGTTAGTTGATTAAGACTTCTGATTTGCAAGTTGTGGACAGTGGAAAGCCTGTTTACTATTTCATGGCATGGTTTTACGTTTACCTGAAAACTTAGTCTTCAAAAGTATTTGTTGAAAGTTTAAACCTGTTATTGTAGTCATTTGGACCTAAAAACTGTTAAAAAAGTTACGTCCTTTCACCAGATTGTCAAGTATTAGAGTTCATTGGGAAGCAAGAAGGACTGCAACTTCCATCTGGATTTGCTTCCCGTATTGCAGAAAAATCAAACCGGAGCTTGAGGAGAGCTATACTATCGTTTGAGACTTGTCGTGTTCAACAGTTAGTCTTAACTGGGCCTCTTACAGATCTAGGCTTCTCTCTCACTTATCATAAAAATTACCGTGGTAAACAATCTTTAAGGATTGGGACTGAGCTGTTTATTTCTTTGAACTTCTGTGGATGGGCCTAGAGTTTGGCATTGATCGCAATGAGCCCTTGGTTCATCTCTCCTTTAGTGAAAAAAGCTAGGTTTTTGGACAAATAGCATTTGTGCTTTGTTATGTTGTCTTTGGGGTGAGAAGTGATATTTTTCTTTTTTGGAAGAATGGAGCATTCTAGGAAGGAAGTTTGGTGGCCCACAGTTCCCTTTTTGCTCCTGTGTGTAAGGACTTTTGTAATTAGCCATTAGGATCTTGCTTGATTGGAGCCAATATATTTTAGTGTGGCTCATTTTGGGGATTGTTATTTTTTTTTGTGGTATGTCTCTTGTATTCTTTCATTTTTTTCGATGAAAGTTTGGTAGAAAAGACACATGTCCTTGACTTTTGTTTGAGTGTCGAGCAGAGTTGTACAAATGTGAGAATTTTCAATTGTCTAATAGAAACATATATGGAGAGAACTAATAACTACTTTAACTGTCGTATAACTAGTTGGAGAATTGTGTGAAGTCTGAAATAAATGGACTTCTTTTTTGGGTTATAGATTGTTCCAGGTTCGTGGGAAGTTATATAAGTTACTGGTTAATTGTATCCCTCCGGAGATCATATGAAGGTAATCATTTTTCTCCAATATCTATTGATTTTTTTCAGTTTTAACGTGATACTCATATTACCTACTTACTCAGAGGCTGCCTTTATGAGCTACTCAAGAAATTGGATGCTGAATTAAAGCATGAGGTCAGTCCCTGGGCTGCATGTTATGTAAGTTGAATTTTGGCCTCTCAATTTGTTTAAGTTCCTTTTTTATTGTTCAATTTTTGCTGGGAATTGGAATATCAATATCATTGAAGTAATTTGTCCTCTTTTTCTAATATCAAGTCCTCCAAGTTTTCCTTGTTTTGTAATTTCTCGAATGTTTTGGTCATAACTAACTAACGGATTACATCCTAGACTTGATAGATTGAATGTATATGGACATATATTTGAGAGTAGGTCTTCAAAATTAAATATTTTTTTTTACTTTTGAAAGAAACACCAATCAAGTGTCGCCTCCGAAGCACTTTAAGAACCTGTGTTACATTTGGTGAATACTAATGGTTGGAGAGGTTACGAGCATTGAATAAAACTAACTTATAGTGAGATCTATGACGTCTGGCTAAATTACCATCACAAGATATTTTCAGAGAGTGGTTTTGATGTTGTCATGCATTTTGCAGCGCTTGCTTATGTCGGTGAGAGTACCATGGTCCATTGAAGTAAGTGTTCAGTACCATGGTGCATTGAAGTAAGTGTTCTTAATCGAGTTATCTGTAACAAATCAAGAAGGGTCTTTTTTTTTTTCTTTCTTTTCGTACAAGGAATTGAGTTGCCTATAATCCTTTCATTTTGGTCATAATATTATACTAAAATATTAGAGTTATAGTTTAAGTTGTCTTTGCCACGTGAGGCCACAAGTCTTTTTCTGAAGGATTATCTGTTTGAAAAAAATGCATTTGAGTATTTAATTACAATTTTCTTTTGTTTTTTTATGTAGGTACTATCACAATATCACATCAAATACCTTGACAGTTGTTATAGAGGCAATGGCTATCCATGGTGTGAAGAAATTGATATATTCAAGTACATTTGCCACATATCATAAAAGAAGATGGCCGAAGATATCATACAACATTTCTCCAAAAACTCAAAAATAGCAGTCATGATCTTGCGGTTGGTATTATTAAGTTGACATGTAAAATTTGTTTACTTGCTTTATTTGTGTAAATTTGTTAAGTTGTTTTATTTGTGTATATTATGGTTGATTTTTAATGATGCTATAATGATTGATTTAATGTATGTTTTAGGATTGCAAAACAGGTGCAAGTATAAATACAGGATTTTAATTTTTTTTTATAAAAAATTACAAATTAACTTGACGGTGAAACATTGTCAAGTATAGTCTAAATCTTGACAGTTGTAAAGTGTCAAGAATTACATCATACTTGACAGTGATAAATCGTCAAGAGTAACGAATACTTGGCAATAGAAAACCGTCAAAAATAAATTTTTTCTTATCCTTGACACTGGATTAATCCAGTGAAAAACTGTCTTGTAAAACTTTATTCTTGACACTGGATTATTTGCGCACTTTCAATTTGTTTAAGCCCTCTAAACTCTTTCTCATCGACATATGGATGAGAGGTTAAGTTACTCTAATTCTAGCTGGGGATACTTAGTTTTCATTCTCTTTCATTGCAATTGTGAAGTTTTGAACTGAATTATTGTATTGTCGGATCTCAATTATGTTTTGAATAGATTTTAATTCATATTGTTAGATGCTTGAGGACATGCGATGTTTGCTTTCTATTCATTTGCGAATTACTTGTAAATTGTTCATGACAATTATGAAGCGATAAGTTAAATTTTGCTTGTTAACCAAATTAGGTTGCATTGTTCTAATTGACTTAGGATTGATCTTCTTGAACAATTAGCTAGATGCATGGAAGTTAATTATTCAACGTAGCGTTCCTTAGATCTTAGTGTGACTAGTTTGATTTGAACGTGTATGCTTTTTTTATTTTGGAATTAGATTACTTTGATATGTAGGACGATCTAGGTAGCTTTTCTAATTGAATTTGTTAGGTATCAGTAATGATTTTATTTGGTGATAAGAACCTTATGAGAAAATGTTTATAATTGAATTCCAACCAATTTACTTTTCACACAATTTTTGCTTTATACTGAAACCATTACGACCCCATGGTTACCCTTCGGCTAGAGACTATTTACTTGAGAAATTCACATAATTCTTGTGTTGAACTCGAACTTGCTACTAAGACTGGTTGATTTAGGTGACAAAATTTGCTACATCAATGACCTAACTCATGACGAGATAATTGTGTCGTGGACATTGATTAGCAAGGTTACAAATGTTGATATTACAAACATATCAATACACAACTTAAACCATTACGACTCCCTGGTTACCTTGGGTTGGAGACTATACTTGAGAAATTTACATGTTCCCTCTATTCGACTCGGACTTACCACTAAGACTACTTCTTGGTTTGTCATTCGGTTAGATTATTTGATCTAAATTTATGTTACAAAATTTGCTACATCAATGACCCAACTCACGAATGCGTCATGGACATCGATTAGCAAGGTTTCAAATGTTGATGTTGACAAAAATCTCAAGATCTCACTCTTATAGCAATGGGGATGAAAAATCTGATGAAATTAATAGTTTTTTTTCGAAAACTATTAAAAATTATTGAAAAAATATTTTGTTAAATCATTGACCAATTCAAAATTTTAAATTGGGTTTAATTGTAAATACTTTATTCACAACATAAATGCAACCTTATCTTATCTGTGTGTGTGGTTGTAAAAAATTATTCATTCTAAACTTAAAAATACATAAAAAATCATTTTGGGTCAATCTAGTGAAAAAAAAAATACACGATTTTAATAAAACATTCAATCTACATCGATCACGTACTTAAAAATTAATTTTTTTTACGAGATCAAGTCACACCATTTACAAGATTAAGATGAATTATAATTTGAAAGATAAAATATAATGGTTTCCCAAAATTAAGGATGAAACCCAACAAAGTTGAAGAAGGTTGTTAAGAGTACAAATTAGGAATGATTATCCCTAATTTGTTGTTTAAGAATGAATCTAACAATGATTTTTCCCAATTCTTCTCTAAATTCTCATTTCTTCTTCTTCCAATCATCTTCCTTGACGCTCACGTCAATTTTCGTCTTCCTCTATCTGGAAGTTTCTACCTTGTCGGTCCTCGCTAGTTTCCCTTTTTCCTTTTCCTCTGAATTCCCCCAATAATGCTGGCTCTACATTCCCCCTTCCAATTCTCCGATGCCTCCACCACCCCCGATCACCTCCTCTCCCCCACCGCATTTCCCTTTCCCCCAACCCCAAGGTATGCTCTTCTTCTTCTTCAATCTTTCAATTTCTTGCACTCCTTTGCTTTTTCCTCTCATTTTTTGTTCTCTCTTTGAATCTTAGAAGCTAACTTACTGGAACATCCCAATGTACGGACGTCTAAATTCTTGGTGATTGGTCATAGAGGATGCGGAATGAACATTTTGCACTCCTCTGATCCTCGTTTCAAATTCATGAAGGAGAATTCCATTCCGTCCTTCAATGCGGCCGCTAGGTTTCCTGTTGATTTCATTGAATTCGATGTTCAGGTCAGATGATTTTTTTTTTTAATGTTTATAATTTCATTATTGTAAATTTAATTTGTTTGTTGTCGTCTAATGGATGTGGAATGTTCTTGTGAAATTGTCGTCGAATACTCATTTGATTCTCTTTTTTCCCTTTATTTTCTCGTCTTTATTAGGAAAAAACTTGTTAAGAACCAATTTTTGTAGGTAACTAAAGATGGGTGTCCAGTCATTTTCCATGACTGTCTGATTCTTACTGAGGAAAAGGTTAGGCCCTTAGTATTTTCTGAGATGCTGTTTTCTCCCTCTTCAATTTATTGAACTGCTAAAGTGACCATTGGTTTGTTTTAGGGTGTTATTGTGGAGAAAAGAGTTACAGAGCTCATGTTGGAAGAATTTCTTTCATATGGGCCACAACATGATCCTAGGAAGGTAAGAGATTTCCATCTTTCCTTCCTACACCTTTAGATTAATTGGGAATTGTGAAATATGTATCTAAGGGTGGGTTTGGTTGTTTTGGAAATAAGTCATTTTGGATAAATTTGAAGTGTTTAAACCACTCTAAATAGCTCTCGAAATACTTTTAGAGTGTGTTTTAAACCCTTTTTATCCGCCCTTTTGTTTTGAAAAACACTTTTTTCTCTAGTCAATCCAAACCATTTTTATAATTTTGTTGTATTTGTGAGACTTCAGATAGGTAAGCCTCTATTTAGGAGGACAGTAGATGGGGGAATATTTGAGTGGAAAGTTGAAAACGATGCGCCGCTATGCACGTTGCAAGAAGCTTTTGAGAAGGTTGAGCATTCAGTTGGTTTTAATGTAGAATTGAAGTTTGATGATCTGATAGTATACGAAGAGGAGCGACTTGCTCAAATGATCCAACGAGTTTTACAGGTAGTTGCTTTGCCATACAAATGCACACCAAGATTGTGTGAGAAATGATATGCTTATAAAAGAGAACCTTTCGCAGGTAGTGGAAATGAATGCCAAGGACAGACCTATTATATATTCTAGCTTTATACCTGATGCTGCCCAATTGGTTAAAAAACTTCAGAGCACCTACCCAGTAAGATCATGTGCTCAGTTTATTCTATTTTATATTTGCATTTCTTTCTTCATATTCCATTTTTTCTGATGTTCAGCAACTATGGAGGCTGTATCGATTTGTAAATACAGTGTCAATAGTCTTTTACCAAGAATAATAGAATACTTGCTAAAGTCTGTCACAGCTCACATGATAACATTGTAGGAAGAATTTCACCAAATGAAGAGGAAATTATCATTAGAGATCTCTTTACATTCACCTGATCTAACAGGTATTCTTCCTGACGAATGGAGGATCGAAAATTTATCCAGATATTAGAAGGAATTCGTTAGAGGAAGCCATTAATGTGTGTATGGTGGGAGGTTTGAATGGAATTGTTGCTGAAGTCACATCAATTTTGAGAAATCCTGCTGCAGTTGATAAAATTAGAAATGCAGGACTCTCACTTATAACCTATGGCCAATTGAAGTAAAATTTCATATTTGTCTACATACTTTCCTCTCTCTGAGTTGCTTGAAGTTCTAGTATCAAACATATATACTCCTGCCGTGCAGTAATCTTCCGGAGGTGGTGTATGTGCAACTTTTGCTGGGCGTTGAAGGAGTAATCATTGACCTAGTACAAGAGATCACGGAGGCAGTCTCTGATATCATCTCTTCTGAGCAGGAGGAGGGCTCGCACGAGCAGCAAATGAACATGAAGGCCAGAACGAAACCCAACCTCTCCCAAAAGAGGGCTTGCTTTCTAAGGAACGGCGAGCAGGTATGCTCACAAAACATAAGTTTAAGTTCCCATATTGATAATATAATACAACTTTATCAATGTAAATAAGCAATGATCTCGATAGCTGTGGCATTCAACATTGATAACATTATTCAAGTTTATCAATGCATGTAGATAAAACACTGACATTCTTGCACTTTCTGTACAATAAAATGTAGAAAGAAAGACCAAACGTTGGTCTCCATTCTCATATCCAGGAGATTTTACTTGCAACATTTTCTTTTTAGTTTACATTTTAAGTTCAAATTTAGGCATCAAGAAATTTAATTTAGTAAGTACAAAATTTCCATTGCTACCATGGGAAGATTATACCACTTTTTCGGTTCAAATTTAGGCGTCAAGAAATTTAATTTAGCAAAAATATTTTAATATTGTTAAGTATCTATGTTCATCTCTCTAATGTTGGTATACGATACTAGACAAAGATGATGACCATACTAGTGAAAAAGACACTTTATATTGTTATGAACGATTTTGTACCGAATGATTTAGTTGACAAGAAATAGAAATGACTGCGACAAAGGTAAGAAAATAACAAGGTTTGAACTAAAAGTAGTACTCCAAGACCAAAATAGGCATAGGCTAGAGTGTTAGCTTGGACGTGATCCTAGCAAATGTGCAAGGTCTGTCGAAACTTGCCAAAATGAACCTAGGAAAAGTTGCTCAGCTTCAACATTGGGTAACGGTAAGCTTAGCAAAATAACCAATGAGACAACTCACGTGCTATTATTTTGCAAGTCACGTTCTCTTTCCTTCCAAACAAGTTTACTATTGTTGGTACGGGAAGGTCAGACGATTGGCTATCATATGTTTAGTTTAGATTTGGTTTCCTTCTAGATTTGGAGGTCCTAATGACATGAAAATTGTGACTGTGTAATCATTCGGATGGTTTCGCAGTGCTATATGTATATGAGAAAGTTTGAACTCCAAAAATACTTGAAATCATATCAAAAGGAAGGTTTCAAATCCATTGTAAACAATAATTGTGAAATACATTTAAAAGGTAGCAAAGCCTTGATAATTGATGGCACACTTACGCATTTATAACTTAATTCAATCAAATATTATTCTTGTTCATATATCTCATACTTTCTTTAAAATCACTATAGTTTAGGGGGAATTTTGACATTTTCATTGTAAGAATATATCAAAAAGAAGATGCCAAAAGCCTAAATAAAGAAGATGTTTAGATTTTGAAACATGCATATAAAATCCAAAAGAAAATGAAACTAAATGGGAATATCAAAATTATATATACAACAATTTTCCTTCTTTATTTTCTTACAACAATTTTCTAGTATTAAAAAGTTCATATTTTTATAAAGTCTAGATTTTTGAACTCGTACCCATGAAAGAACTCCTTTATTTATAGACTTTGGTTTATGGGTTTGAGTTTGGTTGGTTCATGGACTTGAGCCTTATTTAGGCCTGATTGTGAGCTTAATTGGACTTTCATCAAAATCTTAATATTTAATTGAATCAAAATGATTAAATTAATCCCACGGTTAAAGACAAGTGACATCATCAAAATTTTTTAATTTGTGTCTTTGATTTCAAATTCAATTATTTAAAATTTTGTCATTAATTTAGCAAATGACGTGACAATTTATGATTGAACCAACATTTCTCATTCAATAATATCTTAACATTTTATATAGATTTTCATTCACATTTTGATCAACATCCCTATTTAAAAACTTAACCCTCCAATAAAACTTTATCCAATCTCCAACAAATTTTAGTTTAATTATTTTATAATTCCTTAATTGGATTTGATATTTTTTTTTTATTATACTTTTTTATGAAGATGAATTTTAGTATTTTACTACCAACTTTTTGTTCCATGCTTATCATAAAACCCATAAATACCTTGCTTATATATATATATATATATAACGAAATCAACTTTTACAAGTCATCTAATTATTATTCCTACGTGACATAATATACATTCATAAGTTTTAAGTTTAATTGAATAATCACTTCTCAATACTCACACGATACAAATACTTTAAATTCTCATAATTTCACCCATGTCGTAACTTAATATTAAAACGTCTATATTTCAAAATTAAATATTAAAATAAATAAAGTGGAGTTATAATATAATATTCTTAAAAAGTAATGATGAATATCTAGAAGCCAATTAATTAATTGGAAATATATATTTTCATATATAAAGTCAACAATTCCTATGTAATTGTAGAATATATTACCCTTCATGATTATTTTTGTTTTCTTGTACAATCATATAATCATATCTTAAACATTATATTATTATTAATATGAAATTAAAATTAAGAATCGAGCAAAGACGGCAGCCGCAATTAATAATCAACATTTTTCAAAATATTCATTAACCATATAGAATTTCTCTTTTAATTAAACACATTTCATTAGTTTATATATAGTTTAGTGTTGTCACATATACGTATGGTTCTTGTTTGGATACAAATTCACGTGGTCGTTTCCAAAATAATAAAGTAATTAATTTTGAATAAAAAGAAATAATAATAATAATAATAATAATAATAATAATAATAATAAAATATTAATCAAACATCAATCAATCTAAATTAACATCCAAACTAAATATTAATTATCCGAAACACTAATATTAGTTTCTAATAAAAAAAAATAAATTGTGCATGTTTCTCTTATACTGAACCAATAAATCTTATACTTCAACAAATAATCTAAAGAAAATAAAAAACATATCATATAGACTCAGTCTCTCAGACATCTACCACTTTCGCTGTTAGATCTCCATTTGAGTTCTATAAGTGTCAATCACTGATAAAATTTAAAATTTTTCTATATTTGTAAATATTTTAAACAGTTTTGTCATGTTAAAACAATTCTCTATTTTTTAATAATTATTATTTCATTTTTTAAATGATTTTTATAATATTTATTATTTAAATCATATATGAGAAGCAAAAAAAGAAAAACATTTGAAAATAATTGTTGATAAAAATTGGTTGACTTATGTTCAAATTTACTAGTGAAATAGGTTTGATTAATATTAATAAATTTTAATAATTAAAGTTGTTGTTCCTTTAGAAACACTCAATATTTTATCTAAAAGAAAATTCAATACTATGTCCTATTTTAGACGAAATATGTAGTCCAATTTTTTAAATTTGATGTAAATTATAAATAAGTTTAATTTGAATTTTTGACATAAGATTAGTACAATAATAACGTTGGTCAATCAAATAAAAATAAATAAATTATGTTTGAAAGTTTTAAAATAATTAAAGTCTTCTAATGTACGTAAGATGAGTTTGATATGATATTTCTCTAGTAACGATCAACCTGTCCTAAATGATATTATGAGAGAGAAATTTATTATATGCAACTTAGCTCGCAAAATTTATCTACGATAAAATAAAATAGACTATTATTTGTATCTATCTGTAGTCTATCTTGGTCTATCACGATCCATCGTAGATAAATTGTGATATTTTGATATATTTTATAAATATTTTAATTCATTTTGATATATTTAAAAATATCCCTATACTTGGATATTTTTATTTTTGAACATGGATATTAATTAATAATATTAATTATTATGGGTTAGAAATCACTTTTAGTCCCTAGATTTTCATAGGAGTAACAATTTTGTTCGTGAACTTTGATTTATAACAATTTAGTCCTTATACTTTCAAATTTGTAACAATTTAGTTCACAAATTTAGTATACATGTAACAATTTAGTTCAGGTAAAAATTTTGATAATTGGACAAATTTGAAAGTACATTGACCAAGTTGTTACATAGTAAAATAAGGGACTACCTACACAGTCTCACAGTACGACCTAGAAAGAGGTTGTCAGACCATATATCGCCCACACTTTTGTCTCACCAAAGAACCTTTGTTGTCTTAATGCACAACACTATATACATAATGACAAATTGACTTATCAAAATTTCAGAGTTTTAATTGATAAAATCATTTATGAGCGATAATTTTCAATTCATTCAACGGATAAATTTTATTAATTTTATTCAGACAGGAGTATGTATAACTTCATTTTGATTCTTAAACTTAGTCCATAAAATTTAAAATTTTGAATGTAGATTTTTATCAATTGATATGAATTATTTTATTAGATAAATACAAGTTGTGACAAAGATAACTCACATGGTACAAACAAGTTAGGAGAAATGGAAATTTTAAGGCTACACAATATATACATATCTTAATAAAGAACATAAACATCAAATTAATTAGAAAGAGTATGTATTATTTGATGAAATTATAAATTTCAAATTGGCAGAGTCCTCCAATTCAAAATTCAAATCATAAAATATATTTTTGACTAATATTATAAATAAAAGAGATAAAAGTAAATAAATAAATAAATAAATAAAAGGTCAAAACCAAAGTTGAGAGAAGGAAAAAGGGTTTGATTTTTTCCTCCCTTTTATAAGCTCAATTCATGCATGGCTCACACATTTTAAATCTTTAAATTTTTTGGTCAAAATTTTAAAATAATACTAATAAATAAATAATAGAGAATTAATCAACATTTTCCCTATATAATAAGAAATTCAAACTTACAAAATATCCACCGATTAGTATCTTTTATGATTTTTTTTTCCAAAAAATATTTATGGATTGATATCTCGATGTTTTTATAACATTAAAATTTTGATACTTTATGTATGTTAATATAATGCCTCGAATTTAAGAGGAAGATACTAATGAACTGATATCACATCTGAAAGAGATCACGAGGACATGAAAGTATGGTTAAAAAATGTTTAGAAGAAACGAAAGTTATTATCTATACTAACAAGATGCACTTTCCTTTTCAGTGACTCAATCATAGAAACTAACAAGATGCACTTTCCTTTTCAGTGACTCAATTATCTATAGTTACAATCTTACGTTGGGTGACTTGAAAACATGCTATAAAGACCTGTGTTGGTTTGTAGGGACAACTTTTCCTCTTAGAAGTTTGTATAGACAAGTAAGGATGCAGAGAAATATCACGAGTGTCAGGTATCAAATCTTGAACATGAGACATCGCAGTCAGTATCAAAATATTATTTTGAAGAATATATATTAGTTAGAAGTATTTTGATTAAGCTAAATGAGTATCGAGTAATGTATATAATATAAGAAAATATATAATGGTGGGTATGAGAGACAATGAGAGAGAGAGAGAGAGAGAGATTTGTGTAGAGATAAGTTGAAACAATGATTGGTTTGTTTGACGTTTCTATGTTTCCTCTTAATTTGAAACACTCTTCAACACATACACGCAATCTCCTTTTGACTCTTTTAAATTCTTTGAAACACCCTTTACCTTCTCTTTTACGTTTCATTTTAATTAATATGAATATATGTCCAAACTCATTAAGTGAATATGTGTGGATCAACAAAAACGCTCGATCCGTGTATTTTGAGTTCGATTCGAAGACAAAGTCAGAGACTATGTTCCTTGTTCATCTCTCATTTAGATGTGATATCGATTCATTTATGTCCACCTCCTAAACTCAACAAATTACATGATAAAATGTGTACCTAAAAACTCTCCACAACTTCTTTTATACAGAGTATATGTGAGAGTATATATTCATCCAAACTATGTGACACATTTGTCATTGTGTTTATTGTTTATGAATTAATATATTAAAATTTTATAAAGTTTTGATGATTAATTTAATAAATGAAATAAAAAAAGAATTTATTTCCCTACATTCTTAAAAACTTATTATTTTGAGACATCCTTAATTTTCATCACTTTTATTCTCATCTCAATTCTCCTCCTCCAAATAACCGCTATTTTTAATTATCTATTTAATAGAATTATCAACTGATTTCATGTAAGTATTTATTATTTGGCTGTTCACTAAAATTATCCCCTTTAATGACTCTTCAACAACATATTAAAATTATTTGTAATTAATTATTGGACATCACACAATTTCCAAACAATCATCAAATTTGTATATATTGCCTAACTTCAATTAAGATGTAATTCATTTTGCTACTTTTCAAAATTAAAACTTTTAAAAATGATCTATTTTTTATATGTTTATTTATTTTTGTCCTTTTATGAATAGAGTCATATATACACACACACTTATTTTTTTCTTCATAACTTTCTAACTTTTATTATTCTTCACTTTTTTCCAAAGTTATAATTTGTAGATGTTTCTTTTTAGTTTCATTTTATGGATAGAATATTTTTTTTTATAAATTCAAAATGTAATTACTTATATATGGAAAGCCTAGTTTTCTAACGATACATTGTTCTTCACCGTTGATTTAGTAACCTGTGTATGTTTTGGACGTAGAAAGGAAAAAAAAAAGTCAAGTTCTACACGTACATTATACATCTTTTAAATCAAATTGTTGTCAACAATTTGGAAATTACTTTTGCAAAGTTGATTTGATTTTTATATTTCAATTATTTGTATAAATTTAGCTTTAATGCTTCCATTACTATTATGCATTTAGTATCATTCAAATTCAACTACTTACACACACATATATATATATATACATATATTAGGTTACATTATTCCTATTTTATCTCTTAATTCCTTTATTATATGTAAATACTTTTTTGAAATTTTAATTGTTTTTTATGAGTAAATTATTATACAGCGATTTCATGATATGAAAATTCGAAAAGTACAATTATAAGGTACTAAACTAATAGTTCAATCAAATATAGATTTTGGAATTGGTTATTTATAATTTTCTTTCTTTAATTTTAAATAAAATTTTTGGATCTGATTTATTTTTATTAGTCAAATTTAGAGGGTACAAAAGGATTATATATATATATATATATATATATATATTATTTTTGTTTCTTAGAGAAAAGAAAAGTCAAAATTAAGGTACATTTTTCACCACGGCCAAGCCAATCTTTTTTTTTAAAAAAAAATAGCCAAATATTTGAAATATATATATTCCAATCATAATTATAATGATAATTAAATGATGTAATAATATAATTTTGTGGAAAAAGGTTGGGAAGGGCAAAATGGTAAATTGGGAGGGTAGAGAATTCAAAAAGACGTACATATCCAAAATTCAAAGTTTTGATCTAAAATACGGAGACAAGAAGATAAGAGGAAATCTTGAAATGGAGTGAAAGATATGATGACATTTTTGTCCCTTTCCCCTCCTCTAATATTATTCCTTTACCTTACGTCCCTTGACGGTGCCCATTGTTTTTTTTAATTAAAGCCCTAAACCACTTTCCTTATTTCTCACATTATTTTTTATTTTTCATTTTAATTCCCTTTTTATTTTTTTTATTCTTCCCAACAAAATATATTATACTCGCAACGTTAAATTATTGGAAATTTTGTTTTAAATGGTAAAATTATTGAAAAATATAGCAAAATTTTACTTTTGATCGATGATAGACGACTTCGATAGAAAGTAAACTTCTGTAGTTATTTGTAGAGGGTTTGTGAGTCTTAAAAGGGAAACTCAATCCCTCTTGTGTCCAAGTTGACCAAGAGAGCTCTTGTAGAATTTCACCAAAGGGGAAATAAACAAGTCGTGTGAGCTCTCTCCACTTCCACGTTGTAACCTCGAGGGTCACATCCACCTTGACATTCTTGATGTTACACACAACCCCAAGTAGGTGTCAAAAGAAATACCTTATAAGTAGTCTCATTTCGACGATCCAAAAAGAAGCTAGTAAGTAATTCCATATGAGAAACTCTTTTTTTTTTTTTTTTTGTGTGTGTTTAGCAAACCTAAATACTTACTATACTAATTTAGGGATCAAAGTACTTTGCACAACATTAATGTAAGTATTTTCACGTAAATTACCTTTAGGGACGCACCTAAACCAAAGAAGTGGGCGAGAGAACTAGCACTCAAGAATCACGTACGAGTTTTTTGAAACCGATTAAATTTGTATTTGTTTTAGAAGTAGAATCAATTGAAATCGTTTGGAGTTGCGAATGACTATGTGAAAATGTCTCGAAACTAATATTATTGTACAAGAAAAATTTACCCATTACATTTCGTATGAGCAACGTAGTTTGAAAGTGGATGCTCAAACCCAATCAACCCAACCAATAAAGGAAATTACCCACCAATCAATTCTTTCAAACTTTTGGAAATAATCCATCTTATTAACCTAACCCGAGAGCAAGGAACAAAATAAGCAAACACAAATTATAGTTAAGAAAAATAATGAGATATTTATCAAGATTAAAGTGTTTGTTATGAAATTGATAATGGATGTGTCGTTAGCTATATCTACAGGTAGAGGGAGGTGTCAATAGGATTAGTGATTTAAAGTTATTGTAGATAAAAGATTGAAACACATTTCTAACCGTGTCACAATGAAAAGATAATTAACTAATTAATTTCTACTAAGCACGATACTATCCTTAGATACAATAAATTAAAAAAGATCAAATGTGTGAAAATTTTGTTGTAAGAGGAGAAACATTAAGCTTTCTAGATTTGATCACATCAATAATGAGTTGCACGTCATTACCAAAATGGGTAAATATCATTCCCTCTAAGAGATAATTTTGAGATTACAAAAGAGTAGTAATCAACATTATTCCCTCCAATTCCCAACTAAGACAAATATCCTTTACTTTCCAAAATTTACTACAAATCAAAACAAACTTCTTCTTTTATCTCTTCCCCAAACACGTCTTGCTGCTGCTGCTTCAAAAGGAAAAGCTTTAACTTGCACGTGTGATCTTGGCAATGTCTTAACGCCTCATGTGCAGCAGCAAGCAACGATGGTCTTGGTTGCGACAACCACGACAAATCTAAAAACTTAGGGGGGGTAAATGATAATATATTAAACTTGAAGGGTTGAAGCAAAAATTTGATAATCATAAGAGAGGAGGAGAGGGGGAAAAAGAAGTTGTAGTATAGCATTTAATAGCAATAAAAATGGAGTTAATTATTTGTACAAAGTGGAGTATGCATGGGGGTGTTTACACGTTTCCTCTTTACCAACATCTTTACTTCTTGTTTTTTTTTTTAATTAACAAGTTGATAACATCCATTAATGTCCCTAATAAGGCTCTAATTAATTTGATTCTAAACTTGTTTTTGACTAATCAAATACTATCAACTATATTCTAAGTAATTTTTTATACTTTAACCTCTCTATTTATGGAACATGATACAACGTAACTTGTTCCAAACTCCAACAACTCCTATTTGTTAAATTTTATTTTGCTAGGATGTCTATATATATATATATCTAGGCATAGTCATTAAGTGTACGATTTGATTTTTGGCGATATCACTTCTACAAGATTAGGTCTTTTCTTTTACTTGTTACAATTTTTTATATGGAGACGTCTAAATTACTTGGAAGTTGCATAATAGTTTAGTTGAGTGACGAAGCTCCTCACTAGAATTTTAAATAAGATGTCACACCCAACTTATGTATCTAACTGATGACCGTTGATTAAGTCATGACACAAATAGTGAAAAGAATAGTTTGAAAATTAATTTGGCTTGGAATGGCTCATCTACATGTGTGTATATGTTCTATTAGTTTTTAATATATTCACATTGATATGACAACTAACTTGAAGACACCTTGACTAACATAAACATGTATTATCAATCTTGAAGTTTGTGAGGTTCGATCCTCTAACCCCTTCTATAGTTGTAAAAAAAACCGTTATGACAAACATATTTATAAACTCATGAAAATTTACCAAAACAAACATAGCTCAAATGATAAACGATGTGTTAGTAACCAAGAGCACGTATGTGATTTGAATCCTCTACCTCTATTATTATAAACTCATGAATTCAAATAAAATAATGCTCAATATGATCACGTTTATCTATGTATGTAGAATTCTTGACTCAACATATCTTTGCTTCTTGCTTATTAATTCGTATAAATAACAAGTTGATCTACCTTGTTTTCTTGTCTTCTCTTTTTTTTTTTTTTTCTCATACAAAATCAAGTAATTTGCGCGTTTAGAAAAGAAAAGGCCTCGAGGTAATTCTACGATGAAGCTATTCTCTCTATATGGGTACAAACTATCGAACTTTATTGATAACAAGAAAGTTTAGTAGTCTCCACTTTTCTTTTCCTTCGTATTTTTTGATTTCTAGCTATCATTTGAAAGTCTTTTACATCATGGCTTTTTTCTCTAACACACAAAAATTTAAATAAAATGACGTGTAAAATAGGGTAAAAATAAATAAATTTTTTTATGTGTCTCCTATTAAAATATAACATATTTTACTCTAAAAGGCTTTTTAGTTTCTATATTTCTTAAATATACTTTGAATCTAAAAAGATTTTGTTTTCCAACTTTCGACCTATATAGACTTTATGGTGAATTTCTTTTAAATAGTTTTAAAAGAATTAGAAAAATAGAAAAAAGAAAATTTGGATCTTTTTGCTCTTAGAACTAGTTCTGACCAAATTAAGGTTGTCTATATATTATCCTAAGAAAACGTCAATGTAAATAATAATTCTGAAACTTCGTTCTTATAAATTAAAATAACCACAAATCTCGAAATCTTTTAAAATAGCGAATAAGTAGTCGAGTCGAGACACACTTTGGATAACAATGATGCGATGAAGACAATTATTTACTCTGTATGGGTTGCATGCATACTGCAACGTAATTGTCTCAACATGACACAATAATTAATTATGGTAGAACAACTTTGGAAAACTACTTGAATCTATCAAAAAACTTGAATAATTGCTCTTAACTAGACTAAAGAAAAAGAAAGAAATGGAGAAGAACTCCTCAAATTAGCAAGAGTCACTCAAAATTATGAAACAAGTTGTTGTTTTTAGGCTAACAAGTAACTCCACAAAATACAAAATTAAATCCAACATATAACTCAATTGAGTTGTTGCTTGACCAAACTCAAATGATAACCCATCAAAATGATCAATTAAAATTTTAACTTTTACATATATGTTAAATTTGTCATTGAAACATCATCCAAATCGATGATTTCAATCTAATTTTGAAAGTTTAAGCCAAATTAAGTCTATGGACATTACTTCTCCGTCCAAATTTCTTGTTTTGTTATCTACTTTTATCGATGGATTAAAAAATCAAACCAAAATTTGATAACTAAAAAATTGTAGCTTTCAAAAATTTGTTTTTGGTTTTGAAATTTGACTCAAAATTCAATCATTGTACTTAAGAAAGATACAAATCATTTCAAGAAATGTGAATAAAATATACTTAGTCTAATAGATTTTTTCAAAAAAAAATTAAAATCTTTATTCATTGTATCAATTTCAATTCAAAACGTAAATATTATAAATGAATCAATTTAAACCATTTTTCTGTAATTTATAATTATTTTCACCTAATTTTATTTAAAATGAAATCAAAATAATCTAAATAGAATTATTCTTTCCTCAAATTTCACCATTATAGTAAGAAAAATTATCACAAGTAATTTCTTTTAGATAAGTAGAGAGAAATAGAAGGAGTCGAGGGGATAAAAAATCGTAATTTACTACTATTAATAAACTAATCCTCACCTTTATAAAATTCTTATAAATAATTGGAATATTAGATGCTCGAAATTATAGATATACGAAACTATAGATCTTTAGATTACCATCTTTGTTTTGTAGGAATATTTTGGTAGATATCTGAAAAATATTTTGATTATTGTTTTTGTTTCATAGGATTTTTATTTGAAAATGTCTTAAATTTACATAAATATTCCAAGAATGCCCTTACAACTATTTATTGTTCAGATGTCTTGGAATATTATGTAAACTTAAGATATTTTCGAGTAGAAATCCTACAAAATAAAAACAGTAATCAAAATATTATTCAGATATCTACAAAAATGTTCCAATAAAATAAACATGGTCATCTAAAGATGTCAGACATCTATGATCCATAAATTTATAATTTCAGACATCTAAGATTTCAGTTATCTACATTTTCAAAAAACAAACGGCTCTTAAAAGTTATGCATTAACGGTTCTAAAATAGGCGGAGATTCTAAATTGATTAATACAATTATTAGTTTTAGGGCTTATATGATATTACACCTAAAATTTAAGGGTATAAATGCTTTTTTTGCATAATTAACATTAGTTAATATCACTTTTGGATTCCTGTCCCCCACACAAGAACAAAGATAACAATAATACGTGGGTACTTTTGTACTTTCACATATATGTTATGTCCTTCCCTCCCCTTCCCATTTGCGACTTGTCCTATCTCCGCAAATTACCAAATTGCCCTTTCCTTTCTTTTTTTCTGTCACCCAAATTGAAAAACAATTTTTACAGTATTGTTAAAATTATTTACAAAATATAATAAAATTTTATATCTATCAATGATAGAGTTTATCCATATCTATCATCGATAAATCTGAAGTTTTGTTATATTTTGTAAATATTTTGGTCCGAATTTTGTATTGTCTTCTCTGCATTGATTTGTTCTAACATAATATGTAATTACAATTTCAAACTCTATTTTATAACATCGAAGACGTTGATACCAAACTTATAATTAACACCATTTTTAGTGTAATTTTAACCTAAAACCACCATTTTAGTCATTTAAAATTTAGTTTTTATTAAAGGAGAAAACAACAAAGATTCAATAAATTAGGAGTTTGAAGGGAGGAGGAGAGAAAAGAGAAAGTTATAGAGAGAATAGGGAGGAGGAGGAGAGAAATAAACTAAGAAACTAATTGACCTCTAGCACCCATTTAGTCATCATATGTGTATGATCAATTAAAGTTCCAAGCAAATGGCACACTTCAGTGTTGAAAAATGAAAACCAATGTGAATATCGTCAATCCAAACACCAACTTCAATAACTGACTGTGTGTGACCCAGAATCAAGCACACAACATTTAGACAATCTGAAACCACCACTACAGAACCAACGAGCATCTCTCTAGCCAATTGCAACTAATGTAAAACAGCACGAGTTTCAGTCAGAAGGAGAGTAAAAATCGCAGGTAAGCTAAATTTCAAAATGTTAATCGTGTTTATTTTTATTATTATATTTTTTATATCGTTTTGTAATCTTATATGCAATCACTAAATAAATTTATCATATATCTAACTTAATGCGATGACTTGAGTATGCATTAAACCATATAAATTATATAAGATAGATATTTAGGATTATTATGAACCGAAAAAACACTTGTTTCTATCGTTTCAAGTAATTGACTTTGAAATTAGCAAATGTAGCAAAACGACTGCATCGTTAAAGTTTAAGGAATAAAATTAGACAAATCTTAAAAAAAATATAAAAAAAACCTAAAACTTGTAAAGTTTATAAAACTCAATTGAATAACATACTCTAAATCCATAATCAAACCTAAATTAATAACATAATTGTTAACTAATGTTGAAATAACCTTTACCTCATATACTCTCATATGTAATTTTGATAAATCTTAAAACTTAATCACGGTTAATTTTTCTATCAATCTTCTCTTCATGTGAATCATATTTACATATTGTGTTTTTTTTTTTTTTGAAAATTTTATTATTAATTAACCATTTTATATTAAAATAAACTGAAAATTCAAAGATTAAACTCATAGGTTTGAAAATATAACTAAAATAAAATAAAATTTAAATTATATTAAAATTATTTTTTAAATATAGCAAAATGAACTAAAATATTTATAAATATAGCAAAATATCACTAATAGATTCTGCTAATAGACATGATATAATATGAAATTTCGTAAGATTTATAATTCTTTTTTTAATAATTTTGTCATTTAAAATAATTTTTTATTCTGAAATTTCATTAGTAACCTAACAGTAACTTCCCTTGACGGCCTTTAATTTTGGTTTGTTTTAGCTTTCTTGTCATATACACATATTAGAGGGTTGTGTGTTAAATAGAAGAAATTAAAGTGGGCAACATTGAGTCTAGTTTACGCCAAAATTATAATTAAAATTTTAAAAACTAAAAAAAAAAAAAAAAAAAAATCACTATAAAATCCAACCCCTCCATTTCTACTCCTTCACCCTTCTCCCACAAATTCCCCCAAAATTCCATCCATGGAGAATCTCACCTTCCTCAAAAATGGGGTTCTCCGATTACCTCCCGGCTTCCGCTTCCACCCCACCGATGAGGAGCTTGTTCTTCAATACCTCATCAAGAAAGCCCTCTCCTCCCCTCTCCCCGCCGCTGTCATTCCCGACGCCGATGTCTGCAGATTCGACCCATGGGATTTACCAGGTTTGTTCTCGATTTCCTTTCGTTTCTTGATTTTTCGATTCGTGGGTGTTTTTTTGTTGATGGGTTTTGTGAATTTTTTGGTGGGTCAGGCGATTTAGAGCGGGAGAGATACTTTTTCAGTACAAGAGAAGCGAAATACTCTAACGGAAGAAGGTCTAACAGAGCTACTGGTTCTGGGTATTGGAAAGCAACTGGAATTGATCGGAAAATTATTTCTACAAAAGAGAATCGATTAATAGGATTTAAGAAAACCCTCGTTTTCTACACTGGAAAACCCCCAAATGGCTTGAGAACTGATTGGGTTATGCATGAATATCGCCTTGTGGGAAGTTCCGAAGCTCCTCCTTCTACTTTTAATGACGGACTGAAACTACCTACCTTGGTGAGCTTCCACTTTCTCAAATCGTATTGATTTTTGAATGAGAATCATTTGAATTGAAAATCCATCTGGAATTTGAATTGAATTGAGTTGAACTGAGCTGATTTTTTGTGTGGTTATGCTTGATGCAGAATCCTAACTGGGTTTTATGTCGGATATTTTTAAAGAAAAGAAGCACAAGAGAAAGAGATGAGAAGAAGAACAACAACAATTGTAAGCCTGTTTTTCATCAGTTTTTAAGAACAAGGAATGATACTGATTTAAATCTTGCTCCTTGTTCTTCATCCTCTGGATCAAGTGGAGTTACAGAGATTTCAGTAAATAATCATCAAGAACAAGAAGAAACAAGCAGCTGCAATAGTTTTAGTAAGAGATGAAAAGATCATAGTTTTTTTTTTTTTTTTTTTTAAAAAAAAGCATTAGCTTTTACTAGCTTGTTCTTTTAAAAAAAAAGTTCTATGGCTTCTAAGAAATCTCTTGTCCATTCTCTGTAGTTTATCTCTTTAGACTTTACCATCCTCCAATTTCTTTTTCTATACATTAATCCATCAACATAAATTTATACAACTGTTCATTTTCGATTAAATCTTATCGAAACAACTGTGTGGGATTGGACGATATAATTGTTGTTGATGTGGAGAGGGAAAATGAAAGGGAGAGGTGATGAATATGGAGTAGAGTAGAGAGTTTTAACAAAGTTGAATGAAATGAAGGGAAACCTCTTTTGTTGCAAGAAAGCAGAGAAAGAGTGATGGAAAGAAAATGATGTTTCAGTGAGGATGATGATTCTTTTGGGAGAAGAAAAGGGAAGGGATTTCGTGAGATTTTGGTGTCAAATCAATGGAGGTTTTCTGAAGCCGTCTAATGAATGAATGGTTGAGACAGAGAGAGGGAAAGATGAAACTTTTCTCAGGAAACAAACAGAATTTGAAAGGGAATTTGGTTGTTATTTGAAAACCCCTGTGAAGAAGCAAGAAATTTTTGATACTCTGAAAGGAAACAGAGTTGGGAAATGAAGAAAGTAAAAAGTTTTGTTGAGGATCCCGCGTTAGTACGACGGACAAAAGACGTTTTTACGACATCAAAATTAATTTTGAATGATTAAACACGTAAGTCATGTTATTTTAAAATCAAAAGTAATTAAAAGCATTTCAAAATCGATTTTAAAACAAATTGCTTTGTGCAATAAAAGGTGTGGGGGAGGGTTAGTTGTTGGAAGCTAAAATACGTCTCTTTGGGAGAAAAAAAGCAAGTAAAAGAGAAGAGTTGGTATCAACTCTAAAAATAGTAGCCATCACAATTGATGGAGATAGCCAAAAATTATAGAGAGAAGTGGTTTTGAGTGTTGAAAGAAACTACTTTTTTTAAGAGACATTCCCAATTGGCACAACACAACTCCAATCACTCCTCCCCCCTAAGGAATCCAACCATCAATCAACTTCATTTTCATTCTTTTTCCTTTTTCCTTTTTCTCTTTTCAAAAAATCGAGCAATTTAAACCCTAAACTTATAGAAATTATTCAATTTCAACCTTATACACGAAAAATTTAAAAGCAAATTACCAAGTCTTTTTGTTTTTCTTAGAAAGTATAATATATAATAAAAAAATTGAATTACAAACATCTTGATCGATAACATGGGTATACGTTGAATTATGTTTGTTTTGGTTGGTAAATGAAAAGTCTTTATAACTATGTCTACGACCTTTTAATTGCAATAGAAATTTCGTCAACTCATGAACTCCTTGAAGAAAAGGAGAAAAGGGAAAAAGAAAAAGAAAAAGTTTCCTTATCTAACTCTCCAAAAGTCTTTTTATTTCTTTGTCAAAACTAGATTTGCCTTTTGTCATTGCTATTGTAATATCAATCCAAACGTACTTAGTGACTATTTAAACCGTTGAATTGAGATTTGATGTCTGAAGTTTATATGTCTGTGAAGTTTATAAGTTTGTGTTAGTGCGCATAGTTGTTTTGTCTGACTATTTTTGTTTTGAAACTTTTTTATTTATACCAATCTTTGTTTGAATAAGATATGGATATCATTTTTTTTTCATCATCTTTTTTGGCAATCAACAACTATTAACTTGCTACATTTCTTGCACGAATATAAAAAAGTGAAAAACCAAAGAGAAATCAAAACTTTTAATTCTTAATTTATGTTCCAGCATTCAACTACATACACATTTTTTCCAAATTCTTAGCACTTATTTGATATATGAATTTGATTCGATCATGATCATGGCCAACAACGAGTCAATTTCATGGGTGCAAAAAAAATATTGTTCATTAAAATAGTTAAGTTGGTTAGTCCTACCAAGTAGACGCAAATAATGTCTCTTCCTAGATCGTCGTGGGTTGTTAAGAAGCAATCAGTCTTCTAGATGTTTGTGACAAGTAGGTTTATAAGAATGGTCCAATCATTCTTAGACAATCTCTCAATATCAAACTACTAGAAAAGACAACTGATAATGCTACAAACTAATGACTTCAAATTTTTATTTAAAACATGTTTTTGGTAGCAATTTTTTCTTTTTATAGCATATAATTGGTCGATAGAGTTAGTTGTTGGAAATGAACAACAAAGTCAATTGTTAGAGTTAGTTGCCCAAGGTGAATGTCAGAGTTGGAGGTGGTTTTCTTCAAAGTCGATCATCAAAGGTGATTTTCATTGAAGTTTGTAGAAAAGGTTGGTTGTCGGAGCCTGAAGTTAGTTGCACAAAAGTGGTTTTGGAGTTGGTTGTCGTAACTTTTCATCGGAGCAAGGAGTTGGTAGTCTGAGTTGGTTGCATAAAGGTGGTCTTAGAAGTTGATCATCAAGGTGATTTTCATTGAAAGTGGTTGTCATAGTAGGAAGTTAGTCGTACAAACGTGATCGTCGGAGTTGGTCACCAGGATTTCCCGTTAGAGGTGATTGTCGAAGCTAGAATAGATTGTCGCAGAGTTGGTCATGTGAAAGTAGTCATCGAAGTTAGTTTCCGAAGTTTGACAACGGTAGTTGCGGAAGATGCCTAATGCTGAAGATATATTTTATGAACTAACTCAACTCATGATTTAGTTAGTTACGACTCAATATTATAACCGCAATTTTGTTCTCTTACTTCCAAACAATTTAATCCATATATCGTAAAAATCCGACAACATACTAAAGCTCTAGAACTAAATCATTACAATGACTAAATCATTAAAATTCAAATTCTAAATATTTTTTTTCATAAAAGCTATGGTGTACTTAGGTACAAGTAGATTCTTGCAGAAGAGATGACTAAACCGGTGATTAACTTGTTTATTAGTCTCTTAAAAGATTGTTCAGTAGAGATTGCCCCTTTCGATAGTTAGTTAACAAAACTTTGATTATGACTTAATTAGACTTGATTATTTTTAATCATCATTTCTATAGAATAAGATAACGTTTAGATGTATATTGTAAATATTTGTGACAATACATGTGAGGGCATAAATTTTAAAAATAAATGGAAAAATAGTTACAAAATAATATCAAATAATAGTAAATTAATTTTTTTAAAAAATTAAGAAAACAAGAAATATTTGCATACAATAACAATAATAAATGATTTATTATAAAAGGTATACGTATAATACCAAAAAAATGACATTGGAGCATCTAATCTAAAATATTAAATAATTTTGATAAAAACTACAATATTACTACTCCAGGTCATTCTATATTGAAAATGTTGAGGATGGTTACTTAAATGAAAATGATAGAGTCACGCGACCAACATATATACTATTGGTGGATACATGCATATATATCTCATTAACCAATGATCTTCCTCCTTCAAATAGATAATAACTAGTCGATCATCTTCTTTCTTCAATGAAAAGGGTTTGAATGGATTTAAAAATAAATATATGTTGTTTTTCTCGAATTTGGTTTCTTGGAAATGAAAGTTTAGGATGGTTGAAAAAAGCAAACTTCGCATTAATTGAATTTTATGAGATGAAGCTATACCATGCATGAAATCAAGACCACAAAATTGCAAAAGGAAAAAAAAAGAAAATCCAAACATTAAAATTTTCTCCAACTTTCGTCTAAACGAAGGAAAATTGAAAATTTTACTATTGAAAGTTCGAAACGACCAAAATTTTCCACTCTAAGCCAGCGAAGATAATATTTTAAGAAAAGAATTTGGTACTAGGATTACACAATATTAATTTTGTTCATATTAAAAAAATATGCTGAGATGGCAAACAATAAATTAACGCAGTAGTAAGTGAAAGAAACTGAACAATATTCCAATTCATAATTGTGTCCAGGTGGAGTTCATTACACGTGGCATTTCTTCAAGGAAAAAATCCGGAAGAAAACATTCCAATATTCCATTCTACAAGTGTGTCGTGTCCAGGTGGAGTTCATTACACGTGGCATTTAACCAAGAGCAAAAAGGTGTAGCCTAGTCAGAAAGTTGCTTGTCAAACTAAATTAACTTCCACGTGGCTCTCTCTACAAAGCCATTATCCTACTCAACACCTGACTAGTTGAATACAAGTTTACTACCTCTATTTATAATTTTCATAAGAGATATTTAAACATTCTAAAATTTATCAAAAATATTTACAATTTGTAGAAAATTCGATGAGATATTTAGAAAATCGAGTGTAATTAATTTTTTATTTTTAATGATTATTTTATTAAATGTAAATAATTTTTTTCTATATTTAAAAAAATTCTAAAACATAAAAAATTAATAATAATAATAACAACAACAACAATAAAAATAATATATAAAATACTACATATAAAGACTATGTATTGCCATTTTCATATTAAACTTGCACTTACAATTTTCTATAACCCAATTTTAATAGTTGATTTTGTACCACCCACATTTAAAAAATTCGATATTTAAATTCACATAATTATTAGTTCAAAATTCTCATTCATCCCATTCGAAATTCACGAGTATAAATTGTTATTTCTCCGTTTTTTCAATATTTGAAATGATATTGATTTAATTAATTGCCTCATACTTTATTTAAAGAATAATTCATACATAACAGTTATTTGTCGTGAAATTTACTCATCTTTTTAATAGAGGACAATTATTAATCCTGAAATCTATTCATCCTTTCAACCAAGGATTCCCAACATAACTTTAATTGAGATCTCGTTTAAATTTTATAAGTGGTGATACAATATTAGATAAATATCAAGTTATAAACGTGGGATTCTCACCATTCTATTTTTTGTTCTTTATTTAAAAATTAAACAACACTGTGCTTTCGAGATTGGTTTAATAATTTGACTAGAAAATTCATGTGTTTTCTTTTCCAAATTGAAAAGTCATTCAAATCACAAATTTTCTCTTGATCGATAATACATGTATAAGAACCATAAATTAAAAAAAGACTTAAAGTAAATAAAAAAATTTATAAAATTTATAAATATATTAACATTTCGGATTCTACTAAAGATCTGTCAATAAAAATTGATAGATCTTAATTTCTTTTAAAAGAATATTCATAATCTAAACAATCTTTTTACAAAAATACAAAATTAGGTACACTCCAAAATACATCCAAATATTTGGACGTTTTTTTAAAAAAAAAAATTAAAATTTATATTCATACAAAATTCCAAAGAAATTAAAGGTATAGAGGTTTTGAAAGAGGGGAAGAGGCAAAATAAAAAATAAAAACGAATTAAATCCACGTGTCAAATCCAGAATAAGAAGCGTCATCATTTCGAGTGATACATAAAAAGGACACATGCCCACCGCCCTTCATCGTCACCCTCCGCCGCATCCCCCGCCACCCTTTATTTCCTTTAAATCTCTCCCTTCTACATTATTTATTTCTTTATTTATTCATTTATTCTTATTATTATTTCATTTTCAAATAATTAGGCGTTCCCTTTTTTCTCTTGAGACGCACGGCGGCGCGCCACTGCCACAACCACTACTCTCCGTCGTACACTGTGGTGGTCGTGGTAGTGCCACGCTGCGTGCGTCTGAAATGGCCGCCTCTCATTTCTCTCTTTTTGCATGCATGGATTATTTCTAATATTAAATTTCTATAATATAATCTCTTTTTTTGAAAAAAAAATATTTGATATCGTTGCAGAAGTACAAATCATATCATATCATGTCCTTATAAATATGTTCAATTCATGCATGGGTTTTTTGCATGGGCATCGTAACGAGTTGATGTTACACTAATTTATTGAATTTCTAGGTCTTTCTAATTGATTTTTTTAATAATAATAATAATAATAATAATTTATCATTTTATTTAAGATGTAGGGTGTGTCAATACGTGAATCTCATGAGTGTGATTAGTTATTTTTGTATGATGGCGTAATGACTTATAAGATAGAGATCATAATGATACAACTTATACATTTTCAATAATGTATAAATTCACATTAAAAACATAAGTAAGTGAGTCTTGTTCGGTGTAATTAAGTTAATTTTTTCTAGAAAAACAAAATAATTTTGTACAGTTGTAGACGTAAATCAAATACGAATCGATTTTTAAAGTAAACAAAGTATTAGATGGATTGAAGTGTTTAATGTAGCATATAGTCAAACCAATATATATATATATATATATATCATTTTATTGTTATTTTGTTTTTATTATTTAGCATATTAATGATATATTGAATTAATAATGGTTTTTGTTTTCTTGTTTTATTATTTTTATTTAGTTGTATATGAAGGTGAAGAAATGCTGTGGTTGGCGGAATAACAATGGGAAGCAGTACGAAGCTGAAAAATAAAAATAAGGTTAGTGAGGAATATTTTTAATCAACTCTTGACCTTAATTTTTTTCTTTTAAAAACATAATAATAATATATATATA
>JBBPDJ010000021.1:13874118-13907598 GCA_037974625.1 Cucumis cinereus
TATATATAAAAATAAATACCTTAGTATTACTTTCTAATAAAAGTATGAAATTGGAAAAAAAAAATTAAAAAAAAAAAGGTTTTTAAGTTTTAAAATTTCGAGTATATGATTGAGATCCTTTGGTAGATTTTGTTTCATATAGCTGTTTTTGATGGGTGATGGACACCGAAATCCGAGAAGTCGATTTTTGAAGATGGTTTTAGTAATTTCATCCTTCCTTTTGGATGCATTTTGAAAAAAATATAAAAATAAAACTAATATTTTATATTATAAAGAGAGGTTATTTTAAATGGCAATTTTTTTTTTGAATATTTATAAATATAACAAAATATCACTATTTATATATTATAACCATATATTACACAAATGTGTAAACATAAATCGTAGTTTATTTTGATATTTTTATTTATTTTGTTATATTTGAAAATTAACATTTTTATCAATTTAATATTTTATTTTATGAATTTATTTTCTTTTAAGGTTAAAACATCATTTTTATCCATGCACTTGAGGTTCTCTTTCATTGATCCCTCTAGTTTTATTCTTTTTATAAATTGTGAAAATATGTTTAGTAAACGGTAAAACTTTCAAAAATATTTAGAAAACATAGTAAAATCTTAGATTTTATCGAGAGTTGCCAATAAATTTTTATCGGTGTCTATTATTGATAGTGTTGGATTTGGTAAGATGTTGGGTAGATCTCACATTGTTTCTTTTTTATGGAGGGTTTTGGTTTTTTGGCCCTTAATCTCACATTAATTAATTAATCATGTTGTAACACGCTTAAATTAATTTATTAATAATTTGAGTGTTTTGATGAGTCTATAGCGTAGAGGTTGAAATAATGATTCTAACACAATTTGAATCAATTAAATTAGAGTTCAAACGATGTTGTTATAAAACAAGTTTAACGAAAAAATACCGAGCGATGACATAGCAGCAAAATTATCCAAATCGATCCAATTAAAGAGTGACATTTGGAGCCTTGAAAGTGTGACATTTGGTGCAATTTAGTTAGTTTTAAATAGAAAAGGATTTTGAAATTTAATTGATTTTATTTTAAAAAGAAAGTAAATTGAGAAAGAAAATGAATTTGTTGTTACTTTATGTTCGTGTCTAACGGTTTAGTTTTTTGAAAGATAGTAGACTTGTTATGTTCGGTTTTAAAAAATGAATTTATAAAGATATATTTTATTATTTTACTATTTTTGTTTGGGTTTAAATCTTCACCATTTAATTTTCTTTTATAAGATCCAATGGACCAAATTGATTTTAGATTTCAACATTCCTCCCTCTATTTAAAGACATATTTTTCCTCCAAATTAAGATACACATTTGAAACAACTTTTATTATTTTCAATTCTTCATAACTTACATCAAGCTTCATTATTTATTCTTTTCATCTAATTCTTGAGAGGGTTATATTATATTTGTGAGGATTGATTTGTTGAGTGCTTTAATTTGTAAATCTACTCTTTGAGAGAGTTTTTCACATCTCGTTCATCATTTTAAATATTTAGGGAAGGGTTGCTCTTAATTTCGAAAAAGAGTTCTTTGTGACGATTTGATCGTGATCTGTGGAAACAATTGAGTTTGCTCTTGAACTCGTAAAAAGAGCGGTGTGTAGCGATTGTCTCAAATATATGGAAAGAGTATGTTCGAAGTTTTAGTGACATACCCAAGAGAAGTTTGAAAAGTGAATGTAGGTGGTTGTGTTGAACCATTATAAAATTATCGATGTCAATTTTTCTATCTCTCTCCTATTTAGTTTTGTAATTAATTTGTTGATATAGTTCACTACATAAAATTAATTGCTATAATTTGTGTTTGAATTTTTTATGTCACTTGTATAAGTCATTTTGATGTGAATGCATTTGTATGAATTTCTTGTCTAAATTACTAATTAGCAAAAAGTTTGTTAATTTTATTGGATCCACTTAGTTAAAAAAAATTCATTAATTTGTAAAAATTTATTAACCTTTCCTCTAGGGTTGACATATCGATCCTACAAAGGGGTGTTCCTAAATTATAAAAGGAGGTTATCCCATTTAGTTTTAAGCTTTAATAAGCTTCACTACAGAGATAGAGAGAGACAGTTATTTTTGTATGCACAAAATGATCGTCGAGAGAGACATGATCAGGAAAACGCGTATCTCTCGACAAGCATTGACGAGAGAGAGAGAGAGAGTTATTTTTTGACGCACAAAACGATCGTCGAGAGAGACATGATCGGGAGAACGCGTATCTCTCAACAAGCATTGACGAGTGTTGTGAACAAGGAACAATTGTCGGTGTCGTATAACGACATTCAGAATTAGTTCGAAGAAATTGTTTTAAAGGGGTATCTGCCGACGCCATTCTTAATGGTGTCGAGAGATAGAAGTGAACTCCATACGACTTTCTTAACGGCGTCGAGAGATACATTCAAAGCCCTTCCACCAGATTTGAAAATTTCAGATCTCATCTATTTTTCTCACTCTAATTTTCACACTTTTCCTCCCGTGGTTGCCTTCCTCCTCTCTCACTTCAATCAATCAAACACCAACCACCATCGCGATCACCTCCTCCTCCTCCACCACTGCTACTCCACTGACACCAAGAAAGTCGACTATTGTTACCACGTGTCCAAGATGGCGGAGCAGTTGACATCCTCAAAATGAGTTAATCTTAAAGAACAATAAAAATGAGTCGCCACCAATCTTTTTTACGGTGTGATTGGACTCTGAAATAAAATAAATAATTTTTAATAAAACAATTGGTATGCGAAAACTAAAGTTGAATTCAGGAGTCATATGTGTACAAGAAAGGGTGTTAGCACTCTAACACCCATTTAGAAAAATGGTGTCTAAATTTCAAATCTTGAATTGAAATATACTCTTTAATTTTTTTAAAATATTATATGTCTTATTTCATCGCTCCTCACTCCAATATATGAAGCAATGATTTCATAAAATAAGTGAAATAAAATCTATCAATTTGGACTATATTTGAGGAGAAATTATTCCTCACCTTAAGAAAGTGAGAAATTAATATAATTTTCCAAAATTCGTCCTAGAAATAGCCTTTTAATAAAGAGATTTTAAAAAACGAAAACATTAATTAACATCATTTTTTTTATTAAATCTCAAACTCTCAAAGATGTGATCCCTCATCTTAAAAATTCTAGAAAATCGAACTCTCAAATTTTCTAGATTCCCGTCATATGATTTTATTTAAGAAAACTGGTATAAGTTATTAGAAAAACTTGAATAGAAAACCTTTTAAAATAATAGATTAAATTTTTAATGTGTGAAAAGACAAAATTTTAATTGATTTAGAAAAAGTTTTATGAAAGATTTATTTGAATTAAAAAGATTTTTTAAAATTTTTAAAGTTTTTTAATTCGAAATCAAGTAGAAATTAAGATAGATAACATATAAATAAAATACAATGAATGATGCATCATAAGAAATTAATTAAGTAAATAATATTGGAGATCGATCTCGAACTTCCAAAAAATCGATCTCCTCACCTCAAGAATCTAGAAAAATAAACTCATCGATATTTCCATATTCTATTGTCGGTTGTTTTGTAAAAGAAAGTCAATAAAGATTAATAAATTTATAACATAATATGAACATATTAAAAATAATAGTATAGCAAACATATTTAAGAAGGAAAATAACTAAAAATAAAGTATAAATAAATAGATTAAATACAAATAAATTTCTTTTTTTCTCCTTTATTTGTTCTCTTATTTGTTCTCTTTTTATGTCAATATTTAAAGTAATAATAATAATAAATAAATAAATTTATTCTCTTTTTTTTACATATACTTTACGTTTTTTAATATAAAACAAACAAAAACTAAATAGAAATCGAGACATTTTCTTTTTCTCCATTTATTTAGATTCAAAAGAGAAAAATAAAATCGAAGGTTGGAATTTAGAAGTTGAAGTCGTTCGTTGTCTAAGGTGTAGATCCTTGAGACAAATGTCCTACCAAAGTGCAACGTCCAATGAATCTAGACCTCTTTCGATTATGGATTTTTGGATTTTGACTAACCTCTTATGAATTTCATCTAGCTCCCTTTGTTTTTCTCCGTTGCAAGAATTTTTTTTTTTTTTTTTTTTTTTGTATCTCCATTGTTTTTATAACCCTAAACATTTTTTTTTCCTAATCATTCGAAACATACAGATTGGTTTGATCAAACGTTGAGTCAATCACAATATGCTCATAAACAGTTACAATTTGTCCATAGATGACAAAATTATACCCAACTTGAATAGCTAATCTTCATAACATTGAGTGTACAAAGAGCATAAAAATCCAAAATACTCGTTGCAAGGAGTGTAAGGTTCAATTTCTACAAATATTTATTATTTTTTTTTTGTCAAATATTGAAATTTTATTTGTACGAAAATGTCTTGATAACACGTCGGTGTGAATAAATATTTTTTAAAAACTTAAATAGATATTCAAATAAATAAAGGCAATACTTGGATGCATTTTAAGATGCACCCGTCTACTATATGTTTCCCTCTTCCATTGTCAACACATAAAGAAATAATTAAAATATTTTAAGAAAAAAAATAATAGTAGTTTACCACATGTCACTTTATGTTTTGTAGAATGTACAAAGATAAGTGAGTCCTAGATGTATCGAAGCATCTTTCATAAACAAATATTCAAAATCATAATGTAGTTTGTATTTGTTTTTGTTATATTTCATGCAATTAAATGTAACGTCTTAGGCCAAAGAGTCCAATGTTGAACAGGTCCTAATACTAGTGCTTGTTTTTGTCCAATGTTGAATTGGTCCTAATACTAGTGCTTGTTTTTTAACTACAATATTAATAGTAATTAGTAATTGTCTTGAAGTGTTTCCAAGAGCGAGGACTACTATCGCCCTATGAACCAACACAGATTCTTTCAATATGTCTCGTCTTCATTCACTTGCATCTTAAGAAACTTTTCAAGAGGTCGTATAACATAAGATTGATCCAAGTTAAGCACATCGGACTGCTCTTAGTTAAATGCACTTAACTTTGGAGGTCTTACAACTAAGCCACCTAAAACAATGTGTTTCTTTTAAGCATTTCTTAACTATACTTTTATATCTTCAGATTCCAAACTAATATCAAACTCATTAACAACATATTCACATAAAAAAATAAAAAACAATAATGTTTGGTGTCAATTACAAAATTACAAGTGTTCTTCAATTTAAATACCACAAAATAGAGTTTGGATTACAAGTCTTCAATTCAAATGTAACATAATAATGTATATACTCACAAAATATATAAAATTAAATATATATATATATATATATATATATTTTTTTTATAACATGGAAAATCTAAATTTGTAATATAAGCTAAACATTAGAGATTCTTGACATAGAAGTTACATATTTATAATTTAATTATAATTACTTTCATGACTTGATTATTAGAAAATTACGCATGAAATTGTTATTGACATCATTTATATAATGCATAACATTAATCTCTACCTAACCCTAAAATTGAAAAGATAATTAAATCATCATGTGCATTTGCACCTGTTAAAACATTAGAACAAATATAAGTGGAAGGAATACCAAAATATATACACACATGACTAAAACACCAAGAAAGCAAAAACAAAAAAGACAAAGCTACTTTCAACCATGGAGGAACCTGATCATCCAAAAACAGGGGCTTCACTAGCCTTCACAAATCGACCCTTCACACGTTTCCTTGTATCCGCTCTTGCCTTCCTTGACTCGTAGCGAATGTATTTATCGTACCTGTTCAAAGTTACAGTAAGCATTGGAGAAGAAAACTATCTTTAGTGAGTTAGCTAAACCAGAGGGAATGAAATATTCACCTTCGAGTTTTTCGTTTCTCCTTGTAACGTTGCATTGCGTTGCCTCTGTTCTGTGCAAGAAGCTCCAGGTCAGGCTTGGTTGTCGATGTTGACAATATACTGTCTCCTTTTATAATAATGGGCTGTTCGATCGCCTGCATACTTTTAGAACCACATTTCAGCTTGTTGTTAGGCACATTGATGCTCTCGCATGTTGCTGCCCCCTGACTTAGTGTTGTGTTGTTGACATTATTCTGCAAGTTCGAGTAAATAAAATATCTTCAACAGCTGATTCTCAATAGGGAAAAGCAGAGAGCCATATGATGAGTACAAGAAAATTTGGTGATACATTTGATTATCTATGCCCATGCAATACTAGTTTTTCGGAAAACAAACCATCACGAGGAAGTATTTGAAAAGATTAGCCTTTAACTATTGACTGAACAGACACCGCATCACTCAAACAATGGTATTGATTACTAAAGTAAAGAAGCAAGCTAATCTGAACTCCGAGCGCCGGTCGCAATCCTACATTTATCATGGAAGATGAAGTTTACAACGAATGATTTAGTTTAGATGACTTTCACATACACTGCATACTTTTGATAAGTAAATTGAATTTCATCCATGATGTCTTTAAAACTCCTCAAATATAGATATCAGATATGTCTTCAAGTAGGGGAACACAATTAGATGAAAATTGTCTTCAAGGGAACCACCAATAAGTAATCAGGAACATGCTTAAAGAGAAAAGACAGAGGAAGACTTACATTGAATGATGGTATATCATCATGAACGCTAGAGCAATTGATCTGATAGGTTTCTCCTAGCAACTTCGCACTTGTGGGGGATGTTTCTTTCAAAAACTCACCAAAATTTTTAATGGTAAATCCCATGTTGCCCGTGCCATAAGCATCATCAAACGAATTTGAATCTTTGTGTCCCCTTAACCGTCCTAAATTAAAGTCCCAAATCTAGAAAAAGTGGATACAGAAGTGGTAAGGCATTAGCATTACATGTATCTAAGTTTCATTTGAGAGTGATAATATAGATAAACCAGAGACATCAAGCATTAACTACCATGAAAGAGTTTATAAGATAAATTTTAAATCAGGTTCCAAACAACAAGAAAAAACAGAACTACTGGGAATCTTCAATTAACTATAAGCAGCAAGTACTATCCCAGATTAGGAACAGATAATGCACCAAACTTTGTGTCAAAACGAGAAAAAAAGAGGATTTGGTTCTACACAACAAGCATGGCAACAAAGAAAAGTATCACCGAAAATCAAAAAGAGGTCTAGAAGAAAGAACACAGCTGCCTGTCTACTGGCCATTCATATCCTCAGAAAATGACTGAACTACTTTTGAAGGTTAAACCAATCGACTGCCAAACCATGTACGAACTCAATTCCTCGGAATTGGGGAAAAGGATAAACGGGACAAACACGAAAGCAAACGTCTTTGGTACAGAGTGATATGTTATAGTTATCAAATTACGATATATATGCGCATGCGACAAAAAGCTGAAGATTGATAAAGTTGAAACAGAGAGTAACAAGGAAAAGTAATTGAAAAAATTACTTGAGTGCTTTGACGATTTGGGTTACTATCCCATACACCAGTTTCATCAACAGAGCGCTCGTTATCTTTCAAACCCACATGGGACGGCATCGTAAGCAGAGACGTGAACGAAGTTTGTTGTTGCAGTAGTGGAGGAGGACCAGCACCAACAAAAACCCCATCATCTTTTGGAATTCGACGACCTTCCAAATCCCCTTGCCAATAACAATCCCCATTCGTTGTTTCAGGAACCATACTCTGTAATCCAACATCTTCCCCACCTGCATCACCATCTCGAGTGTCATCACCATCATCATCATCTCCACCTTCGAAATCCCTCTTAAGCAGCTCAACCAACTGCTTATAGATCACTTGCTTATGCTTTCCACAGCTCGGACTCTGCTTCTTGAACATCGAAGTAGCATCCGTACAGTTCAGATTCGCAAAGAGAAAGGGGTTATCGTTCGGAACAATGAGGTCGTTAAAAGCAGTCACACTAGCTCTCGAAGCCCAAGAATCAATCGGCATAACCAAATCCTGAGAACAAGCCCAATTCTGTACCAACATCTCAGATTCCTCCAGCTTCTTATCTCCAAGATCGAAACCCCATAAAGAAACAAGCTCAAGCGCGGAAGGGCAGCCAGTGAAGCCTTCAATCGGAGTTCGATCGTGGGCCGCGGAGACGGAACAGCTTCCATGAGCATCCCAATCACACTCCTGACAGAGCACGAGATTATCCGTTGAACAGCGAATTGAAACCGGCTCAGACCTACAGTTATCACAGATCTGAGAACGAACATGCTTCCGAGAGAGTAAATTGGCAGAGTGAACATGCTTATCGCAGAACAAACAGAGCTTAGCAGAGTCGGCTCTACAGTAGAGAATCGCAACTTGGTCGTTACAGAAATCACAGGGGACGGTCTCCCCTGTTGTGGACTTGGAACAGACCATTTCTTCGTGGCCGGAGAAGAACCCAGAAAAGAAAAAGGGAAAAAGAAACCCTAATAGGAAAGTTTGATCGGTGGCTACAAGTGGAAATTGAAGATTGTTCTTCAGCTCAACTGGGGCTTTGGCCGGTAGCGGCAGAATATCCTGATCCCAATAGAAAATGGGGGATGAACTTGCAGATCTGCGCTTCCATCTTTCATGCCCCTTCTCGTCATTTCACATTGCCTTCCATGAAAAATATATCTTATGACAAATCTTAATGATAGTGACGATTTCTCTTTTTCTTTCTTTTTTAATTTTTATTTTAAAATCTAATTTTATAAAATTGCAATTACCCCCCTTATAATTTAAAATTATTATTTCATCCTCTCTTTTAATTCTTCAACTTTAATCTCTATATTTTCTATCAATCTTCAATTTACTCCTACTTTAGTGTTAACTTCAAATTATACCATTTTTACTATAAGTTATATTTACAATTGTATTTTTTTAAAAAAAAAATTATTATTATTATTTAACATATATGCTAAATTATTCCTTTTTTGAAAAAAAATAGTTATTTATAGTCGTTTTATTATAAATTTTAAACAATACATATTGAATTTCTTTGCATAAAAATCATTATTATTATTTAATCATTTCAATAAAAAATTATTTTTAAAGATCTACATTTAAGATTTTTGAAAATACAAAAACTAAAATTGAACCAACTTTAAAAGTAAGTATTATACAGACTAAAGTTAGATTTTATTAAAAATTTATAAGCTTAAATTTGATAATTAAAAGTAAGGGGTTAAAATAGAAAATACGAAAAAAGTTAATTTTAACCTTCTCTTTCTTCCTTCTCTTCTAAGTTTATGTTTAGACACCATTTTTTATTTATAAAATAAAATAAAATATAATAAAAAGGGTTTGACACTCTTTAATTTAATGGTTGGTGGGCCACTGGGGAACAAAGATTTACACGTGGCGAGTGTAAAGATGGTTGGATAAAAGTTTATTATAAAGTGATTAGTACTTAAGAGATTCATTATTGAAATAATTGTTATAAATAGGAGTCTGATATATTTTTATATCTGAGTGATTTTACACGTGCCACCTATAAAGAGTTGTAGTCATTTCTCTTGACACCATCAAATAAAATATAATGTCAGTTATGCTCTCGAACTTTCAATTATGGACAATTAAATTTATATATGATAAAAATTATATAAATTTTAATGTTTAATTTTTATTATTTGAGGGTCGAATTTTTACAACGATGTATTTTAGAAAAATTTGCTCAAAGAGTTGAGAGAAATGGAGGAAATGGACTTGTGTGAACTCCACTTTCCTTGTTTTGCTCGAAGAATTTGTGAAATCTATTGTAAACAAAATATCGATGGTATACTTTATTAACTTCTTACATTATAATAGTCTTAGAAGTTTACAACTCTTGACACTTCATAGCGACATGAAGCTCACAATTCCACTTCTTACTTCAAACGTCTTTTTAGTAGGTGTTTGACCAATCAACTTCATAGGTTAGTGTTAAATAGTTCAACTTCAACTACGTTCACTATTGGAATTTGCACATTTCTCGGTGAACTTCATCTTTCCCTCTTTTTCTCTACCACTCTTTAACGTAACTGACTAGCCAACGTTACATCACATTTAGTTTTAGTTTTAGTTTTAGTTTTAGTTTTAATTTTAGTTGAGGTTTAGGATTAGGATTTAAAATAACTCACATGCTCTTAATATTATTCAACCCTAAGGGGTATTGTTTCAAAGGTTGCAAAGATCGTCGCCCAACTTTCGGACACCACTTTCAGTGATCGTCGTCGGTCAATCTCGACCACCAACTCTGGCAACCACTAATTTGATATTTCATGTAAATTGAGAACATGTGCACACTATGTAGTAACAAATTAGTTTGTGTAAATTGGTGGAATGTATAGTTTGAATTATATTTTTCAAACATGATATTTAATGTACTTAAATATATGTATGACAAAAAAATAATAGTGCAAAAAAATAGACATTATCTAAGATAACCAATATTATTTTATAGACGACTATAATTTGGATTATAATAATTTGCATCTCAAACACATACTACATGATAATTAAGACTATAATACTCTACACCATAAATACAGAGTATAATAACACACAATTTATTATAATCCACCTACTATAATAACACAATCCAATGTTATAACTAATTAATTATTATTATTAATCCAAATAATTAATTCACCCATCAAACATGGAGTAAATAATAATATCCCAAAATGTATGGGCCACATTAGGAAATATTAAAGAAAAGAAAAATATCTTGAACATTGTTATGTTGAGTTGGCACATGACTTGGTGGTGGGACCCAAGCTAGTTAAAATATAAATATCTCACCGCTAAATCCGTACGGATTGGGCCGCAATCCCATGCAGCGACGGAGTACAAGTAAGTGTAATCCGGACCGTTAAAAGAAGTGATGACGTCAGCATATGCTAATCGGATCATATTTGGGATTTGGTCAAAGAAGAGGCAGGATTCGCTTGCTGCCATGTTATGAGTCATGAGTTGTAGTGGTGGGCCAGAGGGCAAAAAGGTCACCTTTTTTAATTAATAGATTTATTTTAATTAATTAAGGACAGTGAGTTCAATATTAAAATACCTCAAATGCCCCCACCCTTGTCCCTTGGACATCAATTATAAAATTAGGGTTGAAAATTATGGGTTCCTTCCTTTATATTTGGAGGCCAATTGAATTAAACTATTTTTCAAATATTAAATATACATGTATATGTATGTATGTATGCATACATACATATATATATATATATTAGATCTCTTATTTTATGCAATAGAATTTCTCGTCGCTGTCCTTGGTTTTTTATCATAATTTGTTTAAGAATTTTTCACGTAAAGTCATTATGTGTAATTCTCTTCGTTCTTCTTCTTTATTATTATTGTTTTCAATCTATTTTACCTGTAATTTTACTATATTCGATCTTTATGAATACATGTTTAAGAGTGTTTTAAAATTGTAAAAATCACTTTTATCATATTTAAAAATTATTTGCAAACATGTGTAGTAATCCAAAATTAATTTATTATTTAATTGTATACTTTTAAATGCCATTTCATATCATCAAAATTAATTTGAACGGCTAAAACCATATACTTTTAGTAATTTAAAAATAATACAAAATAATTTTAACTATTTTTGAATTTTCTGGCCAACATGCCTTTGAGTTAGAGAGAAAAACAAATATATATGAGATATTTTGAAATAAATTGACTTTTTTTTTTGTTTATTTTATATATATATTTTTTGTTTAGATATTTAAACCAACTAAGGCGGTTGTTCTTTTTATCTTTTTTTTTTTTAATAGTCTCAACATTTAAAAGCACACATCTTTATCAATTATTATCTATATTATTTTTTAGTTTATTTTATTTATTTAAATTTGATTATAGAGAAAGACAAAATTAATTTTAGAAAATAATAAAAAGTTGAGGGAATGGATTATAGGATTAAATGCTATTAACTTGTAATGATAATCATGTTTAGCATATCTCATTAAGCCTTGACTTAATTAAGGTTGTAAATGGAATCAAAATTAGTGGACTACCTATAAGTTTAGGTATGCAATTCAAAATTTTGTATATATACATAGAGATTATCAAGAGGGTGAGGCAAAATTAATTAATAAAAAAAAAATAGCATTACTAATAAGTATTTTGATTTATCGTTTTTATAATGTCTCGAAGTTTTAATATTGTGATTTATTAAGAATTAAACCAATAAAATGACTCTTCGAAGTGAGACATATATATATATATCCAAAATTATAGAAAAATAAAAAGATAGGAATTTAGAAACGTGGGTAATTATGAGATCAATAATTGAGGATAATCCATAGCAAGAATCGAATTGGACCAATCCTAATTTGATCTCATCATAACGATAACGTACGATTCAAGATTTTTTTTTCTTTTTTCTTTTTTATTTTAAAAATAGTAATCTTGTTATATTTTATTACTTTTTTGTTTTTTTTGAATTCACCCTAAATTAAGTTACCCAAATTTGAATATTTGCAACTAAGAAACACATGACCCTATACTATTAACATATTAAATTACAAATTTAGTTTATAAAATTCGATAATATAAATAAAAAAAAATCTTAGGTTCACCGAACAGAGATTAGTTGAAAGCTAGACATTTAAATTTCAATTTTATATCTAGTAGCTCTATTTGTTTTTAAATTTTATATTTATATATATAACACTACGAGACAGGAAATTGAAAGCTCAAACACTTGTAGACATTATTAAAAGTTCAGACACTATTTGTTAATTATTAATTCATAAATTTTCCCAACTCATACTTAGTTATAGTAAAACTATTTAAAAACTTGACACTATCGTGTTAACTATTTTGTAACAATTTTTTCTCCTCATTTGTAGCCACAGATAGATTTAGTATAGGTTCGAAGGAGCTTGAGCAATCTCAACCTAACCGTCAACAAATATTTTAGATTCGTCACTATTTATAACTCAAACTAATATAATATGCACACTAAACATAAGTTACGATAATTCATCCTAAAATAATATAAAGTGCACAATGGGATGGAGTTATTATAAAACAATAATTAGTATTATTTAGTAATGGTAAGAGGGTAAGGTGTCAAATTGTGTGTCACGTCAAGGCTTTAATGAGGAAAGAAACAAAAAAAAAAAGAAATTAAAGTTTTAATTTTATTAATTTAAAATTTTGGAGAGGAAAATTAGGGCAAAAGTGGAAGCATGAGGAAAGAGATTGAGTGAGAGAATGGAAAACAAAGAAACGATCATCCTATTTTGGAGATCCAACCCTTACTTCATCTTTTTCCACTTTTCGTCATCCATGATGCATACTTATTATTATTGTTATTTAATCTTTTTTATTCCCTTATTTTCTTAAATTAAAAAATTTGACGTTAAGAAATTAACAAATAAATCTCAAAGAAAGTTGTCAAGCATACGTCGATGCAATGACATGAACTATACCTTATTGCAAGTCCTTTTATGAAAAGAAAACCTCGGAACTTTTACCTAAGGGGTGGAGAAAAGAATATTGTCAATAACGTTCGATCTCTCATAAAACTTTAAACCATCATTGTTAAGGATTTTGATGATCTCGACAAACTCTGACTCAATCTCCAAAAGGGAGAAAGAATAAGCAAATATGTCTTGATGCATCTCATGCGTTCGAGAAGAGCTAAGTCTCCAAGAGCGCTTTGATTGGTCATTTTCTGCACACAACTTTGAAGTCTGTCCTAAGAAAACACCCCCCTAGAGTATCGAATTTTAAGCCAATCCACACTCTACAATTTGACTCGTTGCCGGAGGCATCATCTTTAAGCTTCTAGCAACTAGTTAGAGGGAGACCAACTTTTCCAAACTCTTATAGGTCTTGGGCTCGTTAATAAAAAGGAGAGGAACAAGCCTTTTTGGTGCTTGCCTAATGCTTTTTCAACTCTGAAGATATCGTCCTAGAATAAGATCGGGGAAATAAGATTTCCATTCTACCCCATCCTAAAACACTTTATGTTGGGGCAATTTTGGAATTCCTTAATTTGGGGACATATTCTCAAGAAACAAAACAATAAAAGTAGTGAGTTGAATATATTAGCATCGTCAAAAGAGCCAAAACTAAAGGGAGAGATAGAACTTAAAAAGGGGATCTAGTTTCGTATATATCGACTTTTAAACATTTAAGGTTCAATTTACTCGAAGTCAAACTTATAAAAATGTAAGAAATGTCAAATATATTACCATGGTCTCTTTTAACATAAAACTCAATTGTTTTCACTTTTTCTATATGATGTATAGCACTTCTTTCTTTTATCTTCTTGATTTTGTTGGATTTCTTTCTACAATATGTGAAGTGGAAGAATCGAACCTCTAACTTTAAATTTAATTGTATAGTAAATACAATAAAATTAGTATCTATTTGTTATTGTTCGAAGTAGATATGAAGAAATATATATATATATATACATATATACACACAATAAAGTTTTAAGGAATATTTTATTATTTTTCAACTCCTAAAATGCATAATAAGTATATAAAATAAAATTAATATAAAATTTTTTGGAAATTTAATTTTAAAAACTTACTTTCATTATAAAACTATACATTTTAAACATTTCAAAGGTTTAGAGGAGAGGATTAAACTAGAAGTGGTTACCAAATGTGTTTCTAATTGATTTCAATAAAAGTAGAAAGAACAAAGAAAAAGAAATAGTTGTTAAATGTAGTTCCATTTTGTCAATTAAAAATTGAAAATAAAAAATAAAAAATAAAAAATAAAAAAATAAAAAACCATTTCAATTTTTTTTGTTTTTTATGTTTATTAAAATTTGATTTATTCAAAACAAATAATTGATTTTTTTTTTCAAAAACAAAATTATTTTCTTGAAAGCTTCTTTCTTTTATTCTCAATTTTTCTTCATAATTTTACAAACAAGTTTCTTGTTTAAAAAATAAAAAAATGAATTAGTTACCAAAGCGTACTTATTTTTTAAAAATTAATTTTCAAAATAAAAAACAGAAAACAAATAGTTATCAAATAGGTCCTAAATTATAAATAAATTAAGTTAGAGATGAGTTATTTTCAACCGCATATTTCATATATGATACTCCAACTTTAAGATTATTTTTCAAATTTTATTATGTTTTCTTATCAATTTACCCTCACGATGTTTTGAAATCAAAATTGAGTTTCGAAGTCTAAAGTTAATTATATATTTAGATTAAAAAATCTTTATTTGAGGTATAGAGTTATAAAATAAACTTCTTTAGTAAATATACAATACTATTGAAGTTTAGTTATAAATTTATTATATTATTTAATTTATTTATATTTTAATTATTATTAAAAGTACACTTTTGAGTCCCACGTTAGTTAGAAAAAGAAATAATCATAAGTTTATAAATGAGGAAAATGATCTCAATTGGTACAGGACTTGTTGGGTGAAATCAAAATCAAAGTCATGAGAGTTTATGCCCAAAGTAGACAATATATCAAAAATTGTGTTACTGATCAAAATTTATCCCACTATTGAAGTTTAACGTTGCCTAATTATAAATAATTAGTTATATTAATTTAAAAATAAAATTTTTTACTAGGTTGATCTAACTAATCTTAATTAACTAATTAAATATATTTAAGATATTGATTAACAATGAATAAAAAAAATTGGTAAAATTAAGTAATCGCGTACAATGAGTTTTAATTTGCAAAATTGAATTATATATATATATATATACTTTAATGGGTTGCTTTGAAATATAACAAAACGTGTCACTGTCTATAGACATCGATAGATCAATAAATGTATATCATTGTTTATTGCTAATAGACCGTTGTATTTTAGGATACGATTTTTTTTAACAATTTTGTAATTTAAAATAAAATTCTTATGAAATATTATTGACTTATTTTGGTAAAATAAGAAATAGAATTATGGTAAATAGATATCAATTAGTTTTACATAAGTAAATATACTCAAAATAAATAAGGGGAAATTTTGATCTTGAATTCTCCTTAACCAACCCATCTCTAAATCATTTCCATAAACAACTTATACACATTAAGCTACAACATCAATAAATTAATATTTTGATGTTAATTAAAAAAATATTGGTTTGGGTGAGTTTTTAATTAAAAAAATCAATGAAAATCAAATCGAACTAATGACATATATGTACATTGAAAATAAATTCTTGGTTAGGTATCTCTTAAGATTTTAATTATTACAACATGCATCTGAAATCTTGTAGTTTCAGTTAGTTTTTTTTTAATAATAATTTTTGAACATGTAATAAACAAAATTAAAAGTTAGATAATGTAATAACTTTTATCTTAATGTTTTCATATTATTGTATTTTTAAAAAAATATTCTATCTATTTTAAATAGAGAAAAACTAGTAATTAATTATTGAATTAATACATTAATATTCAATATATATAATGCAATAATTTTTATTCTAATATTTTAAACTCGAAATGATGCATCATATTAATTTTTACTTTCCTTCAATTAAATCTTTTGTTTTTTTTTTTTTTAATGTTTTCTCTTAATTTTGAATCTCATTAATTAAATTATTTATTAAGAATATAAATATGTATTTTTTTCTTTTGTAGATTCATCTCAAATATACATGGAAAGAATCAATGTACTAATGTAACACACCTTCACCTAAAACAGATGCATCCTATCTCGAAGAGTCGTGTTCCATCAACATCAAATGCACTAAGTCACGTAAGATTTCACTCGACAAGTCACCAACACTCGACGAAGGGTAATATGATAATTTATGAAAAATTTAGGAGTAAAAGAGTCATGTAAAGATTATCGCTTCATAATCCCATATAATATAAGATAGTTCACGAATACTCGTTGTTTAGAAAAAAGAAACAAATCATTGTGGAGCGTGCATGATTTCTATTTAGAAAAGTTGCAAGAAAAAACAAAAATGACAAATTTCTTTATATATATATAAAATAGACTAAATTTTAATTAAAATTAGCAAAAAAAAAAGAGCCATTCAAAATAGAGTTGAAATAAAAACAAAAACTTTAGAAGAAAAAAAGAAAATGTCAAAAACTGATAATTCATTAGTTTTGTTCTTCCATTGAACATTGGTTTGGATCCCTCGTTTGTAAAATTAATTGGTTCGGTTTGGTTCTTGCTTGGTCCCAGAGCCAACAAAATCGAAGATAATAAAATTTTGTTATATCTATAAATATTTTGATTTATTATTATATATTTGAATTATTTATTTATTAAATGAAACAATTTAGTTATTTTTAAAAATTTTGTAATTAAGACATGATTAATTATAAAAGAAGAGAGGTATATATGTAACGGTTTATTTTCAACAACTCCTAAGAAAATGGCGGGACCTCTTCAACAATTCGCCATTAACGGATTCTTCTCCAACTGTTTTCTCCATACCTTCCTCCTTCCTTCCTCCTCCTCCTCCTTCTCTCTCTATCTCTCTGCAATTTCCTCTTACAACAATTTCTCTCTGTATAACGCCCTCTCTCCTCCCATGGGACGACTTGCATGACCTAACCCACCGCCCTTTTCATCTCCTTCACCTCCCATGGGAAGCTGCGTTTCCATCCAAGCCAGACCCGGATCCTTCTCCAAGAGAACCAAATACATTAACCCCGTTCCCGATCATGCCCTAATCGAATCTGTCCGCAAGTCCTCTGTTCGCCATGCTGCTTCCATTCTCTCCCATGAATCTACCGGCGACAACATTTTCGAGAAATATCGTTTTGGGAAGGAGCTTGGTCGTGGGGAATTTGGGATCACCCATCAATGCTTTGACATCCAAACTGGTGACACCTTTGCCTGTAAGACTATTTCCAAGAGCAAGTTGAGATCTGAGATTAATGTTGAGGATGTTCGTAGAGAGGTTGCTATTATGAGAAGTTTGCCTAAGCATCCTAATATTGTTACCTTTAAGGAGGCTTTTGAGGATAATGAGGCCGTTTATTTTGTTATGGAGCTTTGTGAGGGCGGTGAACTCTTTGATAGGATTGTCTCTAAAGGCCATTATACTGAACGTGCCGCTGCTGATGTCACCAAAACCATTGTTGAGATTTGTAAGGTATATGATTTTAATTTGTATATGATGATCTCTACCAAATGGTTATGTTAATATGTTGTTTTTGCATTTGTTTGAAGCTGTTTCTGTGTTATATTAGTTTAATGTGGTCATTGTAGCATTTGAAATTGGTAGAAGAGCTACCCATTGGCCTAATTGGGAATTAATGTCATTCGAAATAGCGTTTGTTCATGCTTAACATAGATAAATTTTGTAGAGAGATTCTAGCCCTTGTGCGTTTTAACTGAAGATTAAGGTTCCTTTGTGATGTAGCCTAAGAGATAAAAAAAGAACTCCGTCCAAGAATCAATTTTTTATTGAACACCGACGTGTGAATGATTGATGGTGTTATTACTTTAAGTGTGTTCTTGTTCTGTCTCAGGTATGCCATGAAAATGGAGTAATCCACAGGGATTTGAAACCTGAGAACTTCTTGTTCGCAGATGAAAGTGAAAACTCTCAACTGAAGGCAATTGATTTTGGTCTTTCCATATTTTTTGAACCTGGTATACTTAAGTTTTCTTTAGCAATTGGCCATAATAAGTCTGACTGCATGAACCAAATTTCTCCTCTCATCTCAACTTCCTCGATCTCTTTTCGTAGATCAGAGATTCGGTGAAATTGTTGGAAGTCCATACTACATGGCACCGGAGGTCTTAAGACGTAGCTATGGACCTGAAATTGATGTTTGGAGTGCTGGGGTTATTCTCTACATCTTAATTTGCGGAGTTCCTCCTTTCTGGGCAGGTGAGTCTCTCCGTGAGTGGCATCGTGTAGGTTGTTTATTGTCTAAAGAGATTGTCTACTTATCCATTTTGGTTCCTAAATTTTCTAGTCCTCCATTTGCATACCTTAACTTTCAAGTCCCTAAGCTTTACAAGAAAGAAAAATATTTCAAGTCTCTAAACTTTTATGAATTATTATTATTATTATTTTTTTTTGAAAGGCAACTTTTTATGAATTATTTAACAAGAATATAAATGCATTTGAAAATCTGGTGTCTGACGGGTTACTTATGTTTTCAAACATTTTCAGAGTTCTATTGATTAGAATATGTGCTTATGTCCATTTACATAGAATTTTATTGATTAAGATATATGCTTATATCAAGTTGCTATTTAAATAATTTATTAAAAAGCAATTGCCAATTATTAAAATGGTTTTACATGTAAATCTTAGGATTAAAACAAATGTTTGAAATTTGATTTGATACATAAGAAAATCAAATGGCCGAGCAATTTTTTCAGGCATGTTAATGTTGCATTGGGGTTTATAACTAGTGCAGAATCTGAGGAAGGCATTGCGCATGCTATTGTTCGGGGGACTATAGATTTTGAGAGGGACCCTTGGCCAAAGGTTTCTAAGGAAGCAAAAGAACTTGTGGTGGGAATGCTTGATCCAAATCCTTATAGTCGGATGACTGTCGAAGAAGTACTTGGTATGGACTCTTATTCCCAGTCTATTTCAATTAGATCTTGCTTTGCATTTCTTTTTTCTCCAAATCCTGAGCAGAGTATACTATCCGTTGGTTTTAAATAAAATTCAATAAAGGAACAGAAATGCAGGCCATGAACCGTTGAAGGGTGGGCAGATTTTGAAAACAATATATAGGAATTGAGGAAGGAAATAGAAAAGTAACTTGAAAACAAAATAATGAGCAAGGTTGAACCTTAGTCTTCTTCTGAATGATAGGAAAAACCCTCCTGCCAATGCCAGCATTCCTGAATCCTGTTTACTTTGTCCGTGAGAGTGACATACAGTTGTTTTTAATGTAGTTCAGTTTCCACAAACCAACATCCATTATCCATATAATAAGTACTAACTGGCGCAACAATGACAAATCGACTCCTTTCTTTGAAGGGTAATGATTAGATGCATCCTTATCTCATGTGCTTCCATCTCTCCACCATAAAAATTAAAGATACTTTGATTTTTAATTTTAGCTTTGTGTGGTGGAGAGATGGAGAGTACATGAGGATGCACCCAAGTATTTTCCTTCCTTGAATATCCTAATTTTCTATTGTCACTTTTTTTAGTGGGTGGATCTTCACATAAGCCCTCCTTGTATTTAAACACACCAAGAACTCCCTTTCTCTAATGGATCGCAACTTTGAAGTCTTCTTTCTTCAAATGAAATGAGACTAAAGCACCCTAGAAATATAATTGTTCAGTCTGTTCTCACCAAAATATACCTCTCAGGACAATTTCAATATATATAACAAAACGAGTGAATTTTGTTTTGTTTATAGGGCTAGCAAAACTGACCTTCTCTTATTACTTGAATCCAGTGAAGAGCCGAAATACCTTATGTTTTGTTATAAGGCTAAAAAGTAAAAGTAGTGAATTTTGTTGTACCTCATGATAATACAAGCCTTTAAAATCTTAGCTAGCTACTTGGTTTTCAGAGATTTCATCAACTAGATTGGGCTTTTCCTTGCTAAAAAGTTGACAGATGAGATTCTTAATTTTTTCTTTATCATAAGAAATGCTAGCTTAATTTCAAATCAAGAACAAAATTAGCACCACTCTTTCAGAAAGAATGCAACTACACCACGTTGGTCACCGTTGACACTGATTTCCAAGAATGTATAGAAACAATTTGAAGATTATCTTCAAACTCAATTCATTAATATTTTAGGTAATCTAACTTTTAATTGATTCTAAAATCAATCGATCAAAAAATGATAAAGAGACATTTAATTGTTTATTTGATTATATAGCCTCCTTATAACGGGAAAAGTACTTGAAATAAATTCATTTGTCAAATAGATATTTTAGTCCAAGTAAATGGCCTACCCAAAATAAAGTCTTATCTGAAGTTAGTTGTGGCATTTTTGTGGTTGGATGAAACTATCTTTTGTGGAAATTGGTTCTTCCATCTGTGTAGGATGCTCTCTCACCAGGTCTAAACAATTTTATGTTGGATTTGGGTGCTTGTTTATTTACTTGATTTTGTGGTCAAGATTGAGAATTTAGGATTGAAACCGGCTCACAAGTATGGCGATGAAAATGATTTTTTTCTGTATGATTATACAAAATTTAATAGCATCTATATTTTTTTAAGTTGGTGACAATAAAAGAAATTGGTCTGTTCTACTGAGATAGATTGCTCGCAAAGGGTGGAGCTAAAGAAAAATTTACTGCTTGTCTAATTTGTACTGAACGTTTTCGCCATGCGTTTCTCTTTCTTTCAGTAAACTCAGAGCCCTTGCAGAACTTAAAAAAGAAAGGAAAAAAAAAAAAGAGATGAGATTATTAAACCATTAGTCATAAATTTAATTATCTGATCGTCTTGTTTTATTACATGAAGGGCATCCTTGGATACTAAACAAAAACCAGGCTCGTAATGTATCCCTGGGAGAAAATGTCGGCATAAGGATTAAGCAATTCACTTTGATGAATAAGTTCAAGAAAAAAGTACTTAGAGTAAGTTTGTTAACATACCCATTTACTTGAACTTACATCATTTAGTTAAATTCCCTATTCAACTTGTCAATTGATGGTGAATATCCTTGTCTGGGTCCAGGTTGTGGCTGACCACTTGTCAGATGAGCAAATGGATGGGATCAGACGAATGTTCCACATGATGGACACTGACAAAAATGGAGATTTGACTTTCGAAGAGTTGAAGAATGGTTTGCATATGATTGGACATTCTCTTTCCGATCCTGATGTGCGGATGTTGATGGATGCTGTAAGTTTCTTCCCAATCTAAACTTTTCTCCCATAATTTTATTGGATGGATACTTTGAGAGGGCATCTATATACTTTTACCCTTCACTTCACTTGCTTGCATTAAATAATGCGAGGAGAAGCTTCTTATTTATAAAGAAAAGGTTGTTAGATTCTTGAAAAAAATATTCTAAACTTTTTCGGTCCAACTACCTTAGATATTTTTATCAGTCTAACCAAATCTAAAAAAAAAATTCTTGAGTTCCTCAAACGTCCAAAAGACATTATTCAACTATAGGATATTTTTGAGTAATTTGAGATATTTGCTTATTCCCTTTGAACAAGTCATATCATGCACTATGGGTTCTACTTTCTGTATAAATATTCATTTGATTCGTAATAGATTAGATATGCTTCCACTTGCTTTGGATCCTCATTTATGGATCTCTTGGTTCTACAAATTCAAATAAGAAGATTGAACCATTTATGCCGACTCTTTTTCATAATTGATAAATGAAGAACTGCAGTAAAATATGCATTATATAACCAATATCTGAGGTCACAATTATCATTCAACTATTCTAACGACACTCGTCTTCTCCATGAAAAGGCGGACATGGATGGAAATGGAACACTAAGCTGCGAGGAGTTTGCTACAATGTCCATTCATCTCAGAAAGATGAGCACTGATGAGCTTCTGACTCAAGCTTTCAGTTTCTTTGACAAGGACCAAAATGGTTACATTGAATATGATGAATTGAGAGAAGCCTTAATGGATGACAATGAGAAGGTGATCCAAGATATCATTTCTGATGTTGACTCAGATAAGGTATCTATCTCTAGAATGCCTATTCTTCACTTCTTTTTTTTTTCCTAATGAGTAATATATTAGGGTGTGTTTATTTTGAGAGAGCTTAAAGGGGCTGCAAGCTTTGGCATTTAACCCACCAAGTTAATAAAGTCTGGAGTTCAAAAATAAACTAAGAAGAAAATATGGAGTTACTCGACAAATAAGAAAAGTAAAAATAAAAAAGAAGATGAAGTTCTTAATTAAATGTTAAAAGTAGAAAAAGATGGAAATATGGAGTTACTCGATAACTGTCCAAATTTCAGTAGCAAATACAATTGACACATTGAGTTGTTTACACTAACTTAAGAAAATGGTGGCCTAATGACCTCTTAATTTTCATAACGTTTTAGTTACATAAGTTCTCTATAACTGTACTATTTTTAAAAGTCATCTCAAACTTATTTGTTTTAATTTGTTTGACAGGACGGGCGAATCAGCTACAACGAGTTCAAGGCAATGTTAACAACAGGGATGGATTGGAAAATGTCTTCTCGGCAGTATTCAAGGGCAATGCTTCATGCACTTAGCCTCAAATTGTTCAAAGACAAATCAGTGGCAGTGCAAAACTAGGTAGTTTCTGGGTTCAACTCGGAATCATCACTACAACAGAATGGAAAGAAATGGATTGAATGTGTGTACCCTTCATTTTTTTCCTCGATTTTTATAATCTTTTTTCGATTTTAAAGTATTTATTGTATCAATTCGTGTTCATTCACTCCATTTTAGAAAGAGAGAGGGGGAGATAGAGAAAGAGAGAGAGAGAGAGAGGAAAAAGTGAAAAAGAAAAAGAAAGAGGGATAAATGCTCATGATATAAATTTAGTGCTTGGAGATTCATTTTCTGAGACTTGTATGTAATCCATTTTCAGAGTTAAAAACTTTTTATTGGAAGTCTTAACATTTTTCAGTGTATATTATAAAGCGCACTTGTAAATACAACAATTAAACCTAAAGTATTTACAGATATAGTGCAATGTTATCTAACGTAATTGCAATAGATATCACTTTTAAAACTAAGGGTTAACCGTATAGCAACAACCTCCTCAATTATTATTGTTAAAAATATGACCACAACTATTCTATTGAAAATAGTCTCGTAAGTTAAAAAAAAATGAGGGGAGGGGAGAATTGATGCACAAACCACACCATGAATGACTCATTAATCTTTAGTATTCAAGTTCCCTTTTGCACGATCTTCTGAAGTACTACTGTAGCATCTATTGGGACATTTTCATTCTCTCTCGAGTTATCTTAATATCTTTACGTGGAAGTATACTTGATTAAGACTAGGTGCATTTGTATCACAAACCTAAATCATGTTGTACTCAATTTTGTCCCACCATACCCATATTAAACACAAGTTATCTTAAAGCTCTTGCTTCTCCCATACCCACATCATGCATTTTCTCTATAACATGTCCATTTTTTAGTAATCATTTGATCTTATACTCACCATTACCATCACACTTTTTATGACACTTTTTCATGTGACAATGGACTCATTTTTCTAGGTTAAAATACTATTTTTGTCCTAAATTATAAAGTTTGTTCAATTCTAGTTCATGTAATTTCAATTGTCCCATTTTAGTCAAATCACAAATTTAGTCCCTAACGCTAATTTATTGGATTTTTTTTAAAAAAATATTTATTACAATTTTCGCCATATATTTTTTAAGCATATTCACACATTGCATTTACATGCATGAAAATTAATTTTTATTAGTTTTATTTAATCAATTTTGGTAATAAAAAAAAATTGAGATTTACTAAAAGTACAATTGAACAATTAAAATTATTGAGACTAAAATGAAATAAACTTCAAATTATATAAACTGAAATGATACTTTAACGTAACTAGTTTTCTATTTGATTAATTGTATTCACTATTCAATTATCCTTAATAGCTATAGAGTTTATTACCGTTATATTTCGTTATATTTATAACTTTTTAAAACTATCCCTATACATTTAATTATTAACTCTAAAAATATGAGAGATAAAATTAACACTAAACTTAGATTATGAAACAAAATTACAACTATTAATATAGACAATTTAACTTTACATGAGTTGTTTGTTGGAATATAAACTCTCATTTTTATTTTAAATTTTTAATTAAAGTATGACATTGATTTATCTACCCTTGAAATAAAATAATAATAAAAATAACAATAATAAGCAATGACATAGATATATAATATAATTTGAATTAAAGATTTAAGAGATAATACTATAAAGTTAGTCAATTATTCAATTATGATAACCCAAAATATAATCAAATCACAAATATTTTACATTTTAAAAAGAAAATAAGATAATAATTACAATAGCAAAGAAAAAAATGAAATAATAATAATATTGTGACATTTGTTTTCTTTCGACCATATTCTTACCCGATTATCATCAACCACATACTTTTCTTTTAAAGAACTCAAAAAATTAATTATTGCAATTATTTCCGTCTGCCACGTCATTTTATTATTATTATTATTATTATTTTGATAAATTTTGATGAGATACTTTTTAAAATCGAGTGCTAAATTGGAATTTTGAAATTGGACAAGGTAGTGAGAAAGTTTATCGATATTTATTATTGATAGAATATTAAATTTTACTATATTTTGTAAATATTTTGATTTATTATGCTATATTTAAAAATGGCTCTTAATATTACTAAGAGTGATACTAAATTATTAATAAACTAAAGTTATACTTTGGCCTTCTAAATTTTAAAATGTTTGATTAAGTTAAAAAATTTCAATTATTTTATCTTAAATATTTTAACTTTAATTAATTTAGAAACTAAATAAATATCATCATCAAATTTCATGGACCATGATCAATTTAAATAACTTTTGAAATAAAAAATGATTTGGAGTAAAATCACTTTTTCAATAATTTTTTTTTTACAATAGGTGGGTGAATAATGAATCAAATGATCCCTAACATATTGACATCGACATAGTATTAGTATAATCTAGATATGTTTATGTTATAATAATCTAAAAAGTGAGATGTTATGTTTATTATTGTTTATAGTATTATGTAACTGTAGTGAATTATGGATTCCACAATGAAAACGGATATAGTCCATACACGTAATTCAATTGTGGAAGTGAAAGTGATCAATCCGATTATATATGTTTGAAAATTATGTATAACCGCAACTAGTTTTTTAAGTACATTTTGAAGGATTTTCTAGATTTTATCCTCACACGTCACTAATTACGGTTCAAAGCTATCTTGTTGCAATTTAAAATGAGTAATGAGCCTTAAATACAAGCTCTTTTATCATATTCAGTAACATTATAGATATCGATCTGAGTGATGTAACCTTATGATATTAAAGAATATAAGAGGAGACTTTATTGTCAACCAAATGTCTTAAACATCAACATTTGTTGAATGTTTAGATGCAGCTAAGATACTGCTCCATCGACACATGCATATAATATAATTAAAACATTTCATAGTATAAAATTATAATGAAATAAAAATTAAAGAAAAAACAACCAAGCACCGAGTGGACGTTCAACTTGTGGTGCTATAGTATAAAATCAATTATAAGCCCATACTTTCAGTAGTATCAGTGAGTCTGTTATTTCCAAGTTAAAACAAGTGCACAATTAGCTTAACATAATTTTCTATATAGTCATGCAAGATGCGCACCACCCTATGATAACTTAGATAGATTATCACCGATGACAAATGTACAAGATAATAAGTAGTTACTGGTTGCGGTTGGGTCAGAATAAGTTAGAAAGAAAGACAGAGAGAAAGAAAAAAGGCGGGTGAAACGTGTACTGGGTACACAAGTCCCTTGTCCTACACATATACCAAGGGTACTTAATTGTTATTGTGAAACCTACCAATGTTATCTAGCAAGTAGATGGAATGTGATGTCTATGTAGAGTTAAATCGTGGATGAGATACACGATTTAGGGTAAACTGCATATTCAACCTAAAGTTCATTTAGTTATGCATGGATCGCTATATATTTTCACGCGATCGTGTATCCTACGTTGACTATCAAACAACCTTACTTTTATCAGTATCTTTTTCTCATTTCTGTTTTGTGATTAATTATTTATATAACAATATTTGTTTAAAAAGTTCCAAAATCTCTCATTCAAAGGAGGATGGGAGAAAAAATGATTTTGATTCTTATCCAAATTGGTAATTTGTCCTATCCTATTTGTACAAAATTTCAAACACGAAAAATAAAATTGTTTGGAATTATTTATTTGTAGTGGGTGGAGTTCATACAATGTCACAGCTGTTCCATAAACTGAAAATGATGTTTCTTTCTAATTTCTCTATTTGATTAATCCATCTTCGCTTTAAGCTGAGAAGTAAAAATTCGTTCTTGTTTTTCTTGGGAAATTTTCTGTTTGTTTGGTTCTGAAAAGTTGAAAATTTTCTCGGATTTCGATCCTTTGCAAAATCCCTTTTTTTTTTTTCTTTCTAATTTCTTTAATTCCATCGCTTTAGTTTCCTTTCAGCTGCCTTCTTCATCCTCTTCCATTTCATCATCGTCTACCTTCAAATTCAATCACTATTCTTCTTGCATTTCTTGATTCTTTGTGGCTCACTGTTCGCTTCAACCCCCAAGCCCTTTTAATCTTGGTGGGTTTCGGTAATTTCGTCTTGTTTTTTTTTTTTTTTTTTCCAATTTCTCTATTGCAACTTCCTTCTTTAGAAACCCATAACTTGATTTCTAGTTTTAAGGGCAAGTCCATTTCTCTGTTTAGGTTGTATTTGCTGGGTTGAAATTGGTTTTGTTCTTGTATTTCACCTGGGTTCTTAGAATTTCGACTGTATTTGTTAACCATGACACTCACGCTTGAATCGCTGCCTGGAAGTTCTGGGTATTTGGATATTTATCCTGAGAGGAAAATGTATTATTTTAAGAATCCTTACGTGCTTGGATTAACTGTGGTTGCTGGGATTGGTGGCTTGCTCTTCGGCTACGATACAGGTCATATTCAATCTTCAATCGATTAACTGTTTTTGTTGTTTCGACCTATCTTCTTCTCTTTCTTTCTTTTTTTTCCTGTCTAACATGCTAGAAATTTTGGTTGCTGTAGATTTTCTGCTCTTATTTTTTTTTACCCTTTTGGTTCATCCAAATTCTTCTTTTCGTTCATATGGATTCGGATTAGATCATTTCTTGTGCTAGGCAGGTCGTGGACATTTATGTTGATTTACTTTTTTTCCAAAATTTTGATGGATGACTGGTCTGTTCTTGCATATTTGAAGTTGTTCATCCTCTGGTAGATACTGGTGAGCACAGCCCTTCTTGTGAGGATGGTCTTCCTACCAATCTCTTTTAATCTAGTTGCTTTTCTGACTGCATTCTAGAACTCTGAAACAGAATGGCTCTTTTATGACGTACAAGTGCACCCCAACAGGGGTCTAACTATAACAGTGCATACAAAATTTTGCTTCATCCCCTTTTTCTCTGGCTGTTGTTTCTTCCAGTTGGGAAGTGTAATATGTGTATTTCTCGTCTCTTATATAAAATTATAATAATAATAATAAGAAGAAAGTTGGGATTAAGCCTCATTTGTGGAATTCATTGAGCATTTGAATAGGATTTGCATTTTAACCCCGTGTTCTCGACTTTACTGGCTTTCTAATGAGCTCCATTTGGTTCCAAGTCTGAGCTAGAAATGAATGCTGATTGCAGGTGTGATATCTGGAGCTCTTCTTTATATTAAAGATGATTTTGAGGCTGTCAAAAACAGTAGTTTCCTACAGGTAAACATCCTGAATTCTGGGGATCAACTTCTTGCCTTCTCTTTTTCCATTTCTTTTTCTCACGTCTCCATTCTCTCTGTACACCCCTTCCTTTTAGACGATGTTTTGTTCACGGGTTAAGTTTCGTAACTTGAGATTGCGAAGACTGGCTTAGATTTGGTATGCAGGTTTCTTGACCCCAAGCTATGGGTTTATTAATTTCATAGGTTTGTCTAACTTAGAATTGTGAAATCTATCTTTTATAATCAAAACTAGCTTTTATAAATTATAAATCTACAAGCAAACATTAGCTATACAAATCTAAGTACAAAACAATCCTTTTTCAGATTACATAAGCTCAGAGTTTCCAACCTCACTTTTATTAAAACTGAGAACCAAATATGCGTTTGGTTTGTTTTAGTTCCTCTTCCTCATCCATGGTCCTGTTTATAGTGTAATCCTTATTTAAAAAAATGGCAGGAAACGATTGTGAGTATGGCTTTGCTTGGAGCAATTGTTGGAGCTGCTGCTGGGGGTTGGATCAACGATGCTTATGGGAGGAAGAAGGCAACCCTTCTTGCTGATGTTGTCTTTGCACTTGGTGCTGCTGTAATGGCTGCAGCTCCAGATCCATACGTTCTTATAGCAGGAAGATTCCTAGTTGGCATGGGTGTGGGTGTGGCATCTGTCACAGCTCCAGTATACATTGCAGAAGCATCCCCATCTGAAATTCGAGGAGGACTAGTCAGCACTAATGTGCTAATGATAACTGTTGGACAGTTTCTCTCCTACCTCATAAATCTTGCATTTACCCAGGTTAGGCTAATCTCATTTTGACCTCTCTTGTGTTTTTGTATGATATGACTTAGCTTCCTTAGCTTTGAGAAAGAAAAATATATATACATAGTAAAAGACATGGCTGGATGGGTGCATCTAGTGGAACAATTCTAATAATGATCTTGAAACTGACTCTGAATGAAATTTCTGTGGTGCATTTTTCTGCTTTTGCACTTGTTTGATCGTGTGTAGTAATGAAGCAATCTTTTATCTGTTCTCTGCTAACATTCTCTATGGATCTTACCAATTGTTGGAATGGCCAAAACAAATATTGGAAAACAAGAAGGGTTTAATATAAGTCATGTCAATGTAGGCCTGTGGAATGGCCCCTCGAATAAACTGGAGCATAGTGGATCAAAATTATTGGTACAGATGTGAGATTCATAGGCATTGATCAAGATATGGGAGAACTCTTAGAAGTAGTATGAAGATCTGCAAAAGATTTTACTTAAATAATGAAGATTTTTTAAAAAATGGAGTTTATTTTTCTGTATATTGAAGCATTGTCACAGCTCTAAATTGTAGACTTGAGTAGGAGAACTACATGGATAGATATAACAGGTAAAAACTAAGGGAAAATTACCAAATTCTCTAAACCTAAAGGAAAAAGACGTGAACATATTATATTGGTATCAGGAGGCTGTTGAAGGACTATGTAAAAAAGTATATGGCTATGAATTTGACTAGGTCAAATAAAGTTATTGGCTTGATATGGATCAAGGAAAAAAATGGTCTATTGAAAAAAGTTGGTGTTAAATGATATAATATTAAATTTGTCTTCACCCATTAACGTAAACTTTTGGATCAATGGGTGATTTAAGAAGGTATCAAAGCAGATTGGTTCAGGAGGTCTTGTGTTCAAACTTTTGTAATATTAATTCCTCCCCAGTTAATATTGATTTCCACTTGTTGAATCTTCTTCCTATTTGAAGCCCACAAATGAGTGAGAGTGTTAGATGGTATTAAATTTTCCTTTACCCATTAGCTTAAGCTTTTGGGTCAATCGGTAATTTAAAACTTGGATTAAACTTCAACACCCCAATTGGCGATGAGCCTATTTCTAATAGTTTCCATAGCCATATACTTTTCCAAACTTGTTGGTATCTCAAGCGAATAACTTTAATTTTCAATTCATACCCATATACTTTTCCCAAGTTGTTATAAGCCTATTTCTATAGTTTTTGAGAAATTGTACGTAGAACTTGGGATGCCACTGTATCTACGATTTGAAACAATTTTTCTAAATTGATCTTGAAGTTATCATGTCAACGTACATTTACCAATTTACCAATTTACCGGTGTATAAAGTAAGTTCATACACAATTATGTTTATCCAGACAATTTACCAATGTCTTTTAGACAATGAAAAAAAGAGAATTCAGAGTTTTTAGGGTTAAATTTGAAATATTTAGGAATGCTTTCATGATTTTTGGAATTTCAATTCAAATTCTTGTATATTTCTCCCTGAATTATTTTAATTTAAGATCTTGGATAGTCAAAATTTCAGTTTGGAAATAGAGTTTTATGTCTTAACATTTTATACCTTCTTTATTCAAACAGGAGAACTTTACAAAGTTTGATTATTATTTAAGTTAAGAAAAAACAAATAAAGTTTGATTCAAAACTCTCGAGTGCACTAAAACATTTCCAAAAACTAGAATAGTTATGAAAACACTCGTTTATAAACTATATATGACCTAATTGTGTCCTTTGTCATGGATTCATTATGTGATGTATAAGTTGTTGAGCGATGCTGTTATAGGTAATTTAGTTTGTAGTGCATTGCCAAACCATTTTGTACTATAGGTGCTCATTACGCTATAATTTACTGGAATGAAAGGTTTTCATCTTGCAGTTTGAAGACGCGGCATCAAGATAGAATTTCGTGATGGTAATTTAAATTTTCGACTGAGTAACATGTGAAGGAGCCTGTTCCATTCTTTCTCCCTACTTAAGCTGCTTCATTCTTTGTTTGAGTTGTAATTGTCCATCACCCTGTCTCATAGGTTATTTTCTTGAGAAAAAAAAAGCTTTCTAGTTGGGGTGCCCATTTTTCTTCTTTTTTTTTTCTTTCCTTTTTTTCCTTTAAATTGAAGGTACAAAAGTTTTCGTTTCCATGCAAATGATTTGCTTGCTTTTTCTTTCCATTCATTTATCAATGTGGGATGGTAATGATGATTGTGAAAACTTATAACTCGAAGGATGAATCCTTTTTAATTTGGCGATGATCTTCCTAGCTTTTCGCTTTTTTCTGGATGCCCTTCAGAAGACAATAAACATCCTCTGTTGAAATTTATAGACCTTTTTAATGTTTACTTTAAAGCTGTTTGAAAGTTATAATTATAATTAGATCTTTTAACCTCAAAATGTTTCAATTCCGCCATATTTTTTGTTCTTGTGAAAAAACATAAATGTCCTCATAAACTTGTCTTGTAGGGGAAATTCGAGGAAACAAACCTTATTATTTGGTTGGTGATACTAAACTTATGATGAGTAAGGATCCTAATGAACCTTTCCATGGGTTCTGATTCTTATATAAGTGAGATACTTTTAAAGAACATTATCTTGCTAAGTTTCTCCGCATCAACCAGTTATAAATTTCAGAGAATTATTTACTTCTATAATGTAGACAAAATATTAAGGCCTGATGATCCCTTGTTCTAGATGTGGAAAACTTATTTTCTAGCACAATTAGTCCAGCACTCTCTCTTTCAGAATTTGAAATGTAAGTGGTAACGTGCTTGGTCAGGTCCCCGGAACTTGGCGTTGGATGCTGGGAGTTTCAGGTGTCCCAGCTGTGATTCAGTTTGTGTTCATGCTTTGTCTGCCAGAGTCTCCAAGATGGCTTTTTATGAAGGTGCATAGTATTATTGTTTTCAATTTATGTCGGTTCTTTTCTTTCGCATGTTCAGTTAACATCATATTTCATGGATTGCAGGATGACAAATCCAAAGCCATTGCCGTGCTCTCTAAAATTTATGATTTTCCTCGTTTAGAAGATGAGATTGACTATCTTTCTTCTCAACTAGAGGAAGAAAAGCAGAAAAAGATAAACGTAAGCTACATGGATGTATTTAAATCAAAAGAGATCCGACTTGCATTTCTGGCTGGGGCTGGACTTCAGGTACAATTCCTGACTAATAGTAGGAGTTCAAATTTATGGGCTTAGTCCATTTCAAAGGCTAAAATTCTGTTTGGAATGATCATGACATGAGAATAGTGTTTCTGAAAGAACCTGTGGAAACCTTTGAAACACTTTACTATAAATGTTAATGTTTATAAAATTTTCAAGATCTTGTGTAGCTAAACATCATAAATAACCTGAAATGGGTGTTTTTTGATTATTAAGAGCAATTGTCTCAAACATTCCACTGTGCTTGTTGAAGCTGTCTCTTATAACTTCTTCATACTTTTAAATTTGAGTAGTTCACTGGTCTTGTACGTAATTGCTCTTTCCGACCTCTCAAACATAATTTCCTTGTATCTGCTCTGGATATTACTTATATTAAAATGGTTAAAATCGCTTTTGACATTTTCAAAATCACTCTGAAACATGTTTTTAATATTCAAAACTAATTTTGACGATATGAAAATTGCATTTAAAAGCGTTAAATATAAAATTTGGAGTGATTTTAAACATGGCAAATGTGATTTTAACAATTTCAAAATCACTCCCAAATATGTTAATTACAAATGGATCAAAGTTGAGGTAAATTATCCACCTTTATGCAGGCATTTCAGCAGTTCACTGGTATCAACACAGTCATGTACTACAGCCCAACTATCGTCCAAATGGCTGGCTTTAGGTCCAACCAGTTAGCACTCCTTCTCTCCCTCATTGTCGCTGCTATGAATGCTGCTGGAACAGTTCTTGGAATCTACCTTATCGACAACGCCGGGAGGAAGAAACTCGCCATTTCAAGCTTATCTGGTGTAATAGTATCACTTGCCATTCTTTCTGGGGCATTCTTTGCTGGCCAATCTGGTTCAACAAATGGTCTTGATGGATGGATTGCTGTAATTGGATTAGCTCTCTACATTGCTTTCTTTTCCCCTGGGATGGGACCAGTGCCGTGGACCGTTAACTCAGAGATATATCCCGAGGCTTATCGAGGTCTTTGTGGTGGCATGTCAGCAACAGTCAATTGGGTTTCAAATTTGATTGTGGCTCAAACGTTTCTTTCGCTCGCTGAAGTAGCTGGAACTGGTCTGACATTCCTCATCTTTGCAGGCATAGCCGTGCTCGCAGTTGCGTTCGTTGTCATGTATGTTCCCGAAACCCAGGGACTAACATTTGAGGAGGTGGAGAGGATTTGGAAGGAGAGGGCTTGGGGCAGGGATTCAAATACAGAAAGCCTTCTTGCTTGAGAAAGGAAATTGA
>JBBPDJ010000021.1:13907698-13944820 GCA_037974625.1 Cucumis cinereus
GGGTTGTCATATATTTGTGGGTAGGACTATTGGATGATGTTAGAGAAAGATTGTATTTTTAGTTTGTATTTGAATATGCTTCAAATAATAAATGTAGCATGTGTTATTTCAAATTCAAATTCAACATGGTTTATATTCATAATCAAGCCAGTTTCTCCAAATTGAGGAAAGAAGGTGAATTTCATTTTGAAATGTTGATCGTGTTTACGTAAAACATAATTAAGAGACATTTAGGTTCCGTCTGATAACTAATTGGTTTTTGGTTTTTGAAAATTAAACTTACGAATCACACTTTCATACATTACTTTTCAAGTTTTGTTGGCTACATTTTAGGAGTGTTTTTAAAACCAAACCAAGTTTTAGAAACTAACGAAAGTAGTTTTTATAATCTTGATTTTGTTTTTGGAGTTTGGTTAAAATTTCAACTCTTAAAGATGATGTATGGTAATTTAGAAAATAAGCTTAACAAACGAAATGGTCATTAAGTAGGGTTTCCTGCTTCTGTTTTGTTTCCTTTCTTAAACGTGTAGTCCACCCATTGTTTATAATAGAGTGCGTTTTATATTATCCCTAATTTTTACTTCGATGTTGTCAACATTTTTGTCAAACATTTTCATATTTTTCATGACATTAAAAAAAAGGAAATTTACATTTTTGACGATCAATCATTATCGTTAAAGACTAACTATCATAACCATCAAAGATTGACTGTTGTGATCGTTGATGACCATTGGTGAACGATCGATTGCCATGACTGTCAACAATCAATGATGGTCGCAACAATCGTCATCAGTCGCTCTTGACCATTGGTTGTCGACAATTTTTTCTCTCTCTTTCCTCCTTCGTGCATTTTCCTTTCTTCCTCCTCTCTTTCCCTTGGATTTCTCATTCTTTTAGACTTCCTTCGTTTGAACAAAATAAAAAATGAAAACAAACTCCCAAATATTTCCAATCACCCAAACCCTCTTTCGCTTATTTTATTCTAAGATACTGAGCTATGGTATCTAGATTTAAATAACTTTTGTTGGGCTATTTGGAGAGAAAGATTTGTAAGCGTGAGTTTGAAGGTTTCTTTCAATCTCCATCATACTAGAACATGTTATTGCAGAAGACTGGATCGTAGTCCCGAGTTTGGAGTGAACCAGAATAATTTTCGGTATCATTCTCTTTTTTTCTTTGCCTTATTATTTACAATTTTATAATTGATTACTTATTTGACTCTAACCGTGGAAGTTTGAGATATAATTTAGTTTGGCTCAAGGGTCAAGTCCATAGACCAACCAAACCCAAGTCCATAAAGTTGAGGATTTCTCTTCGGGTCAGAAAATTTACACTGTAGAGAGGCCTAGAGAGAATTCTCCCAATTCAGAAGACTCACTAACTCTTGAAGTTGACCACACTTGAAGACTGACGAAGTTCTTTGAAACTTCAAACATCCTTTCAAGAACGTTATGCGCTTCGCTTCTTCAAATCAAGCCTACACATTCAACTGAAAGAGCATCAGAGGATTAAGTACTAGAGATCAAACCACATCTACATCAAAATCAACACAAACACAAGTTTAACTCTACGAAAACACATTTTTTTTAAAAAACCTCGTGCAAACAATACCGTTCAGAAAAGAAAATCTACTAAAAAAAATATAGATTATCCCAACAGGCACAAGTAACATGCATCAAATAGGGATATTTGTGGTTCAGTGGCAAAACTCCCTAAAAATAAGGCCTAATTGATGGTTGGATTTCTAAGGTTGTAGGGAAAATAAAAGGTTAACATTCAAAATCATAAATGATATATATTAAAAGGTCAAATTGTATAGGTTCGAGAGTTCAATCTTTTATTATTTGGCCGTCTAATTTCTACCATTATTGTAAGTTTAAAGGTTCAATTTTAACTGAGTTTGAAGACTCAATTTTTACAATTAGTTATTTAAAAGTTTAATTGTAACTAAGATCGTATCGATTTTTGCAATTTAAATCGATCATATTAATAATTTAAGCAAAACCATACTCATAAAAATCAAAAGAGCATGATGGCCACAACTACATTTTCTTCCATTTCCCACTTCTATTGTCAACATTTTAACATTTTTTTTTATTATTATTTTCAACCAAACACAAAATAATAATTTATTTCAAACTTTTCCCAAAAATCAAAAGTGGGGAACCCTTTTTTACATAAATTTTCTTCCCAACATGTATGTATGTATGTATATATGTATGTATATATGTATGTTAAAACTTAAAAGCATAATATCGATCTCCTCCTACCTTTATTTTTCTTAATTTAATATTTCATTCTTTAAAAGCCTATTTTAAAATTTCAATATGAAAATAATTTAATTAATAAATGCGTTATAATTGCAACTAATTATCAATTTTCTTCTCTCGCATGATATAGAACTAAACAACATTTCAAAATGTCAACAAGAGTTCAGCTCAATTGACATCTGAGTGTACTAGTAATCACAAAATATGTAGTTCGAATATCCGTACCCCTATCCTTGTATTAGAAAAAGAACATTCCAAAATACATACATACATATACATACATAAATAAATAAATATATATATATATATATATATATATATATATATATTTCAAGTTTGACTAAAGTTTCAGAGATAATCTTCGTAACAACATACTCTTCGAAAACAAAAATATTACCAAATAGAAATTATGTTCAAATGAACGCAATAATCATTAGGTTAAATTACAAGTTTAGACATCAAACTTTCATATTTAAATCTATTTGATCCATAGACTTTAAATTTTGTTTCCAATAACTTTTGAACTTTAAAAAATATTTAATAAGCCTTTAAACTTTCATTTTTATGTCTAATATATTTCTACACTTTTAATTTTGTATCTAATAAATCTTCTACATTTATTTTAATTTTTTATTTTTTAAATTCACAACCATATTAGATACAAAATTATTAAAAAAAATTATCCTATTAGACAGAAAATTCAATTTCATGTCAAAGAAATTGGTTAAATATTTTATAAACCTATTAATTATTAGAGATTAAATTTAAAGTTCAAGGATCTATAATACAGTTTAAAACTTCAAATTTCTATTAAACACAAAACAAAAGTGTTTCATGACGAGTGTTGTCTCTTTTACTCATATTCGTCGTGGTCAGAATATGTTGGCGTATTATATTGCACGAAAAACTTTAGAAATGATCAAGTGTCTTCTATTCTTTCTTTTCTTTACCCTTAGAAATGATCAAGTGTCTTCTATTCTTTCTTTTCTTTACCCTGAGTTGTTCACCACGATTAGTCTCGTGATATGTTCGCGTAGTTGTTTGGTTTGGTGGTTTGTCTTTTTTTCCTCTAAAAAAGCTTTTTTTCATGATAAGTTTAGAAACTTTTCAAAGTTGCCCAAGATTTAGTGACTAAATTTGTAATTTAGTATGTTAAGTATATGATTTATGCTAATTAATTGTCCTAATTTCATGGGTGGATTAGCCAAGTATTGATAGTTTGACACGTCAACTAATTCAAAGTTTACACATGAATATCAAACCCTAATGTGTATCCCATTTCCAAGCAAAACCCTAATACTCCACATTTTTCATTCTTTTGGTCAAAGTCAAAGTCAAAGTCTTTCCAAAAACCCTCTCTCATTCACTATAAAACCCCCATAAGTCTATCTCTTTCCAAATCACACAAAGCTAAAGAGAAAGAAGAAGAAGAACCCTAAATCCTTTTGATGAGCATTATGAAGTTTCAAAAGATTGCTACTCTTTTGATTGTTTGTGTTTTATTTGGTATTGCCTTGAGTCAGGTAAGTGTAGCTGATGCAGCACGAGTACTTTCAGAAATTCCACGCGATCATGGTGTTGATCAGTATGATGATCCGTATTCGATAGTTTATCACAAAGCAAAGGAAACTGTCTCGTGTTGGCTTGGAAAATTATCTTCTGGACCGAGTCCTAGTGGCCCAGGTCACTAGTAAAGTAAACTCCATCTTTGGTGGTTTTGGAGACGATTGAGAATTCTTAATCTCTTTCATTAGTTTTTCTTTATTGTTTCAATTTTTTAATTCCTTGACCACTTTTGGGCCTTCTTATACTTATGTGTTCCATATTGCACAAAAGTGTATTAGGGTTCCATATATATATATATAGTGATTACATTTTAATTCATGAATTAATATAATTCATTACAATATTACCATTTTTCAAATTTGAATATCATGGTTAACTTTAATAAATAAAAAAAAAATCACTAAGATTAATTAGGTTGTCTTCACTAACAAATCATAAATTCAAATTGACCTCGTCTCCTACTTTATGTTAACACATAACACCCTTTAAAAAAAGTTGTCCATAGACGTTTCCAATTTTCCATAGAATCTCATAAATTTGTGGAAAAAAATTTCATTTTAGACTTTTCATGAGTACAACAATTTCGAAATTAAACTCACTTTGACAACTTCTCACGATTCAATGCCTAAAATGTCATATGAATATAACGAATTTCATTAATAATGGGTCAAGTCAAAATTAGCATCCTTATTACAAGGATTTAAGAATGAAACGTTGAAAACACACAAACATCCAAAATTGAATAACAATCAATTTAATTCAAAACTTATTGGTTCAAAAGGTGTCAAACCAACTCATTAATTAATTAATATATATATAAAAAGAAATTGGGATGATTTTCTTTTTTAATGGAAGCAGTTGGATGAAAACTAACCGCCCGAATTTGTTGGAAAGGTAGTTTAAAAAATTAAAATTAAATCAATTTTTTTAATTTGTTTATATTTTTTTAAAAAAATTATTGAAAATATTTACAAAACATAGCAAATTTTAGATTTTATCCTAATAGTTGACGACACGAATAGAAGGAAATTGGTGAAAATAGCAAAATTTCAGATTATTTCTATTAGTTTTATCATGTCATTGATAGGGATTGATAGAAGTGTCCATTAATGGAATAAGTTCATTTTGATAAATACTTTGGTTCATTTTGCTATATTTGAAAATACCAAAAACTAAATTTTAAATGTTTTTATAGAAACACTCAAAAGTTGAATGGTCCAAATTTAACTTTAAAGTAATTAATAAATAAAAATCTTCCAAAATGGGTAGTAAGTTCATATGTCGGTTGAGTTATACTTGTTTTGGTAAATTTATTCTTTAAAATTTTTTGGGTGAAAACATTTTCTTTTTAAGTGCATTTTATCATTTTAACTTATTACAACTTTTGAATGTCACCAAAGATCAACATAAATAAATAATTATGAAATTAATTTTTTTTTTTATAAAATAAAAAAAAAAAGTGTTCAAAAAGGGTGTTCTATATTTTGCTGATCCATTTTGAATTTGTTGATTGTTGTAATTTGACACAAATTTAATTGTCATTTATCTTTAGAGGAAACAAACAAACAAACCTAATCCCATTCTCATAAAGCGATCTACAAAGTGGGATTGAAAAGATTGATTTGACAACCATTTTGTTTTCCCTTTTTTAATTTGATTTTGTTTAAATGTTTTCTACTCTTTTTATAAATCTACCTTTTTCGTCGAGTTCATTAGATATGCTTCAACACACTCGAATGGGACGTGTGAAGGACATGCGTTGTTTGGTGTTTTAATAAAGTCATATCAAGGTCGAACACCTTCTTTTTGCTGTATTTTGAGCCTGAGATGAACATTTGGGCCAGAGAATGCGTGAGGCAAGGTTCAGTCTCGATCGAGGTCGAGCATATTGGCTTAGACCAAGACCCAAACTAACCCCTTTTTCAAGACCCAATTCGATTCTAAGTTGCTACTTTCACTCCAAATCATGTTATTTCCTTAACATTTATTGTTTCTGTTTTCACCAGATGTTGATTATGTTCTTTGGTCCAAAATCGTCCATAACAATCCATATTATTAATTTCATCAGTAAGATAACAAATTATGAATGTAAAAAGTACAGAAGACATAGAAATTAGAACACAAAGTGAATATAAAATCTACAAATAACACAGCACATTTCAACAAAAGAAACTAGAAATAATGTGCCATATATGTCTTAACACTGGTAAGTCATAATCAAGTATATTAAAAATATGTTAAATCAAATATATCACTATTTGAGCCTTTTTCTCATTAAGGAAATATAAACTTTTGGTTTATTTTGCACAGATCAGGACTTCAGATTCTGCTATTTGTACAAAATTAGGGGCTACTTTTGAACAAACCCTATTAATGTTGATCTCCTGTACAACATGGAAACCTTGTACACACCAACCATAGTTGAAATTGCAAAGCTTTTACATTTATGGTCAACAGGTGTGTATCGCATAAACCACTAAAAAACACGCCTGAGAATCCCCTTATGTGTTTCTCTGCTAACAACTACATGTGCATTCAATACACATTTCTCTATCTCGGATATTTTTTCAACAACAGTATGTAAAGTGAGGTAGGAGAATCAAATATCTGACTTCAAAGTTGATAATACAATATGCTAGTTAAGCTATGCTCATTTGGTGCGTCTCATATCCTTTTTTTTATAAAAAAAAAAAAAACAGTTTAGCACAAATAAATTCTAAGGACCAATCATAGAATTTAAACCAAAATTTATTATTATACATTATGATTGCATGAATCACTTGTTCTAGGAAATAAATAAAATTATCCTCTTCTAAATAGCACTTTCATTGTGCACAATAATTTTATAGCGTTTATCATTCATTTATCACAGTTTTCCAAAACTCAGACTATCTTCAGAAACCTAATTTTAACAAAATCTCTTTGAAGAATTGACAACCAATCTCTTTTTCCCAGCACCTGCCATGACCTACATCTTCAACATTTTTCTTCTTACCTGTTTTTCTCGTCTCGATACCCCGACGCCTTGCCACTCCTCCCTATCACATATGGCTCCGGCTCAAAACTGCCATGGTTAATATCTAAACCTTGAAAGGAACGAGATGCAAAAAATTCTGCTCCAGACCTGGCAGTTCCTTCAATAAGCGAGTTTCGATTATCACGCAACTGGAGAGCCTTCTCTGTTGCAGTTACTAGAGCACGTGCTCCATTTTCTTCCTCAGTATTTTCTGCTTGGAAAAACGGATAAACTGCTTGAGAGAGCAATATGACAGTATAAATTGTGAGGCTTTAAGTTAATACATTGAAGTCATACACATTGTAACTAAAAGCCATGTAGCCAGTAATTCTCTAGTTCAGCAAAAATAATTGAATGAGTTTTCAAGATGGCTTCTGGATTTCCAGTCTATTTTACCATAATGTAATTTTGTTCGTTTTGGTAATTAAGAAGCTCAATGTTCTCCGGTCTTGACAATTGGGGTGTTCATTAAAATAGACCAAACCGAACCAAATGACAAAATGAAAATTTTCAGTTCGGTTTGGTTTGGCTACCAAACCGTGAACACCCCAACCTGACGTTTACAAAGTACATACAAAAATCCCAAAACTCCTTCCTGATGTATAAATAAGTAAGACTGTTGACCTCAACCACCCAAATAAAAGTTTGAGATCAATCTTTAAAAACTGACATGAAACTACCTTGGGGTGGAGGGGGGAATTAATGATCAATTTCTAAGTTTGATTTTATTTTATTAAAAAAAGGGCAATTGCAGCATGAAAACAAAGTACAACTTGAAGGGTCATTACCTTGGGAATCCCAATCTTCAACATATCCACCTTGCAAAAAAGAAAATCGAGCTTCATCTGATCGGTTTTCTTCTTTAGGTGTTGAAAAATCAATCAAATCTTGAAATTCCATAACATAAGCTCCCGTCCATTGACTTCCTCTACACAATTAAAATTGCCATTCTTCAATAAAATCTCTCAATGAAATTTAGAAATAAGAGCTAAGATAATCACCATTATATTCAAATAATCAAAGACATACTTCCTCCATTCAACTTTAAAATGTTTGCATAGGTTCATCAGTTTCTTGGCAAATAATTTCTATGCATGCTTGAACAGGTGAATTTAACTACTATAATAATTATAATAAAAAAAAAAAACCACAAAATCATAAATAGAAGTATGGTTCTACCTTGACTTCATGAAGACTTTAAATCTATTTTGGTCCTGAGTTTTCAAATGGCATGATTTAACGAGAAAGCATTAAAGGTACCTGCTGAAAGCTAGTGTGGCTTCAAATGGTGTAATAACTGGAGCAAGATACTCTTTGCTATCCATAAGTGCAGTTTGGGCGCAAGAAACATATATGAATACACCACACTGGAATAAATGCTAAGGAATTAGCCTACCAGTAAAGATAAGGGAAAAAAAAAGAAAAAACACCCAAATTAAGTCATGTGAGTTGGACAAATACCTCGGGGAAGTTGGCAAGCTTTGCAGGATTGGGTTTTCCCATAACAAGTGTATAAGCCTTCTTACCTGCTCCAGTGATCAGTTCTTTCATCTGATGAATGATATGGAGGTAACCAGCTGCATAAAGCATCACCAAATTAAAAAAGGGTCTAAAATCCACAAAACAAAAGAGTAGAATAATATTCATCCGGATCTCAACAAAGCAAAATATTACAACATTCAATGCTCAACATTCTAACAGTTGTAATCTAAAAATTGAGTAACGTTTCTGTGGAAGAACGAGCACCACATAAGCCAAAACACTTTTTAATTTAATATCACTTTCAGTAAGACCCCTAGTTAGGGAAATATTAGAATTATTAGTATGGTTATCAGAAGAGAGCATATTAGCAAATAGCGAGTATGTTTGTCAGAATTTTTGGGTTATAAACGGAGGGAGTGGGTTGGGGGCAAGGAGGCAAGGATTTTAGTAGAATTTCCCAAGTGGGAATTTTGAACGAGAGTAGTTCACTCAAAAGGGAATGGTATATTATAACTTCCCTTGATATTGCAATATATATTTCTATATTTAGGTGTTCTTTGTTGTTCTTGATTGTACTTGTTAGGCGGTAGCCTAACAGAAAGATTTCTTGGAAATAATTTGATCGTTGATGTAAAAGATAATAGCAGCTTCCAGTTCCAGCAGTAATTGCCAATGAGTTCACTATCAACATGGAAAAGAAAAGGACAAAAAAATAACTCTACAAATTGTCGTGAGGTCTGAGAATCTCTCCACAATTCCCAACTAGTCCCTCACTTCAATTTTTCTCCCCTTTCCTCCCATAATCTACTCAATGAATAAATGGTATGGTGTTCACATAAAGTTTAGTTGGGAGGGGAAAAACAGAAGAAGATGTACATCCCTGATTGATGTTTGGGGTACCATCGGCATCACTTCTATTGCCACCTCTAGGACCAATCTTTCTAAACCTTTTTGTGAATATTCTAATTTTATGGTTGAAAACATTAGAGAGACCTCTTGAAACTCTGTAGAATGGGGAATTCACCTTCTTCCATATATTTAATTTGTTTCTTATTAAAATAAGTAAAAGAAAGAAGGGGGATGGAGGATCGTCCAAACACAAAGTGAGAGGGGAAAAAAACTAAAAGAAATCAAAGAACTTTCCAATTACATACAGTGGGGGACTTAGAAATTTAGTCTTTGATCCCATAAAATGCTATACTACTTTATACTCCAATCATTTCGACCATCTGAGTACATACCTAAACCAAGAGTACCAACCAAAATTCCAACAATGCCAGCATCCTTTGCCTTCTCCACCAAGTAATATCTACTTGAAACATGATAAGATAAATTAAATAAAATAAAAGATGATTGTTGTATCCAGTTTTTGTCTCAAAAAGGAAAAGAAAAAGAAATGCACTTTATAGCAGGTGATTGTAATTGCAACAACAGAAAGCACAGTCTTACAAATAGATCGGACAAAAAGTTGAAAGTGTAAAAATATAAATAACAAATCTGAGTTGCCAACTTTACCTGCGCTTAAGGATCCTTCTCTGCTTAGATACATCAGTAACTAAGCAACTTTCTTTTGCATCATATCTGACTAAATTCAAAAACAATAAAGTTAAGTCAAGCTGTGAGTTTAAAGTTTATGGTTGAACAAGATTGCTGGAGGCTGGAGCCACTTCCAAATGAGTCACCAGATTGAGAACATGTGGTCAGAAGAAAAAATGGCAACAGAATAATATTCAGTATCGTAGCTAATAAGATAAACTTAATGTAGATCATTGTAATCCACGCACCTATCTCACAGCCATTAAAGGTTAGAACCACATTGGCAAAGGCTGAATTTTCAGAACCTATCCAGAAAAGTGAGCAATCCTCCACTCTTCGCTCTTCAGGTAACTCCCAAAACAAGCCTCCAATGTGATGCCTAGCTCCAGCTATGTTCTCAGAACTCCCACTTTCAGCATTGGAAGCTTGTTCCCCACCTTTGACAACATTTTCATGATGTGAGGATGGATCCAAACTTGAACATTTAACATCTGCAAAATGAACGTCCAATTCTGATCCCAAACCGCTTGTCTGGAATGAATCTAATAGTCTTTGTTTAATATCAAACATGGAATGTGCATATTCCAACCCGAAAAGAACCTGTTGAAGAAGTTAGACTCACACTCCTATAAAAACATCTTGAAGGTACGTTGACACTACATTTTGGAGTATAAGCTTCAAAGTGAATATACAGAAACAACAAAAAGAAAAGAAAACAAATGCAACCTTAGTTGGAGTAAATAATCTGACGGAGTTATGATATAAAAAATGACTAGCTTTGTTTTCTTGATAAACAATTAGAATAATAAATTTTTATTAAAAAGAGGTGAATAGGTTCACGTTTCCATGTAAGAGAATTCCTAGAGTTAAATTTTTTTTTATTTGTATGTCTGATATTTGATATGTAAATACTGATATAAATATACACACAAACAATAAATGAACAGTATCTAGTAATTTGATATCCATGGATCTGAGGCCATTACTGGGCATAATATGGAATCATATATCTTTTTCTAATAAGATAATATGGAATCATATTCAATTATATACAATTTGCAGCCACATCACTAAGTAAATCCGTACAGGTGGCATTTTCAAATCACTATAGTACTTCAAAATTCAAATGATTGACGTGGTAAATTTTAATGGCCATCATGCTGAATCCTGTATATGATCAAATTGTGAATAAGAAAAAGACTAGAATGCCAAAAGGCAACTTGAGGAATAAGATTATGATGGACAACGGGGGGGAATTTTTTGTTTACATACCTTTTCTTATTGTAAATAACTGGAGATCTCAAGCTTATGGGAGTTTTCCTGTTTTGGGTGCTAGGAGTAGAGCCTATGATCTTTACTTGGTTTTCTTTTTTTTTTTTTTTTGGTTATTGCTCCTTCATTCTTTGTAATGGATGTTGTACTGTTATTTTTAAGAAACAAACAAACAAAAAGAAGTACATTGATCAAGAATACGAATGCTTACCAAAACAGGCTTTCCATTGGACAAACTGTACTGAGATAAAGTTTTGGCACAAGTGGAGACATCGATTGAATCCTTTCCAAAAACAAAAAGTGCTGGAAGTGTTGTTGTCCTGAAAGACACCAGAGAAGTAATTCGTAAGATTACTTGTAAGTGACAAAAGGTTACACCTTTACTATCTATCACTTGATCTACCAATCTTTCAGGAGGGATGTAAATATTAATATTCAAATTAAAGTTAAATTAAGAAATCAACTAAGAACACTGAACAAGGAAGAATAAGTAAAAAGCATTCAAGAAAAAAACTATAATCCAAAAATCCATATGATAAGGAATGTCAAACATATAAAACGCCTTAGTAGAGTCACATCCAAATAGGAACCTCATTTGCTCAATCACTAGGAATGGTGAATGCTCAATCATCCAAAAGGTTAGGGTAACCATGAAGATGCCTCTTATCAGATGATTGATAACATAAATACTTTCATTTAGTGATGCTACTGCCATGGCCAATAGTATTGCAGTAAGTATATAAGTTTTTTTACACCAGTCCCATTATATTTCAGACTTTTGAAGCATTATGCTGATAAGGCAAAGACTAATTTCATATGCATATGCACAAACAATTAAATATAAATTATGAAGTATAATACATCTACAATACACTTACCAGGGTTTCATTACAAGATTTTTTAGCTGTAGTTTCTCACTCAAGAATGCAAAAATCAACAACAGCACAAACTCTAGCACAAATTTGCAAAAACGATACAATACTTAGGATGCTGATTTCTAAGGGGACTCCAAGGTGAAAAGAAAAAGAAAAAAAGAAAAAAAAACCTTGAGTAGAAAGCATCATGCCAGAGTAGATTGGTACTCACGGGCTCAGACAGGTATGTCCATAGTGTATGACACAATCAGCATTAGCATGAGCTGCTCCAACCTCATCAACACAACAACTACCATATGTAGTATCAGCCATTATGAACAACATAACCTCAGTTTTGCTGTCACTATCATTTGTACCAGATTCGTCAAGCACACGAAGCCTATCCTTTAAAGCCCTCACCACTTTAGTTGAATCCTTCAAGAGCTCATCAGGGAACTAAAATTCACAAAAGAAAACAATGAAAAAGAGGGAAGAAACGTCAGAACCAAAGTTCAGAGAGGTAAAAAACAAGGGTCTAGCTTAAAAGTATGCTCAGAAGAATATGAACACCCATATACCAAAAAGAAAGAAACCCAAATTCAACTTTTAAATAGGAAATATCTAAAAAGAGAAAAATAACCAGAAATGAAAAGAATCCCATGAACAATATAGCAGTATTTATACATTCACAGAAACCCAATGGGAGTAAACAGTTGATATGAATCAAATTCAAACATGAAGATCTCGAAGAACGCAAAAACAAAACTTTCTGTCTTTAGTTAATAATGAGCAGAGAAAGAAGTGAGAAGAATGGTTTCATCCTCAAGTATTCGGGAAATTTTACCTGCAATGCAACTCGGGTGAAGTTGCGGGTGTGAACGAAGTCGGCGGTGCGAGAAATTTCGTAGTAGGATTCGAACTCCATGGCAAAGAAAAGAAGAAGTATACAGAGGAATTTTGTGCTGAGGAGGCGCCGATCATAAGAGAGGGAAGAACAGGGGAAAGAGTTCGGATTTCATGGCCCGTTCATCCTCAGCTCGGTCTCTCTTTTCTTGTAGAATTTAGTCTATTTGTTTTCAAATTATTAGGAGGAAAAAAAAAACAAAATATTAAAAAGTTTTATCGTCAATTTTAGGGCAAAATATACAAATATTCTTAAATTTTGTATTTCGTGTCCATGGAATGAAAATCCTTAGCGTTTTATTTCAAATATATTTCGTCGTTCAAATATTTTAAAAATATCTTTAAATTTTAAAAAGATTATATAATTTTATTGTTAGGGTATGAATATCGATGATTAATCAATAATTATTTCAAAAATATACATGAACTTTCAAACATTGCATTAGTACTTCGTAAAAAAACGTCATAGCATTATACTAATGATAAATTTGTTTGATGGTTTATTGAGTTTGAAAACAAACCAATTTTAAACACAAAAAATATAGATATATTTTTTCTCATATAAATAGTCTCTGTTTTTTTATTTGTCCAATTCGTACATCAATTTTGTCACGCGACAAAATATAAACAAAAATTTCTAGTTAAACATATAATACCAAATAAAACCCTCCCCTAAAACTTATGAAAATGATAAATGATCAAATATGAAAAAACGTATTTGGCTACTGACACACACTCAACTATTAACGTACAACTTTTTTTAAAACATATAAATCCTAAGTTTGTGCTTTCATCATTCTTTGGTGCTTTCATCATTCTCTTTCTTTATGTTATGATTTATATACTTTAACCAAAGGTGACAAGTTTACTTTTAATGAGATAAACAAAAGGTGAAACAATTTAAAAAATGAGTCTGCCATGTGAGTGATCCAAAAATTGGGAGAAGATGTCAAAAGACCCAGCTTTTGAAAACAAATGTTGAATGACCATTTGCTGACGTCAAATTCGTATAAATTACCAAAATACACTTGTGCACGAGGACAACAGTCTTGCTCTCACTCATCTCGCTCAAAATCGATGTTGCTCTTGCACAACTAGGTGTAGCTCTTGCTCAAGTTTCGTTGTAGTTCGTCCAGCTAGTCTCATTCATCTCATGGTGTAGTTTTTTCGAAATAACTCATGGTCTCACTCTCTCTCACACTTTTTCTCACTCTCACACACTCTTGCTCTCTCTCACTTTCTCTCATCTCACACATTCACACTCTCTCCCACTTTCTCACTCTCTCTACCTCTTTACTTTCTCTCGCTCTTTCTCTCTCTCTCTCACTCTTCTCTGTTCTCTCTTCATCGGAGTTAGTTGCATTGGAGTTGCTCGCATGGACTCATCGTGCCAGAGAAAAAGACGCAAAGGAAGAAAAAATAAAGGAAGAAAGACGTTCAAGGAGAAGAGAGGAAAAAGAAAATGACAGTACCGTAACTTCACACGATCATGACATCAACAAAGGGCTATTTTACTTCTTTTTTTTTTCCAAAAATTAAGTCATATGTCATTTTGAGCCTTTAAAACGAGTCATGTATACAATTAAGTCTAGAAAAATGAAAGTGAGAGGGAAAAAATAGATAAAATAAAGAAGTGATATGTTATAAATTAAAGTAGTTTAGGGAGAGGAAATAGAAGGGGAAAGCAATAAGATGTAGATAAATGATATCTACATTTTAAACTTAATCTTACTTAAGATAAGGATTAAGGATACTAATTAAAGTTTTGAAAGTTAGGTACTTTAAAAACGTAATATTAACACTATTCTACTCATTTATTAATCGTAAGAGTGTCTTTTAACTTTACATTTTTAAAACTTCTAAAAGTTTAAGATTATATTTATAAATTCAAAATATAACAAAATTTAAGATTATTTTCAAAAATAACAAAATGAACCAACCTAACAAAATTTCAGAACAAATTGATAAGAATTTATAGGTGTCTATTAGTGTTCATGTAGACTATTGATACAATCTAAATTTTTATTATATTTGTAAATGTTTTCAAGATTTTTGTGACGGCAAATAATTTCTATTTTTTAACCTTTTTTTTTAAATTAACAAAATACTAACGGTTTTCATTATGGTTTTTTTCCTCTCAAGATTAAGGATAATTTTGAACTATTTATAAAGTTAAAGGGTATATGTGTAATTTAGTCGACTTTTTTTTTTTTTTTGTTCTTCTAAACCCTCCTTGGCTCTCAGCCACCCCTCCGACCTTCTTCCTATAACCAACCCCCCACCCCGCACGCATTTCCTGCCCGCCGCCGTTTCAGCCTGCCGGCGAATTGCCGCCATCCCCCATCGCACTCTCTCGCCACTTTGAGGAATCAAAGTTACTCATCGCTATTTATTTTTTCCCCTCAGAAACTCAGTGGTCTAGCCTCTTACCCTCGCCGTTGGTGAGATTGTGCCACCGCCGCTCGTTTTTCAGATCCCAAGGTTTTATTTTTTAAGTTTTGTTTCTTCGGGTTATGTTGGTCTATTATCTTCACTCACGGAGAAGAAAATCAAGAACAACTTTTGTTTTTGTTGATTTCTTTTTCATACAATGTTCAACTAGTCTGCATGAAATCTAAGAATGTACACCTTACAAGTTACACATGTAGTTTGGGAATTGAAAAGCTGTATTTGAAAAAGATTGAAACTACTGCTTTCCATTTTTTTTCTTTTTAAAAAACCCCCAGCGAAATACAATGGACAAACAAAATAGGAAACGGGTTTGAGTGTATTGACGGCATAAGGCCTTCTTCTTGAATATATTAGAAACTATCAATGCCTATGAACTAGAGCATAGTAGGGGGATAAGGTCTTTGCTTACGAACCAGCCAGGCATTATAGATGGTTTTCCTACCTTTTTGCAGAATATAGATGGCTTTGCGAGGTGTTTGGCAGCTTAAGAAGTTGGTTGTCAGCTATTGTGATTGGGGAGGAAGCAGCCGGGGCATCAGGTTTGTTGGATTGCTAAACTATTGTCTATTAGATTACTTCATTACTGAGAATTCGGTTTTTAACTATTGGAGGTTTAAGTTTTCATCTGGAAGTTTTTGTATTTCTATTTTCCAGCATAATTACCTTACTCATCTTGCTTTGTTTGAGCTTACGGTATTGAGGTTTGAGTTGGGTAGAAGTAGAGATATTGGAAATTTCTTGTTTTTAGAAAGGAGTTATATAGATTATATTGTATAAGTTGCTTTTGTGGAAGCAAACTAGAAAGATTTTTTCTCACATATCAGTTTAGTATCAACCTGTACAGCCTCCATAGGAGGTCTCTTGTCAGTTGTTGCATGTATGCTTGGATTCACTTATTCCAAATTATGTTCTTTTGAGTGTGCTGTTGGGAAAACTATAGAATAGATAACAGTCCTATGCAAATCACACCCTCAATCTTGCATAGATATCAAATAGATACATATGTCTACTAGCGTTTGCGTCATCACTATGTAGGTTCTGAAAAAGTGCATTTATCTGCCCAGGGAATGAGAATTCCTCTAGGAATCTCTGGTTTTTTCATTTACGTTCTTCTTTGAAGCCTAAAAATCAAACATGAGATAAGTTCCTTGTTTTGAGTGGAGCCTTGCCTAGTTGACTTCCTGGGCCTCTTCGGTGGGGTGTGAAGTCAGTCAGCTTCTTGAATCCTTACCTTCGTCTCCCTTTAGGAGATGTCTCGAGATCTGTGTGTTTTTGGAACCAGTGGTGGGGAAAGTTCAGAAATGGTTGTCATCGTGGAAATAAGTTTTTTCCCTGCAGGAGGAAGATTAATCTTGATTCAATGTGTTTAGCAGAACTTCTTTATAGTACGTCTTGCTTATGCACCTCACCTTTTTGACTGGGTCTCAGGATGAGACCCGGTTTTTAGCCCAGTCATGAATCACCGGTCAACTTATCAGTGCTTCATATTTTCTTGCTACTATCATATGGATCAAAAAGATAATATAACACCCCTGTTACCTCACTAGCGGCCTAAACATTTTTCTTGATTTATAGAATATACTCGGTTATTGCCATTGTCATTGTGTAGCTTGGATAGTGAAACACGTTTTCCTGAATGATTTGTATCTCATCATTGAATTTGCAGGGCATTTATGGAGTCGCAGTTGCCAGCTTTTAAGGAGAAAAATCCTCAGCTAGAAGTAGTTACTGAGCTCATTCGTGGCCAGCATCCACACTTGAAGGGCTTCTACAGTAATTCCCTCTCCCTCTCAACTTTTGGTAGTTAATAGTTATAATTTACAAAGTGTTTTACGTTTGGTTTTTACCCGTATTCCTTATCTTTCACAGAAAGCAATAACAACCGGGTGGTATGTGTGAAGAACATGGATCCAGAAGATATTCATTCATGTGCAATGAGGCTAAGGAATTCACTGGGACGAAAGGTTGTAAAACTGAGAACAAGACATGTAACAAAAAATCCCAGTGTGCAAGGTACCTGGAACACTGATGTAAGATTTTGAGGGCTGGATGGATAATTTAATTATTCCTGAAGAGCTTGATTTCGTTTAGAGGTTGTTTTTGCCATCAATAATAAGATGTTGAAACCAAACTTCTTTAAAGAATTGCTTGAGTTTTTGTTGTTTGCGGTGAGTCCTTATGTAACGTTTACGGTAGTTATTATTTCCCCGGTTCTCTGAACACTCTCTGGAAGAAGGTTTTCGATAAAAACATGAGCTCATCTTGAAGAATATATGAAACAGAACAGGGTTCTAATTTGAGTTGGTAACTTCTAATTTTAAACATTCAAAGCTGAGAACAGGAATTGAAATGGTTCATCAACCTAGAACACCCCAAGAGTACTTTTTTGTAGTTCTCGATTCGAACTTCTCGACTTAGTTTGTTGATGGTGTATATCAAATATATTAACTAGTTTGAATTGTGCAAAGATCACTTTGAATACAACGTTTTTTAGCTTTGGATGATGAGATATTGTCATTGACATTGGATATACTGGATGTTAGATCGATAATGAAATGTTAATGAAACTGAAGTGTGAATTTTTCCTATAAAAAAAGGGAAAGAATTATACAACATAATTTCGTATTATATATATATGTATATACACCCCTTTCCTTCTGCTCACTATATTGTTTTCTAATTTCAATCAAGTTTAATTAGCTCAAATATAATTTACATGTTTCTTCTCTACTACTACTTGTGATTTATTTCTATAATATCTTATAAGTATAAGACTTTAAGTGTAGATTCTTCTTTCCAACAATAAATTGAATGGAGAAATATCAGTGTTCTAATGCAAAAGGAGAGAGGAATAGGTGACACAAAGAAAGATGTCCTAAATTTTAATAAGACTCAAAACAGTCATAATCAGAAGCATTTCACAACCACTTTAAAGTAATTTTCAGCAGGATGCAAGCCGAAATAGGAAAAGAAAACAAAAATCAAGGAAACTTGATTCAATTGATTTATACTACGTGTATTCAGCTCAATTTCTGAAGCATACAACAAATAATAGCTGGTTCAATTTGATTAGTTTTCTTGGTTCCAATCATATTGGCTTGATCTGATTTTAGACAGTTTTGGTGTTGAAACTTCAAATCATAGTGTTGGTTTTGTTTTTCTTCAGCAAATAAATAACCAGTGAGTGTTCTGGTAATGGATAAAATGCTCCAAGAACAAGATAACTGCAGCTAAAGATGGTTCACCTATTTAAGGTTAAAAACCCTAAAGGCATGACCAATATAACTTGGTACTCAAGACACTCTTAAGCCTTGTGTTACATTTAAAATTTTTCTCAAAATTTTTGAAGGATTGAACCTACCTATTGTTTCCCTTGGCAATTAATATTTCACTTGAATCCGTCACTGAATTGCACTTTGAGACTGCTCTAAGCTTCAAGTCAAAAGCTCCTGGAGCAAATGCTAGAAGCGTACATGGAAACATCTGAATTCTATGTTGTATACTGCATGCCTCACACATCATTGACTGATGAAGCAGCTTCCCCTGCCTTCTTCTCCTTTTGTTTCTCCCTTTTCTTCTTGTTCCGCATGGCGTTCTTACTCAGTGTTCTGCATTTAACTCATATATTCGGTTAATCCCAGAATTTAGCCTGTTAAAAGTACGATAAACGACACGCCTATAATGAATGGACTTACTCTTTAGGGCCTTCTCCAAGCAACTGCATTGCAAAAAGGCTTAGCTTATAAGAACTTGAATTGGAAATCTTCAAATCTAATAATCATAATGGTCTCACTTAGATGGAAAGGGAGAGAAACTTGAAAATCAATACCTCTGCCTGAATAGCAGCAGCATTTTTCGCATGTGGAGGCCTATAAGCAGCAGGCTTCTGAACAGGTGGGTTTGAAGGAGCGGTTTTCTGCGATGTTTGTGAGACTTTTGACCCTTGACCTGGATTTAGAACAATCTAATTGCTCAATTAAACTGGATAAATACGGAAGCATGTAGACATAAGATAACAGTTTCGAGATGGAACCTTGTGTTTTCTTTTGATCAACATTTAGTGATTCTACTGACTTGACTAAGAGATCGATTTCACCAAACTTATCTGGTGACTCTGGCTTCCAATCAGCCTGCACAAAATGCTTGCATGAGGAAAAGAGCGAGAAGTAGTCATGTTAAACATCTTTAAAAATGAAAGGTGAACAGCTCTTACCTGGAACAACTTGTCAAACATTTTCTTGAAGTATAAAGCTCCATTGTAATGGAAAATTTTTATCCTATACAAGGAAAACAATGATACCAACTTATTTATAGCTGACCACAATCCTCCCGTGTGCATATTGGGAAACCAAGAATATTGTACGGGTGGAAATTTGAATGCATCAGCAAAAATGAACCGTGCTTGAAGTACAACCACAAAAGATATATATATTCTTCAACGGTAACACAACTTGACGCCCTTAAGCATCATTAGATTTTAGTCTCTTTTTACGTTATTTAGGTTACAAGCACCATCTATGTGCACAGTATAAAAATGTTTACCCATTGTCGACTTGAAGTCTTGGAGCCGTTGTGGCAGTCATGAAATACCGTCCATCTGGGGACCATTCGCTAGTAACGGAGCATTCAGCTTTTGTTGTTCCAAGCTGTTTTTTCTCCTTGTAGTCCCAAAATGCCTGTTAAAGATGATTACAAGCAGAAGAAATTGTAAATGTGAAAATAAAATATGAATATCATTCCTGCAATCATGGGACGACAAGAAAAGGCACAATACTATAATATGGGCGCAAGTCTGGACCGGTGATAATCAATATAAAAGGGGTTGGACCATTGCTTATACACATGTACAATGTTTAACGAATTTGAAAAGTTCTTGAAATTTATCAAATTAGTACTCTGAAGAGAAACATGCCATAAGCAACTACAACAAGAAACTTTTGTCCATCTTTTATGCAAAACAGAGAACACGACGCATAATAAATATATGAAACAGAGAGAATACCATGTCACCAGGCAGATTACCGAAGCCAGCCAAACATAGAACTATAGGCCAGAGAATTAAGGTCACAAAATAACACGAATGACACCATAGTAGTTCCTCCCTTGAAAGAAAGAAAAGAGGAGCAGAAAAGAAAAGAAAAGAAAAGAAAAACAAGATGGGGAAAAAGCTAAACAAAATGGAGAAAAAATAGGTAGATATCCCAAAGAAGAAAGCAGAGAACATTCAAAATAGGATACATTTCCCCTTTGGGTTCCATCGTACAGTGTTGTAGGGACCTTCTCCAAGCTCAAGAAGAGGCTTGCACTTCTTGTCAAATACCGTTGCTCTTGCAGGCATAACTATTTTTTTTTTGTCAAGGAACAACAAGTGCAGAAGCAAAGAGAAATCACAGCTAGCAGAAGCAAAGTACAAGAACAAGGACATTTAGATGTCATTTATGATAGTTGTTCGAGTACAACAATATTGAGGTGGAGATTTAAACATCCGATCTCAAGAGAAAGAGTAGATGCCTCTAAAAGTCATTAATTATTGAATTATCCCAAGGTGCAACAAGATGTTCTACCCAACATTAACTTTTCTTTGTATACATTCATTTGCTCTTGGAAAAATGCTGAAGACCTTTACGAATCCATAATTTTAGAATGAGTTATGCATAGATTTATGTGTTGAAGGAAGAATCAAGACGAGTACACATCCAGTACACTTCATGTAATGTATATTATATATAACGGAATATGCAAACATCCAACAACTTCATTAATCTAGCATTTGGTTGGATGAGTTTCTCATATTATATTTAACCATTCAACTTAAAGTACAATGTAAAGCACATGGAAATAGAAATAAGCCAACTGAAACTGAGTTCAATATTCAACCGTCGAAGTAGTCTGGCCATAGTATGCCAGGAGCTATTGGCAAATGATCTCCTAGTCTATAATGTATATCATCATCATGATACTATATGCTTACCCTCTTTATTAATACAGATTGTTCAATTTGAAAGTGCAATCTACTTATGAAAGATAAGATAAACCTTCCGCTATATGGTACAATAATAAGGATACATCCATAAACTACTGCAAACTCCGAACCACTCTGTGACCACTGCACATCATGAACGGGCCCTTCTTTACCTGCCAAGGTCCTTAACAATCAGTTCTTTCTCTCTGGAAACTTCAATGTCAATATAAGTAGGGTAGGCTGTTAGAACGCACTGCAACTAATATTTGAAGAAAAGGAACTTAGTGCTTACGAAGTGGTACAAGTCCTTCATGAACCCCATCGGTTGTCAAGTAGTTTAACTTTGATTCACCATAATAACTCTGGTTGGTTTTATCTACATCTGCTTGCACAACAATTAGTAGCCCAGTAGAACCATTATTCCAGTTTAGTTGAACCGTTGAACAACGGAAAAAACTTCGTCGAGCAATCGATTCAGTTTGCGAATCTCCACAAGCAAAGATTTGGACACTGGCAGGAACCCCCTGCATAAATACAAAACAACAAACCAATAAAATGGTGGAGTTTATGAATCTCCATGTGCAAACCTCGTCTAACAGACCAACCTTGGACTCGGGAACAAAGGCTGCAATGTGTGTTCCAGGTGTCCTTGAGAGTTCAATTGCAGTGACTCCTGGAACTCTTAGACGATGAATAACTCCCTTAGAGAAATCTTTAGCATCAAAAAACTGTATCTCATTAGTAGCCATCCGACAGGCAACAGTTTCATCAGAGCTGAATCGAATTGCAGGCCTGGAGGATGAAGAGTGTCTAAAGTTTATAAATATCTTCAAAAACACAAAAGTTCAATGACCCACTAAGGAATCTAAACGTTAAATAAAACTAATTTCTCTAGTACATAATAAGCAGCAAACGAGAAAGACCAAGCATATAAATCGTCATAATACAAGACACCGCTCACCATGACACTTTGGTCATATTCTTCTGAAAGTGAGAGTACACAATATCACCAGTGTCAACCTTCCAGAGAACAACATTCTTTTCTTGAGGAGTTGAAGATTTCTGAAATGTCTGGAGATAAGTCCCACATGGTGACAAAGCAGCTGCAAGCAAATTGGGTACTTCAAAAGACTTAATCTCTCTAAAATCACGGCATTCGTAAATGCTCAAAGTTTCAGACTTGGTAACCAACAATTTGGATCCATCTTCACTGAATTTTGTACTGGTGCAAGCAACCTTGTCGAGTTTGTTGGTGGTGGGTTGGTTGTCGATGAATGGGGGGCCATTCCAGATTGAAAAACCTTCTGATCCTCGAACTGGGAGGAAGTTTAGGATGAGAAAATTGAAAGAGAGAGAAAAATGAATGAGCTAAAAGAAAACTTACCCAGAATCTCTAAAGGTGGTGGATGTTGAGAGGTGGCCATGGGAATCGGAGACGAATTAGAAGATCAATGAAATTGGGGCCAACTTCAGATGGAAATTAGGGCGAACTTCAGATGGAAATTAGGGCCGACTTCAGATAGTGGATGTTCCTTCCGATGCCGGAGAAGGTGAAGAAGAAGACCGGAAAAATCCCAAGGAAATTTATTTTATTAGGTTAATATCGTTAACTTATGAAATCATAGCCAACAAGAAAAAAAACACTACGAAATATAGAAAAAAAAACACATAGAGGTGTTTGGGATAAGGAGTGAGTTATTATAGTCTTAGGCTAGGTTATTGTGGTTGAGTTATAATAGTTTGTGTTTGGAGGGTAGATTATTTTAGTTTGAGTTATAATTGTATGTGTTTGTGGTGTAGATTATTTTAGTTTGAGAAAAAAATGGTGTAACACTGTAGCAAATAATAAAAAAATGATGAAATGTCAAATAGTAAAAACTGTAGCAAATAGTAAATACTGTAGCAAATTGAGGATTTTGAAATAGTGTTTACTGTAGTTAATTGAGGATTTTTAAATAGTATTTACTGTAGAGGGGTTATTATAGTTCGACATAATCCTTGTCCCAAACGCCCCCAAAATAACTTTTAAAAGGTCTATAATTCAAATTCCCTAACTTTATTGTAATCTATCATAGTCTATCTACGACTACTATCTTTGTCCATTTATATTATGATAGACATAGATAATAGTTTTTCTTGATCTATGGTGCTCTATAACAAATATAGTGTGATATTTTACTGTGTTTATAAATATTTTAAAAAAGTTTTATCATTTAAAATATTTTTTCTTTTATTATTGTTGTAATTAAACCCTTAAACTTTCAATTTTAAAAATTAAACCCTCCAAGTTATATAAATGTTAAAATTTGGTCCTATTGGATCTTCAAGCGTACATAATTGTATACAATTTTTATCATTTGTGTGTCCAATTTCTACGATTATTGTAAGTTTGAGGATCCAATTTTAACAGTTGTAAAATTTAGGAGCCAAGTCTTAACAATTGAAAGTTTGAGGGTCTGATTGCAATTAGTGTCATACTTCAAGGTTGGTTTTTGCAATTTGCTTTAAAAAATACATTAATAAAACTTTGAAGTTTTGGATAATACCTTGAAATTTTCAATAAAAAAATATCAAAAAATGCTAACATTAGTCTTCCAATCTGAAAATACGGTTAAACTTTCAAAATTTTCATTAATATAGATACACTTTAACACGTGATTTTGAGAATATTGTATACGTTCTAACTCGCCCTCCCCCTCTACTTCTTTCTTGTACTCATTTGATACCCTTTTTAAACCCTTTTTTGATTTATTGGAGTGCAAAATTTAGTTATATTATTGGTAATTATTATAATTTGTGGTCTTGATTTGTTTGTGTGTAATGAATATTTTATTTAATTTAGGTTTAGAAAGTTCATGTCGTAGGTACAAATTGTTTTAGTACGAGTTTGTGGTTTATGTATTTGATTTACTAATTTGTTTTAAGTGAAGTTCTTTATGAGTCTAGGGTTTTCTTTTTAACACCTTTTTTTTTTTATTGATACAAGTACCAAAAACTTTAAATATAGTATTTTGTAAATAGTACTAAAAAGATTTGTTCTACCAATTTTTAAAGATGTGTTTGAATATAAATTACGTTATTCTTCGTATATTTGGTCATTTTGGGAATGTACCAACACCGTTGGACGTATACAAAATGTGTGAGATTATACTAAGAATTTAAATTATTGATTGGGTTAGAGAACTCCATAGTTTAAGAAAGTACTTGTTCAAAATTGACCAGAAAAATAATATTTTTCAAAAGACCTATCCAAACATAAATATAAGAAATTTCAATACCGAAAGAATCAATTTCTCTAAAGTTATCTTAAGTTGGAAAACAGGTTTTCATATCAATATTGTATCAATTATTTCTTTAACTTCGAACGTGTTGTAAAATGTTAAACTATAAATTAAAGTAGACAGAAGAGAGTGAAATGAAAGACGAAAGTTTGCAGATAAATAATTTTCATTGATATATATATTAACGATGTAGCAAAGATTAAGCAGAGTGCAAGAGTTGAATTCTTAACTACATTTTAAGCTAATATTTAAATTTACAATATTTAATTTGGCCATTTAGAGGATAGGAAGAAAAAAAAGGTATTTATAGGCCTAATTTTCAGTTTGACCTAAATAATAATAATAAAAAAAATACACTCAATTAAATAAAAATGGGGTCTTTGATTTTAATTCAATCCAGAGAATGGAGTTCAAAAACATGCATTTATCATCAAAACTAGAGCCAATGATATAAAATTAACTTTCACTGGTTAACAATTTGTTAGAAAGTGATTTCAAAATGTATCCAAAGTGATTTTTGAGGATTTCGTAATCACTCACCAAATTACAAAATACCAAATTCCCATCCATCGAGAATGGGGAAAAGGAACTAATGAACATAAATGAAAGCTACTCTTTAGGTAGGCAGAGGTAACAAATGCTACTCTTACCATGAATTTCTGATTTGGGATCTCATCATATCTCATATAATTCCGTTCACAATATACACATTTCCACCATTTAATACACCAAATACGCTACAAAGATAATTAATTAACTATACCCTTCTTCTTCTTCACCAGTTAAAACTAGAATGGTGTGGTACCTATTCTTTTTTGTAACAACAGAAGAATTACATTTACCAACCACCATGCCTAAATTATTTGATACCAATATTCATCTTCCTACTCTTCCAGACGGAAAATTTGTTATAAAATTAGATATGAAGATAAGTAGTTACCCTTTTCTTTTACCAACCGTATGCAGAAGCTGCTGAGCGTTGATTTTATGGTCAATTGAATGGTGACATGTGCTTCTCAAATTTGGGAGAGATTGTCTTCACAGGAGCCCAAATATCTGCACCGTTGCTCCGTGCAACTCCAGCAGTACACGAGATTGGAACAAGACAAAGGCCTCTGCTCCTCAGGCTGTGGCTGCATGGCTCCACCTCCTAACAAAAAACCAGTATAAACCTTGCCATAAATATTCAGAAAGATTTATATCCTGACGTTAAAGTATCACTCAGACTTGAATCTAATATCTAAAGCATTGAAAACGATCGTTGGCACAAAATTATATCCCCTAAGAAGTTTGAAGATTAAAGATAGGTTCTAGTATTAAGACCGCTTACAAGCTTGAGCTGATGAGTGATGGTAAATTAACCCTCACTCACTTGTGAGTTTTGAAATATGTGGAAGACCCAACGAGTGAAATCAATATTAGTAGGAAAGAAAATAATATTGTAGGAGTTGTGTTAGATCAACAATTTACCCAAAAGAATAAGTTAATGAGTGAACGTAAATTTAATATTATATCATCTAACAAATACATGAAAGTTTTGTGTTGATTGGTATTATGTCAAACCTTTAATAAATTTTCAAGCTCACAAGTTAGAGGAGTGTTGAATTATTGATATAATTAGATTTAATGTATGTAGGGGTTTAAGGGACACTTCATTAAATTTTCCTAAGGGAAGAGGCGTTAACTTTATTTTTCTAGAAAGAAAAATTGTTTACGAAGCACAATTTGTCAAATCATGAAACAAAAGGTCCAGCCTAGGCTCACCTGCAACAAAACATTGGGTGTGCTTTGGAGATATGGAGCACTCAACACCTGAAATCAAGTCAAAGTAACATAAGGGAATATATAACTACACTTAGAGAGTTCTAGCCGCACAAGTACACAATTAGTATTAAATAAAGTTCATTGAAAGTGGCAGACAATTTCAGTCAAATTACTCTGTTCTAGCCCTCCAATATCCAAACTACACCAATTTCATGAACTTGGTTGATAAATAAATCAACGGTTGAAAATCAGGCAAACATGATTACATGAACAGTAATCACAAAAAAAAAACTCTTACATATACAACACAATTATAGTCTATATGAAGAGAGAACCATAACTGGTTGCACAACTATTAATTGATTCAATCTTGCAGTTAATGTTCCATTGCTGATTAGGGAGAGAGTGATGGAAGAAAGGAACAGAATGACTAAATACCTAAAACTAAAATAGGCATGGAAGAATACCCAGCAAACAAAGTCCAGGAAAGAGAGAGAAGAAAAGGTGGAGAGAGACATAAACCAAACTGACATCAAATTACACTAAAAAGATCCAGTGAGAGAGAAATATATTCCATGGACCAATTAGAAGGAATTTACAGAGGGAAAAATCATACAGGCCATAGAAAAGATATATGCATGGCATGATAACCATTCGTATCTGGTACCCAAATCAGAATTCAAAAAGATCACAAACTTTAAGCAAGATCATACCTTGACTTGCTCGTGAAGGAATTGGATATATTCCATTGCCTCTAGAAGAACAGATGCCGTATCTGTCTGCGGGGAAATTGCACGAGTTTGATTCAGACAAGGCAACAATTCTAATACTGAGCAAAATTACAAAACGTAGCTTTATGGATTTCAAGAGCCAAAATAAAATTTGGCCCAAGACCATATAAGCCCTCAATATTATCCTCAAATTCCAATCTAAAAGATCAGATTCTTTGAGTATTAAACTGGTTACCAACAAACCTTTCCGTATGGTGAAACAAGTTGTTGCAAGGCCATAATTCGTTCACCCAGTTTGTCTTTCCTCTCCTGTAGAAAGAGTGTCAGTACTTGGAAAACCATGGAATGGAGGGGCGGAGCATATCATGAAGAACAAAACAGGGCGATACAGGGACCCCAATTAAGTGAAAAAATAATGAAAGATTATTGGACCACCCATAACAATGTGATCAGAAGGCCTGTCTAATGGACCGCCCAATAGTTATTATATGTATACTACTAATACTGATTAGTTATCATTATTATAAGAACTTAATATTCAACATGCTGCTATGTGAAGTTGAAACAGCAATATGAACCTTAGAGGAGATAGAGAAATCAGACTTGTGCCGTTTGGGTGTAAGCGAAGTGAGAGCGCTCTCATCAACCGAGCATAGACTCCTCTTCTGTTCCATCATCGTTTCTACCTCCATCACTTCTGCCTGGAACAGATTCAAACTCAATCAATATCCAATTTTGTAAGTCTGAATGAATACTATATTTTCATATGGGTAAAATATTACATATTTAATCTTGAACCTTGAGATTTGTGTCCGTTTGGCTTTCGAAAGATAGAAGTTTAGGAACATGTTGTCTTTTGAAAATGAACACAAACCTCAAAGTTTAAGGACTTAAGTAACCTTTCATAGTAAAATATGACAATTTTATTAAGGGGAAGAAAGAAATGCAAATATACCAAAAAAAGATATGATCTATAAAAGATTTCAAACAACGAAAGTCAACTGAGAAAATCTGAAACTACATAGGTATACTCCCAGAGGTTCAAGACAGGGATATTTTTAAATGTCTGTGTTCGTGTGTATTTACATATAAAGACATATTGTTTGACTTTCTTTACCAAATGGATAACCAAGAAAAAGAACTCCCACCTTCATAAGGTTTAATTAAATGCCTTGAAATTATTGCATTCCCATAGTTTGGACAAGACATTATTACTTTGATACAGAGGTTCAGACAGCATGCAGATAATGTATATCACATTGCATTGTTAAATTAATAACAAAACTCAATCATGGTCATGGTCAGAGGTCAAAACCACAACCTAAAAAACCAGTATAATATGATCCATTCGATCTACTACATTATAAACAATTATCAATATTCACACAAAATCCTAAAAGACAAGGAAAACAAGTGGACAAAAGTTCCATAGTTTAATGACGATCTCCAACAAATATAATATTGAAAACAATAAACACGATAAATAATAATAACTAAGAAAATGGTAGGGACAGAGGCATACAATATAAATAGGTTAATAACAACGAGAGCAATCTACATGAACTAAACAAATAAATAAACTCATCCCTTAGCAATGCATCCCCAAATTAAAAGGATCTGGATTTTGGCTTTTCACACAGAGCATTTTGACTAACAAACAGTTAAAAGTTACAACTTTAAACTCTTTTTGTCGAAGAAATACAGTAAACTTTCCATCAGAAAAGACAACCCAAGATATGAATACACAAACAAAGTTACAAAAACATATGATACATTGGAATAAGAAACGGAGAGAACACCTGTAAAAATTTTCTTTTCCTTTTACTTTCTGACAAAAAGTAAAAGGGTTGGGTAATTGGAATCCAGAAAAATTAAGTATTTTAAACCAAGCAGATGATATAAATGAAACAAAGGTGGGTCCAGAAATACAAATTAATTTTTCATATTTTTTTTTCTTTTTCATAAACAAATAAACAAATTCACACAGAGGCATGGATTAAATTAAGAGAATATGTAATTTGCGTACAGAATCTTCCTACCCCTTCATTAAATATCTTGAACATACCAATCAATGGCAGAAAACCAAACAGTATAACCAGATTACGATATACAATGAAACGAATAAAAAAAAACTAAAATCTTAAAGAAGACAAAAAAAAAAAAACAAAGGTTAGAAAGTATATCACTAAACGGAAACAAGAAGACAAAATACAGCAAATGAAACGCAGTTCAAGATAAATAAATAAAACGGAACACACACCGGGAATTTAGCGGAAGCATTGCAAAGAGAGCTCGCAATCATCCCGAGGAAGTATAGAGGCAAAATCCGTTCACCGGAAACAACAACGGAAGCTGTAAAGAGTAGTACAATCGAATTCAGAAGAAGAATCGAAGAACAGAAGCGCGTTTTGTGGTCGTTAATCGATTTTTTGGAGTTGGAAGAACAAACTAATCTCTATATCAATGGAATTTGAAGGTTTAGAAGAGAATTAGAGTTGAAAAATTGAGTGAAATTGATGGATTAATAAAAAAAAATCCACCATGAATGAGGTTTTTGAGAGAGGGAAAGAAGAGAGTTTCAAACTATAGTGGGAAAGGGGAGAAGAGGAGAGTGTAGATTATTTGAAAGTGTTTAAATAAAGAAAAAAAAATAATAAATTAATTAATTAATTAAATTAGAAAAACAAATTAGAGATATTTGAAAATTGAATATAATGTTTTTATTTTTTAAAATATTATTTTAACAAATTGACAGCTAATATCCAGCCAGGAGGGGGAGGTGGAAGAAAATTAGGCCAAAGAAAGGAAGTAAAATTGACCATTTGATGGAATTGTTTTTTCCAAGGTTCAATATTTACTCTCTTTTTTAATTTATTATTTTTTTTCTTTATAAAAAGAATATTTACTCCTATTAAATATTATTTTGAGAGAATATATTAGATAATTGTGTTGGATTATTATACCTACTCAAGCACAATTGAAAAAATAGTTCGGTTTTAAAATATTTATAAATATAGTAAATATTGATCAGTCAACTTATAAATTTTTTTAAAATTTCAAGTTTAACATTTAGTGTTCGTGTTACCATTACTGATAGCAACTATCAATGATAGTAATTGATAGCAAGTTTTTAAATTGAAAACTATGTTGGTAGAAGTTATTCATGATGTTTATTGATAGAAGTTTTTAAGTTGAAACTATCACTAATAGTATCTATAGGCAATAGTAATTGATAACAGATTTTTTAAATGAAAAGTTATCAGTGATAGCAACTATTGGTGATATTCATTGAGTGCATTATCAGTGATAGTCACTGGTACAATTATCAGTTTATGTGCTATACACTTTATTCGTGTATTATATATTTTATTAATTTAGGTTTAAATGTCATTTATGCAACTGGCTAAATAATTATTTATCTGGATTGATTTATTGGTAAAAAGAAAACTTAATCTCAATAAATGAGGTCAATGGTTCAATCCACGATAGTCACTTATCTAAGAATTAATTTTCTAAGAGTTCCTTTAAGACTCATATGTTGTAAGGTCAGATGAGTTGTCTAGATTAGTTGAAATGCACGTAAGCTGATCAAAATACTCGAAGATATATATATAAATCTTGTTTATTGTGTAATATAATAATTTGTATTTGAAATGTAATCAAAGTAAGAAATAGTAAATGCCAAAAGAAAAATTGAAATTACTTTTTTTTAATCTAACATCATAAACATTTGAGAATAATAAAATTATTGGTATTTTAGTCTTATACTTAAAAAGAAAAATAAATTGAGTTGGTTATTGGTTTTAATGTTTTATTTATTTATTAACATTTTCGCTATAATTTTAAACACATATCCATGTATTAAAAAAAATAGCATTGATTAAATGTATTTAAAGTTTATTAAAAATAAAGAGACAAAATAGTATTTTTCTAAAATTACATCATTATTAAATTTGGCTTCACAATTAAAACAAATTAGAATATGAGGTTCTAAATTAAAAATCCTATGATATTATTTCCTCTTCATTAACACTTGTACTAATATTTGAGTTCATATGTGATTGGGGTACCAGAGGGGAAAAAGGTTTCATGTCCCTTAGAAATAATTTTTTTATTTAATATAACGATCTTAATTTTCTATATATAGTTGTAAATAATAACACGCTCATTTTCTAGTGTTTATTAGTCATCGTGTCAACTTTCATCCTTTATTTTAACGAAAGAATATATATTTTTTGGAATAATTTCAACTTAAAGAAAAAAACAAACTTTTCACGTTCTAGATGCATGGTTAAAATTTACCCGTCCATAAGTTTTTTTTAACGACGTATACCAACGTAATTAGGCAAGAATTTATTATTCCACAAAAAAAAAAAAAAATCAACCAATGACTACAAACTTGAACAAAATGGTCGATGTGGTATTTATAAGCTTATGGTTGGATATGACTTTTGGAGTCACTAACTTGAGACTTGTGGAATTAATGAGGCAAATGATATGTCTTTAAAGCTCTGTATTTTATGTTTATAAACTTGAAGTCAAGTCAAGATCTATACATCGTACCGATTACACTAGGAAATACCAAACTTCCAGGAGTAGGACAATAGGTTAGATGAAGTACTTCAAAACATCTCCATTATAACATCGAGACCCTCTCATATAAGTTTTATAATAGCATCTGATGTAATATGTATAAAATATACAAAGTTTGATCCACATCTCGTTTACGTCTCGAAAATAGTATGTTCGTTGAAGATAGCATAGCAATTTCCATTCTCACTTCGTATATATTTGAATGATAGCAACCCTAAAGAAAAAAGAATTCATAATTCACTAAAATTGCAATTAAATATCACACATATATTGAAAATAAATGAAAACTATTTGGATAAGCAGTGTTAGGTGCAAAAACCTAGAAATAAAGGAATTGACCTTAGGTTATTCATATTATATAGTAATATAGATTACGTTAGGTTACCTTTTAAACATAATCTTCTTGCATGTTGACTATTCATGGTTCAATATTAAATATAGTAAAGGTAGGATATCTAATCAAATGGTGTCTCTCTCTATACATATTTATATATTATTATCATTGTAACACTAAACTCGATTTAACAAATGATTATTGTAAAGCATAAACCTAGCAATAATGTTACAAGACTCTGGTTACAAGATTAGGGGTAAGCATCGATGGTCGGAGTCGTTTTTCTGACCAAATCGACACTAAACTTAGTAAATGTTCAAACCGACTCCGGCTATGAAGGAGTACAAATCGACTGTTGGTCGATTGATTGGTCGGTTTAAGCCTTAAATTCTTTTTAAAAATGTTGTTGGTTTGGATTTTTTCCAAACATACATCGAACAAACTTCTCCTTATCTTCGATCGATCACTTTCGGTTCGGTCGAGTTTGGTCAGTCGACTTACTTTTTTGATCTATCATGCTCACTCTTACTTAGGATTAAACATTTGAAAGGCCGTTGCACAAAAATAATTAATGTATTTCAAATCATTAGAACTCATAATTACAATTTAGAGGTCCATAAAATTCTTTTGTTTGTGGATGCAATTTTTATGACTAATCAAATTTTAAAAAATCAAAAAACAAAACGAAAGTTCAACTTATGATATATGCATGAATAATAACGTTGAGACTTTTGCCCCAAAGTATATCTTCCTCAATGGAGCACGCGGCACATTGATATTTATGTTCTAAAATGTAATAATCCTGTTATTCTTTTGAAATATTTACTTATAATTAAGTAAATTGATTATTTCATTTAGTACATTCATTTGGTCTTCAATTAATTCACAATCAAATTTATGAAATGCTCCTAAGTTCTTAAATTAATATTAATTAGGTATTGTATGTAATGAACATACAATAATCAATTAAGAAAAGAGAATTTTAAATACGCTAACTTCAAAATAATCTCATTTAAAATAATTCATTTGAACGTACGTAAAATCATTAAATGTAATGAAAATAGTGTGCACCTTTAAAACGTGATATATTTGATATCTTTTTTATTTAGACATTTGAATGATATTACTTTTAAAAGATATATAAATATAGTAAAATATCGTAATATTAATATATCAAGTAATAAACAAAATCTTTATGTTTGCTTGGTAATAACTAATAATGGCTTCAAGGAACATTTATTAGGGTTCACTGTTTCATGGAAATGATTGAATGACATTTTCTGTCTCTAAGCTTTCAATAAAGAGACATTTTAATGAATTTGGTACCATTTTGATCCTTAGTCTTCATGTTTTGACCCTACTTTTAAACAATATATATATATACTCTTTTCGTCACTTCATCGTCACGAATTTGATACCTTATAACACAGTCGTGTTTCAATTAAATTATGTTCGCTCTGACACAAAATATTATTTTAATTAAAAAACAGTGACATGTTAACATTTTTTAGCCACTTTTAATGAAAACTCCCTAAAAACCGTAAAATAAATAAATATTATTTTTCCTAATTTTATCTATATAAATTCAATAAATCAAATTATATATATATATGTGTGTGTGTGGGGGGGGGGGGGCGTTTGGAATAAGGACTAATTAAGACTAATAAACACATTTCGTACTTTTCAATTAGTTATAGTCAATATTATTTCAAAACTCATAATTTACTACATTACTTACTATTTTACATTCATCGTTTTTTTTATTTGTTACGGTGTTTACTCTTTCTTTACCAAATTAAAATAGTTTACATCTCAAACATATATTATTATAACCAAAACTAAAATAATCTACACATCAAACATAAACTATTATAATCAAATTATAATAACCAACTTGTGCTTTAAACTCCTAGGAGCTGATTGAGGCAAAAACCATCAAAGATTATAATAATCACAATTTACGTCTCAAACACCTACTATTATAATTCAAACTAAAGTAATCTACACCTCAACACAAAAACTATTATAATTCAATTATAACAATCTAAGGTTGTGATAACCAACATTTTGACCGTACGTGCCCCGAGAGTATTTGAGAGAGAGAGAGAAAAAAAAAAAGCAATAAAAAATGTAACCCTAATCGATCATAACTCAACCAATGTAATGTAATAGGTCTCAAATAGTTGTTATTTAGGGTTTAGAGGAAAAGAAATAGTTGAATTCTGGTTTAGGGTTTGGTTGACAAATTCCAACAACTGTTCATTGATATAACGTTTGATCTAATCGATATCAACCCTAATCCTAAACCCTTTTTCTTCCACATCTGATGAGAGAGAGAGAGAGAGAAGGAATACAGTAGAGAGAGGAGACGAGGTTTTTGTTTGTAGTAGCGGCGTAGAGACACACAGATGCGGGTCCTACATGTCCCGTCTTGTAGTGGTCCGTGAATCCTACGCGACTTTTGTCTAGACAAATGCTTACGCCACGTGTGACTACAGGTCCCACGTAGATCCCCCAAAAGTCTCACCCTGGTGCTGGTGGGGGACCCACCCCCAACGCGGTTTTGGTCTCCATCGCTCAACTACTTCCTAAGTGTACCTCTTTTGTACATTTCTCACCACACCCCCACCCTTTACCCCTATTTACCTTTCCACCCCTCTCCTCCTACTCCTTACTCCTCAAATCATAATAATAATAATAATAACAAAAATCCCATTTTTAATAAAAACATTGTTATTCACGTAAAATGATAAATATTGTAACAAATAGTGAATCTTAAAATAGTGTTGACAGTAGATAATTGAAGATAACAAAATAGTATTTATTGTACCAATATGTGATTACTATAGTATTAGGACAGTCCTTGTCCCAAATGTCCCTTAAGAATTTTGTCTTTTTGCTTATGTCATCATCAACTAACATTACAAAACTATCCTCGATTTCCTTCTCACTCTTCCTTTTATTCTTGCTGATTTCCCTTTCTCCATATTTTCGAGTTGAAAAAATGTAAAATGTTTGTGATCGACCATGGAAACATTAGAAGTGCGGTTATGATAATTTAAATATGCTAAATTAAAAACGATGATAAAGGGAATTGTAAAAAACTAAATTAAAAATGGTATTGGTTAAGACTTAAAAGAGTATTGAGAAAGTTAAAAGGAGAAAGGGTGGTAACGCCAATTGTGGCATAAAACATGGATTTCCAAATCTTTTCTTTGAAAATGACTTCACATCTCTTTCAAACTCGTTTTTGAAGTGTTCTTTTATTGATGAGGCAGAGACTAAATGCAACTAAACGAGAATCGTCTCATTCTTTCATCTTCGTTATAACTTACAACCAAAATACATCAACGCACTCGAAATGCACACAATTTTGAAAAAATGCGAGATCAAATAAACCTCTTGTCCCCAATGGTTCGCCAATGTATGTGTCATGATGTAATATCGTCGTAACTTGTTTTGTTGTTTGTAGGATCATTTATATATATATATATATATAAAAAGTTTCAATTGCAATTCAAAATTAGATATTTTTTTATTTATAATTTGAATATTTAAATGTAAAGAAGTGGCAAACCAAGAATTTCTTATCTCATTGACTGTCCAATCAAATGCAAATAACCCATGTTTTTATGTATATATATATACACCATAATTTTATATTAAATAAATACCTTTTTCTTTTGCTAAAAATTAAGATTCTCTAACATCCTATTAACATGTAATTAAGAAACCACCTTTACAAAAAGGAAAATTAAAAAAAAAAAAAAAGTAGGCTACAAAGTGCTCCTAAATTGTAAAATAGTTATACTAGTTTGTTTCAAAAGTTGATATTTTTATTTCTTTTTCAGATAAATATCCTTTAAACTTTGTCATTTATTTTAAAAATACCCTTACAATTTCAAAAGTTTACAATATTATCTTTAAACTTTTATAAGTGTTTCAAAAATTCCTGAAATTCTTTAGAATTTAAATAGAAATTGAGATATGAAATGGTGTAATAGGTGCCATGAAACTAAAATGCAAATCGCCACATCGTTTTAAGTCGTTGTTACACAGTTCTATATCTGAATCTTTGTTTGAGATTCTAAAAAATCTATACTGAAGGGGTAGTTGAGTAATATTATTGTAACTTAGAAAGATAAAAAACGAAGCGTATCTATTATAATTTAGCTCTAAAATATCCTCAAAGATCTTAGTAAAATTTGAGAAACCATTCATACAAAGACATAAAGTTAGAGTGAAAAAGGCAAATTAAAAGAAATTAATATATATATATAGAAGGGTTAATGATTGTCAAAGATTGAAAAAGTCAATATCTCTCTTGGAGACTTCAAAAAGAGCCTAATTTTCTTTTGAAAGATGAAATATGCTTCTTTTGTCAAAACCCTAAATTCCTTTTTTAACAACAAATTTGAGGTCAAATGATTTTAAGCTCCAACTTCGAAGAAAACGTACGTATTAATTACGCTAAGCTACGGTCTCTTTTTTATCTTAAAGATCATAGTACAAGTACTATCTATTAGTTGAACTATGCTTATTTTGACGTTAGATTCGGATTAGATAAATTTTTAAGTAAAACTACAATTTAAGTATCAAACAAATTTATTTTTTAGAATAAAATAATATTAAACAAATCAATTATTAATAATATAGAAATTAGTAATTGTTATTATTGAAAATTGAAAGAGAGATAAAATCCAAATATTGAATTGTTGTTCATAGAGGAACAGTTGAGATGATTGAAAAACAACACCAACTGAAAAAGACATAAATTTGAATATTTCAATCATAAACATTAAAAACAAACATAAATCTCTAAATTAAATTTTAAAATAAGGAATTAATTATTGTTATTTTAATCCAATGGTTGAATTTTATGAACAACTTTCCTTTTTTTCCCTTTTTTGTCCCGACAAGATATTAGCAAATAGATTACGTTAATGATGTTTTTTATATTTTTTGTCGGATAATTATGTTCAATAATATATATTACAATAAATTAATAAAGTTTTTAAACATTATTTAATTAATTACATTTAATAATTTCCAGGTTGTTCCTTTAATCTACCTCCCATTTCCAGAACCAATAGCTCCAATATATATA
>JBBPDJ010000021.1:13945005-13965059 GCA_037974625.1 Cucumis cinereus
AAGGAATGAACAAGTAATGGAACATTTTAGGATAATTACAACGAATCGTATAATTAAGTGCATAACAACATTTTCTAAAAATTGTAAATATTGTAAAATCTATTAAACTCCTATTAGTGATATGGTAGATTCTGAGAGTCATATCTAAATTTTGCTATATTTACAAGTTCTTTTACATTAGGTTTAGATTTGCAAATATTTTCGACATGATTGTTATATTTACAAATGTTCTACTTTTATCTTTCTTCATTTAGCAAAGCTTCTTTCTTTTGTTGAGAGATTTTGTACGAATGACCCAAATTGGAAAGATAGAATGAAATTTGTCTCTATCTTTTGGAGTTTTTTTACCCTCTACTAACATAAAACTCGAGTAAAATTACCTTCTCTCCGCTCTCTCACTTCCTTTATTCCGACATATGGCTCTACTCTCTCCCGTTCTCACTTGATCTCACTCTTCAAAGTCAGTCTCATTCTACAACACAAACTGAGAAAGGGAGAGAGTAGAAGAAGCTTGCGTGATCTCGCCGAAGTTGGTTGGACGTCGATCGCGCTGGAAGAGCAAGCACCATGGAGAAGTAGCAGAAGAAGGAAGGAAAAGAAAGAAAAAAAAGAAGAAAAGAGAGAAATGGAAAGAATGGAGAAAGAGAACACTAAGAAGGATAATTTTGTAAAATTGCTTAAATGTAATGTAAGTAAAAGGTAAAAATGGGGCAGAAATTATATTGAGGCTTGAATCTGGGTCATTTAATCAATTCTCTCCTTTAGTTGAGTGACAAGTATAGCTAAATGAGACAGAATTCAAAGTCAACATAGTTTAAATCAAATTAGTTTCACTAATCACAAATTAAATTCTCTTAGTATCTTCCTAATATTGGAAAACAAAAGGACAAAACAACATTTTTCCCCTGAAAATGAGGCAAATAAACTAAGATAGATATTTGAAACCAATGAATTTATTAGTCAAGTGATACTAAAAAATCTTACCTTCATTAAACACAATCTTCTAAAAATAAGTAGATAAAAACTTTTCATTGAATAATCCAGGAGACTAAAAAGACCAACAAAGGTGGAGAGCAGTGTAAACGCACACGGAATGATTCAAGAGTAAAAGTATGCCATGACTTAGTTTTCGAATAACTCAATATCGTAACGTAAATTAGACCATTGTCCCATGAAAAGAAACAAGGTGTGAATAAAGTAGGTAGTTCAATACTTCATATAAGAAAAATTAGATCAATTTACAAGTAAATGGGCGCTTATCAACATTCTGAGTTAGCTGAAAACAAAGAGTAAGGTTCCGTAGTTTCTTGAAGAAACAATTGGGGAGGGCCACATGGAGATCACTTTTAAGTTGCATAAACAGAACACACCACCAGTCTCTTAAGGAGGCAGGGTGAAAAATCAAAACAAAATCTATTAACCAAAGAACTTATTCTGATACGAAACTCGTTTCCACAAACCAAGAAAGCTTTTAAAAAAACTTATTCAAAGAAGAAGATTTTTTTTTTTTTTTAGAGAATATCATTGTTACAGTGTGTATGGTATAGGAGGAACCTGATCTGACCTTGGTGGAAATCATCAAGAGCTTTGAGCTTCCGATGGAGCCGATGCGACTTTGTCAGTTTCATTTCCAGAAGTATTTGAGTTCATATATTCAAGGGCAACCTCTAATCTCAGGTCCACAGCTCGTTTGTACTGTAATTAGTTATCATCTTAGCATTTAGAACATAACTAATCTGAAACTAAATGAAAGTAAAGTATTTGGAAGTTTAAGAATCGAAGCCTAAAAGAAAACCAGGGCAAGAAAAACATTGAGGGAATGATGGATGAAACCGTAAATAAACCAAAAAAAAAAAGAATGCAAACCTCAAGCATTGCTCCAGCTTTTATTTTGGATTGCATCAGACACCATTTCTTAAAATGTACACCTGTGCCCCATAAAAAAGAACATCGTTTGTTAGTTAAGAGATCTGACTCTCAGAAATATTTTCTTTTTTTTTTTTTTTTGGAAAATAAAAAAGAAATTACAAAAAATGGGAATTACAAAAGGCCTCTCCAAGTGGAAGAGAAGCTACAGAAATGGAAAGAGAAACTTTCACAAGCTTCTGAACTGTTTCCAACTTCTAATAAACAATTGATAAGTGCTATATCAGTGAGCTGGAAGATATTGCGACTCTTAAAGTTGATGATTTTTGACAATTGTAGTAAGAAAAGGGGCAAGGACCTGCACGATTCACCCTATGAGAGACTGAGTCATGTTTCATTTGATGGATTATCTGAGCCATATCGAGCATTTATTACTATGATTGACAATGTTCCCGTTCCAACCAATTTATGAAGCAATTTAAGAAGATATTACTATGACAGTGTTCACGTTCCAACCAATTTGTGAAGCAATAAAAACTTTTTGTTCACGTTCCAACCAAGCTTGTCTATACAAAATGATGGTGAGGGACAAAAGGAATATCTTCTTCGATTTCTTATATGCCAGATTTTGTTGGTTCAGATTTTTTCTTTTACAAATTTTCAATTTTCAATAGGTTTATTATAACACTTTCAGAGGCAACGCTGCACAGCTTCTCATTGGTCCATCTTTGAATTCTTAAAGGCAAGTTACTGTATGGTCTAATGCAGTGAAAGCTGCATTATTATAATTATGAGTAGAACAAATCAATAGATCCTTCTTAGCAAGCGACCTTCATGCTTCCAACGTTTTGAATTTCCTCATTCAAAGACTTCATTATGGTGTTCTCTAACAATGCCAATAGCAGAGTTTTCAATTAAAATCCATTGGAATGTCTTCTCATATCTTTTTTGATATCCGTGAGTGTCCAAGTTAGCTTACGTGCACCTCAATTAATCTCACGAAACAACCCGCTTGACTCTGTCTTCTCATATCTATCATGATCATTTATATTTATTTAGACTTCTATATTCTTCTCTTTATTTATTTCTTTTATCTCACTCGCTTATGGAGTTTGTAACTGAAACGTTTTTTTAGAAAATATTATTATCATTCAAACAAAAGTTGCATTTCTCCTAAAAAGAATGTAAAACTTACCCGCTTTAATATCAATAGATGAAGAGTCTTCAGCATTCTTCTCCAACGACCACCTACAGTGGAGCTGAAGCAGTAGATACAATTAATAGTGATCAATTGTGTAATTTGCAGCTGACGTCCAACTAATTCAACAAATAACTATGCCAGTACTAAGTTATAAATTTGAGGATACTACTGGCCCCGTTCTATATATATTTTAGCCTAAAGTTACTTATAAACCGCATGCTAGTGGCTTATAACCATCTATTATTTTCTTTTTAGAAAAATAAGGAAATGTGTAGGCAGCATAATCACCAACCTAATTAGAACCTAATAAAAACTTCTAGCTTTAAATTCAATCAAAGTGACAAATATATCAAGAACACCCCAAAGAAGATAAGCTTGAAAAATTGATCACCTCAAAGTATGCTCCAAATGGCACATCATGTGCATTTTGTAATATCTCAAATATTTTAAAAATATCTAATGATACTATTGGTCCCGTTCTAAATTAAATATTTTAGCCTAAAGTAACTTGTAAACCCTATGCTAATGGCTTAATCATCTATTCTTTTCTTCTTAGAAAAATGAAGAAATGTATAAGCAGCATAATCATCAGTGTACTAAAACTAATTGACTTCTTTCAACAATTGAAAAAAAACTGTAAAGAACATATGCTGGAAAAATCGATCACCTCAAAGTTCGCCCCAAATGGCACATCATGCGCGTTCTGTACAGTCTCAAATACCTAGAAGAAAGGATATAGAACATATTAAGTATCCAAAAACAAAGGTATCCCAAAAAATTTGGATCTAGTGACATGTAAAAGAAAGTCTACCAAGATTAAAAAAGAAGGGTACAAAATAAATGTTTAAAACCAAATAGTGGTCTATATTTCTTTCTTGTTTTACTCTCGACTGTAAGACACACTCATGAGATTTGTTCTACATGTTACCCTCCAAAGATAAAATAAAACAATAAATCTCATATTTGTAACAATCTCATCTAGGAGAATTGTTATATATGTATCTTTGTAAGATTCAGTTAGTAGACTGTTTTGTATTCATGATCTTGGTTTGATTTGTAATACATGTGACCCAGTGGCATACTTAAGTTGCCTGCAAAGGATTCTACCCGTCGCTTGGTGGAAATTACGTTACAAAGAGGAATGTTTAATTTTTTTAAAACATGAACAAAGAAGCCCTAAGGTGCTGCGGTTTGCACCTTAGAGCTTCAATAAAAGGCACTTGTTTCAGCCCACCTACCTAAGAGCGCTTAACCCCAGCATGTCTCTGTACATCTTTTAAAACACTGGTAAGAGTTTGATTAAAGTTTTTCTTAACTTCGTGATATTTTGTACATTTTCCTCAATATTATATTCAGTTTCTTGTGAAACAGTAAAATAATGACAATGATATCAAGAAATTACAAGAACATTAAAAGTCAATTGCAGTTTAATCACCACAAATACTTTAGGCTAAATAATAGTATTGAGAAAGAAAATAAGTAGCCTAGCCATACCAATTTCTTCTTATCTTCAGATAAAACTACATGTTGATACTCTGTCATCGCTGTGTCTGGTGGACACATGGGGCTATGACACAGGGATCTATACGTAAGCTCTCTGACTTGACCTTCATATTCATCTGCAGCATGCCATTGTCCCATCTGAATATAGCAAAATTAAATATAAGGCATCAGAAATGCAATCAATGAAAGCCCAACGATGCTCTTTGATTGGAAAATTATTTCACAATTGAGAAAGTATGTAAATAAGATGATGGCCCCTCTCTGACTACAGAGTAGGAAAGATGTAATTTTTTATTTTTAATAGGAACAAGTGTGGAAATTAAATCCAGGGAAATTAACATGACCTATCACTTCTTTTTATAGAAACCCGAACTTTCATTAACAATATATAACCTACACTTACAGTAGTAGCACAATCCAATACACAACTGTTCTGGCTTTGGAAGTTACAGGTTCCAAAAAAAAAAAAAAAACAAGAGTGAGTTTCCTACTTACAACTAGATTTGTATCTTTTCTTCTTGCAACAAAAGCACTTGTGTAACCTGATCCATCACTCAACAGCGTAGAAAAGAACCGCTCAGGAGAGCACGAGAAAACACCCTGAAGAAAAAGAAGGCAACAGAGACCGAGCTCATTTTAGGATAATGGGTTTTCAAGGTCTAGATGGTAAAAATTGATACGTACATTGTGTATGCTTGTAAGAACCTCCTCTTTAAGGAACGCCTGAGTATTTTTACTTTTGGGCAAATCATCAACGGGGATCTTTTCCTTACTTTCACTTACTCTGACAGAGCTACTATGTGCACGTAGTGCTGACTCAGCCTTCTCCTGAAATGAGATTAAAACCAATAATTTTTTTGTTCCATTTAAAATGATATTTTACATACATAAATAAATAAATATAAAAACATAGACGGCCATTAGGCCTCAAGAACTAATCAGCCCTACAACTAACTTCCCATATCACTAGACTTTACAAGAATTTAGCATATTTCAAAAGAATAAGGTTACCTTTTTTATTAATATTATTTTTTTTAACAAGAAATAGATTGTTACTCAAAGGAAAGATAAATGCATCCTATTCAAATAAATATCTTGTAAAATGAATGAAGCAGAGGCCTTAGAAAGAGATCATAGAACAAGATTCAATTTCCCAACATATATTTAAGAGAATAAATCTGTTTAGATTACTAGAACATCTCAAGATTTATATGCTTAAGCAGATTCTGCTGGTGCTAAATTTCCAAGTTTGATGTCTTCCTAACGACAAATAAAAGGGCATTCTTATAACAAATAATAATAGATAAGTACATAAACAAATAAAACACAAACAACAAGAAATATCTTCAACTGAAAGAAAAACCTAAGAAACATGCCTTCTTCTCAGCTTCCAGCATTTCACGGAAGTTATTCACTGAGCGCTGTAAAGCTCTAACCACATGGTTCCTATTCCAAAATGATGCAAATTTATATCTGACCCTACCTGGAAATGGAATGAGAAAGTGAGGAAAGATAATGAAGTATCTAGGTGCATAATCCAGATTTACAAACGAAAAGACACATTTCATGTAATTCTAATAATTTTTCCGTAGATCACAGTCAAACCACCACCAGGAAGCTTAAAAACTAGAAACAACAGTTTCATCAAGGAAATTTGAAAATTGACAAGCTTGAAAAATGTGTCCAACTCATATTTTGTGATATGATAAGGGTTCTGTCAAGTATAGAAAGGTACTGACCATCAGGACTTCCCAACGGAGGTACACCATGCCCACCAGCACCCATGCGAAGAATAATTGTTACAGCAGGATTGATAAATGCATGTTGAGTTCTTCGTATCTTCGATCAAAAGAGATTCCGTCATATACACATAATAATTCTTACAAGAAAACAGCAAAATTAGTATGGAGAGAGAGAGGGAGGTAGAAAGTACTTCATCAATATCTCCTAGTGGTATAACCACCTGTCAAGAAAAATGAAAATAAACATAATATGAAACAACAAATCTCATTTTTAAAAATGTTTGATTTAAGACAAGAAATTGCCAACAAACACAAAAATTCATCATTAAAACGTTCCTAACCTTCATTTGCTTGGAAAAGATGTTAGAGTGGAAGCAAATGTGCCAAGAAGAGACATACATACGTCCATGGTACAAGAATGATCTCTCAAGTGCACAAGAAAAACTATGCTCAACAATCTGAAGGAAAATGGTGTCGTTAGGTACGCTTAAGAAGTAATAGAAACCGTAAATGTTTTAGTAATTTTGAAAATTAAAAGGAATATCCATATCAATCATTTCCAAAACATGGTGGATTTAAGAAACTAGCCTCATCAGGTAGAAGCTCAAAGATTGTCTGAAGAGGCCCCGGCTTTTGATGAACCACTGTCAGCTCTGGTTTGTCTAAAGAAATTCTTCTCCGAGCATTTGCTCCGGCATAACCATTAACTGTGCTGGAAGACAGTCACTAAAATATTTAAATACAATGTTCATATATTTTCATCATAAATAGAAACCACCATTTGTTAATAACACATCTTAAAGAATGACATTCAAGAGTCAATATTAACTTTTTTTTAAACAATAAACACGAAAAAATTCATTAAAATAATGAAAGAGACCGGTGCTCCGTACATACAATGCTTCATTGAAGAAATAAAAAAACAAATAAAAAGGAATACAAAGGGAATAAATCTCCTCCATGAAGAACCCAAAATAATCCAAACGAAAGAGCAAAATAAAATAAAGGCCAAGAATGACAAGCTCTGAGTAAACGACAACACATGTTTTATAAAGGAAATATCCTTGGTTTTCTTCATCCTCTAGTTGGTGTATCCCATTGAGACATAATAGTGAATTGGCGATGCCTATTTCTACAGATCCTCCGACTCTATTAGACTCTATCCACGTTGAGCATCCAGTTTGTAAAGAAAAAGAAATCTTATGGCTAATCTTCACACGGGCCTTTTTCTAGTTTATATGAGGAAGGAAATGGATTTTGATTCCATTGTTGATCTTTTAACTTTCATTATTCTACTTGGTGTAAATTCTCCCTTTTTTGATAGCAACAATATCACATCACTCACAGCCATAAAAATTGTTTTTTGAATTCACTGGCTCTCCTCCCATCTGTAATTTCATTTATTCAATGAAATGATAGTATTCAACATTTCTCATAAACAACATAAAGTCAAAAAATCATTCTTTGGTTGGAACTTGAAACCAAATAAAAATATTTCCATTCTCAAATAAAAAGAGAATATAAGATATCCTCCTGTCATGCAATTTCTTAATCGAACTATATGCCAGTTTGCATGTATCATTAGAAGGTGCAGCCAACTCTCATGAGGTAACTATATGATTTTGCAAAGTGAAAGAGGCCCTGACCAATTCAGAACAAAAATGAATAGAAGCATAGTTGAAGAAGAAGAAGATTAAAGTACAAATGGTACCTTCCGGCATTCACTGGCAATTTTATGGTTTTAATGTGGAGACAAACCTAAAAAGTTCGTGTACAAATTTAATAAGTCTTCTTAATACGAGAAAGGGAAGCATGCATACTAGAAAAAAGTAAATAATAATAAAACAAAAGGAAGCACAACTATTATGAATGAGAACCTGCCCAGAAGGACTATCCAATGTGTACCACACAGCACCTGTGTGACCTTCATTTTCAACTGTAACAGTAACAGAACCAAGAACAGCACTTTTCCAAACTATATCCCAATCATAAATTGTAACATGAATCTGTTAGATAAGGGGAAAATTTATATAAGTGGCATGTAAATTACAAATACAACTTTGAACTTTGACAGAAGCAACGGAAGCAAGCATGCATTTCAGTTTGTTAGCTCTATGATGAGGGTAAAATCCTGAATCATATGTTCACCGAGTTAACTTGCAATTTGTTTAGGTGGTGGCAAAAGAGTTGGCAGGGCCGGCAGTAAGGGCCAATTGTAGGGTTGGACTTCAGTATAAAGGACTGACACGAGCCAGGTGTAACACTAAAAATGTAATTTAAACTAACTCTTATGTATGTCTTGGTCAGGTCAGGCAAAGTCGTTTGAGTGAGTCATTGAAACAGGTTTGTTATTGTTATATTATTAGTTAGCTTTAGTAAAATATCCAAGACGTGTATCAAATTGGTGTAAGTTGATCTGCACGTTTAAATAGACTAACAAATAAATAAAACAATTACATACTTTCCACTCTGTGTGTGTGTGTGTTGCCCCTACGGTCTTAACCTATTCCCTCTAGGTCCTTTTACCATTTTACTAGTTTAATGGCTATCAGGCCCACGTATGGTGGCTAACATAGACGGTTAATATAGATTGCTTCTCTCACTTTTTGTTAGAAACTTAGAATATAGATCCCTAAGACCAGTTCAAAAAACGAACTCTTCAGATCCTAGCAATAATGACAGTATCTCTATAGCAAGCAAAGCTACCTGCACAGGAAGCTCATCAACGGAAAAATTGAACTCCTCTCCCCACATGGGATTCCTTGAACCAGGAATCATTGAACTGCACCAAGCAAGAAGTATTTTAAAGCAAGCATTGAAGGAAAAGAAAGAGACATAAAAGTCAACAATCCTGATACATTGCCGCAAAAGTTTTTATAAAACCAAAATAAGTATGATGAGAACAAAGTAGAAGGCAAATGTTAAAAACATTTGAACTCTGAAAAACTTTATTCATAAGGTACATTTTGAATGAAGCAAAAAATTAAACAGCAGGGGGCAATGAGAAAACGTTCTACTTTCCAAAAATAACAATAATGAAAAAATAATAATAAATAATAATAACAGGGTGTTCAAACAGAATAGTTTTTCCATATATACAGGAAACTGGAGAAAGAGATAATTAGAGGACAAGAGAGTAGCACACAGGATTGAGCACAAGGATGGAAACCAAAATTTTCAATAATACAGCACCAAGTTACAAGCCAAATTAGAAAAAGGAGCCACCCATTGGAGAGGCAAACATAGTTGATAGTTCCACATCCATTATAGGTAAAGAAGATCAAATATATAAACAAAGAAAACACTACATTGGCGTGAGCCATCCTGGTGAAGTCCAAAAATAAAACCATGTGAATTTAAGCTCAAAAGAGAAAACATCATGCCATTACGAGAGTCTTTGTCTTATCATACGGTATCAAAGACAAGAATCAAGCATAAGCTATTGTGAATTCACCGGCGGATTTAGTATAGGCCCGGGGAGCTCGAGCCCCCTCAACTTTATGCTCTTTATATAATATATATATATATATAACTAAAACAATACCAATATCAGAAGGTAGCCTAGTGGTAAAATTGTCTCCCAGCCCCCTCTAGACCCGTATTCAAGCTCCACTCTTTACATTTTTTGTCCAGATTATTTTTATTAAACTATAAAGCCTCTGTCAACAAAATTTTTGGACCTGCCACGATGTGAATTGTATATTTGGAAGTTCAGTATGACTATTAAGAGAAGTTACTTCTACTGAATAACATTGATTCAAGATCAATACTTGAATTTTCAACAGATCAAGGATTCAATGATCTACTGAATTGGTGCTTCAATGAGCTTAAAAAGGCATATTCTTTTGAAGTATTTCAAATCCTTATCAACTTCTAAGCAAAATTCCCAACTTCATTATCTTTAAGCTTGAGGACAAGTTAATATTTAAAAGGAAGTACTTGATGACGGTAGTGAAAATGATGCCATGGGGTTGATGTGATTTTGAACAAGAATGAAAACTGCACGGAAGAGTAACACCCTTATACCTTTTTAGGCACCAGTAGGCAACCATTTGTTATTTCTTATCTTAAAGGGACCATACTGACCCTCATTTGAGCCTATGGGAGAAAGTCAGGTAAAAGAAACTTTGAGTCCGGCTATTTGACAGGGAAATTCACGAAATGCAATGGCTCATTTCAAAATAAACTGCTAAGTATTAGAAAGAAGCTATTGCACCAACTCTACAAAGCCATTGTTGAAACACACTGGGTGTGTTTCTTTCACAACAACCTTTGGTCCCAACTCCTACGTGGCTTCATATGGTCTTCTAGCAATAGAAGAAACCATGTCCTTCCTGGAGATCCAATTGTGAGAGATTTGAACTAAGTAAAATCACCTTTAGCAATGGCTTGGTACAAAGTGTGCGACTCAACGATGATCATTAATTCAAGACCAAAATATCCAGAGTACTTTTCTAACCAAACGAACAATTGTAGATAAAGTCTTTGCCAACATTTAAATCTTGTCACATTAGGCTTTGTATTGCGTTGCCACCATGAAAACGCCTTTACCGTTATACATTGACTTCTCATTTTGGGAAATTAGCACAATCAACTAACAGACTACTGGGGATCCATCTAGAAATTTATATAGAGTCATTGAACAATGGTTTATTTCATAAGAACAAAATTTATAATTTAGTTTATTTCATACTACTAGGAATTTTTAGTTTGAGTGGTTAACTTACTTCGTAAGTTAACATCCTATTAGTTATAAGTAATAAAGGGTTAATCTCCTTATATATTCAAGCTATAAGAAGAATAATAAAGATTATCAATAAGCATTCTTGAGTAAAAACTCTTTGATGCTAGTCTGCATCCCCATCCAATTCATCTAACATTAGCATAATAAAAATCTAATATTCATCCTACTTTCTTCATTAATCAAATCATATGAAGATGAGAAATTGATTTGCAATCCGATAATTAGGTACGGCTCACATCCCCACTAAACCATCAACTATTTTCGAAGGTTAAAATTTCAGAAAAGGATCAACATGAGAAAAACCTGAAGCGCTTTTCTGTACCACAGGTAATGATAGCATAAGGATCGGAAGTGCCATTTAAGTTTGCAGCTATAAGATTCTTTGCAGCCAACAATTCCAGCTGAAAAATCAAACGCATTGTCCAAATGAAATAACAAAAACGAAGCTGTAAAATGTAATTGAGGCCAAAAGTACAGAATTTGATTTGAACATTTGACAACAGCAATAGCAGTCTTCATCCACATAATAAGAACCAGAGCCAACCATTTGATGACCAACATACCTTAATTAGATAAGCAGAATTACTTTGAAGGTCTCTTAAATGACCAGGGGGAACCTACAAATGTGGGAGTAGTATTCATAAGCTTATTATTAAAAAACCAAATAGTTATCAAACGAAACCCTAGTTTCTAAATCAAGACATAATAAAGTTTTGCATTCTTAGTCCCATGATTAGTTTCGAATTCTTAGTCACATAATTCATAAGTATATCCATACATAATAGCAATTTTATCTGCAAACATTATTTATCAAAAAAGAAAATGAGAAGATAAAACCCAAAGATTGCAGAAAAGATCAAACTTCAGGGCAAAATTTGTCATCACCACTGAGAAACACACCAAACCATAATGGAAGACAAACGGTGCTGACTAGGCTATGTAAACAAACCTATTGGTATGAATCACAGGTTAAAAAACAGAGAACCCGAATTTCAACAATAAGGACTAACTCCTCAGGCCAGGATAAAGAAAGAGCGAATAATCTGTTACAAGACAGACTTGTACTTATAAGAAGGCTCGACTTGTCCAATTTAAATGGTATCATGTAATAAGATTTCAAATTAGACTTGTAGAAAGCTCGATTTGACCAGTTTTGATGGTATCAGGTAACAAGATTTCAAAATTACAAATGAATTCCAAGGACTAACATACAGAAAGACAGAATGCCCAAGTTAATTAGAATACGAGCATTAAAAACAAAACACACATACTAATCAGTAAGATAATTTCTTAAACCCAGAAAGTTCAAGAGATCATATCAGGAAGCTACCAAATAGCAAAAAACTATAGATTTGGAATCAGAAATCAATTCCTTAAACTAACATGAGTATACATAATATAAAGTTACAAATCAAAAAACGGTTGACTGCGCAGTAATCTCTTAAACCAGAAAAATCTTCCAATAAATAAATACAATTCACCTTCAAAACCCAATTTTTCATCATAAATTGAAACATGAACTTAAACAAGTTATGCAAGAAACTACTCAATCAAAAACAAGAGCAAAACGAACCCACATTCAAATATCATTGCGTACATCAATCAATAAAAACCACGAACAAACGTAAACAATTCTAGAAGAAATACATTACGCCCACAAGTAATAGAAGGAGAAAAAGGCGACCTTGTCCTTAACATGAATACCATCTCCAGAACCATCAACCACCGAACGATCGGCATCAAATAACCCACTCCAGTAAGCGAAATACCAATAAGCGAAGATGACAAAGAGAGAAGTAGCGAGAGTGATCTTGATCTCTAACCAAGACGGGAGAAGGAAATCGAGCGCCATAGCGATCACCATTTGTGGCCTGAATTCAAAGTGGAGGGGAATTGAAGAAGTCATAGCGAATATTAACAAAGAATTAGCGTTGAAGAAGACTTTGAATGGCTCGAAAAAGTCATCTGTGTGTTCCAATGGAAGAAATTGGAACCGCCATTTCTTAAAACCTTTCTTCTTCTTCTTCTTCCTCTGCTCTTAAAAAGAAAGGGTCAAAAGTTGGACCGTTAAGAGTAAGAAGACCGAAAATTTTAACCCATACATGACGAAATTGCCCTTGCAGGCATTGCTGGCCAAACGTATTGTTGAGGGATATTATTGGTAATTTTGGTGAAAAATGAAGGGTGTTTTTGGTAGAGGGAAATGAACTTTGATTCATGAATGAAGAATATTTTTGTGAAGTGGAGAGTGATAGATTGGTAGTTAGTTGAGAGCTTTCATCTGGGCAAGGACACACACAAAGCCCACTAAGTACCCTTTTTCTTTGGAGTTGATACTCGAAGTTTAGATCTGATGATTTATAACGATTTATCAACTTATTGCACCATACTCAAGTTGATAGTAAAATTTATTTTATTTTAAATAGAAGAATATTTATTTGGTAAAAAGTTGTTAGATAAGTGATGAATTACAGACACTATAAGAAAGAGTCGATGAACTTAGTTTCAAACTGTCTCAGTTAGAAATATTTTAAGTTTTTGTGTGTTGATCAACTCTAGTTGAATTTTATAGTTTTTTTTATTCAATTTGAAGTTTTTTCACATTAATTATTTTGTTTCTAATTTTATTTATTTGTTTGTTTGTTAATTTGTACTTATTATCCTAGCGGAAAGTTTTTCCCAACATTTAAAATGATTAGAGTAATCTACAAGAGTCGGTTTAAAATTTAAATGTTTTTCAACAGAGTCATTTTTATTTAAACTCTTTCGATAAAAAAAAAAAATTGTTTAAAATAAATTTAGAGAGTGTTTCAAAAACTATATTGAATAGTCGTCAAACACTTCAATTTTTCTTTTCAATATTAAGTCCTACTTTGATCTGTGTATTTTTTTTCCTTAGTTCACTTTTATCCTTAAATCTACAAAATATTCATTATTTCCATACTTCAACCTTTGTTCATTTTAGTCAATGTATGTACACGTTATCTATTTTTACCCCTGCATATTTTTAAAAATGACATTTTTGTCCCTCGATCAGTGAGCTATTATGCACTTTTAGGGTGGCTACTTTTAGGCAAATCTCTTGGTTGTCCCTGCACCTCTACCTTACTAGAGGGTTTCTCCATTGACAATGAAACTTTACCAATTTTTTAGCATGACACTTGATTCATCCAAAAGATATGCATGCAGTCAAACTTTGAAGAAAACATTAAAAAAAAAGTTTGTTGAGATGATCCTTCAAATAGTCCTCCCCTTTCCCAAGGAAGGTGACTAGTTTTGGCACACAAATGTGTACAGTGTCACGTACAAACCAATAACAAATAGGTCAAAATGAACATTGCTCAATTTACATAATGCTTATACTATCAGCCTCGAGGCTAGAAATTGATTCTCTCGTCCCACACATCGATTAAAAAGAAGAGGTGTTGGATCACATCATCTTCCCTTACGAGTTGGCTTTTGTCCCGTGTTTCATTATCAATGACGCTTTTATAAGTTTTTCAAGTGCATTCATACTGAAAAATAGAAAGTTAACATCTGCAGACATGAAGACTGAATAAAGAAGGCGTATAAAATTTATTAAAAGTGTCGAGACTAAATTTTAGTAGCTTTATAAACTTTCAACATCTATCTATCTAGACTCTACATTTAGTCCAATTAAGGACTAAACCGTACGACAATTTGCAATAGGAAAATTTCAACATCTACCTAAGTTGTTTGTAATTGATTTGATTTGTATTTTAACATTTATTTGGAAAATTGATTTAAGAAAAAGGAAATTTAAAGCATTGGTGACACAAACGTTAAGATAAAATAATTAATAGTTTAAGACTTATTGAAATTATAATTTATTCTTTTAAACAACAACATTTCTTAATTTTTTTTTCTTTTACTATATTTAAACATTTATTTGACTAATTCATTTAAATATATTACAACTAAAGTTTCAAACATGGTATAAAATTTCCATGATTTCCGATATAAAATGTAAATGAATATATATATATATATATATATATATATATATGGATTAATTCTGTAAATTTCACCAAAGTATCTTGAGAAGTCCTTTCAAATAAACCTTTAGTCAACTTCAATTAAGTAATATATTTGACTTCAACATAAATGACAAAAAAAAGTTAAATGAAAACTGGCCCCACCAAATTACACTCACAACCCATCAAGAAAAAGATGAAAGCTCAAGTAGAATCGATTCTTATTAAGACTAATTCCCCATTTTACCACTATATTATACAAAATAGACAAACCCAAACTATAAATATGATTTTACCCATTATAAGTAACTCTCATCTCTAGACATGTTCTCTAAAGCTTTTTCATCCAAGGACCAAGACGGCTCTACGGTGAAAACGACGTAAACCTTCAACCAAGCACGACGAGGCTCGAGATATCAGAGTATTCAGTAATGTTTTGAAGAAAATCTTGACAAGGAAAAGACAATATGGGGGAGGAGAACATACTTCTTCTATCCATATTTGAGAACCCAACAGCTAATTTACTTCTATAATCCAAATACAGATTTACCTCAAAGGTATGGATGGCCTAAGGGTAAGAGGAGGAAATGAGATGAAACTAAGTCCCCCACTTCTTGCATTTCCTTATCATGTTCTTAAACCTTCCAACATTTTGCGCCCTTCAATTTTAACAGAAACAATATCAACAGGATTCAGTATGGTATGAAAATATAATATTAACAAACACTTCTTCCACGTCGAGTCGAGAAGAAAAAGCCACCCAGCGAGGCAGCACCAAGGAAACAGAGCCGCCCACTGCCATGTAAACAGCATTCGCTTGTTTCCATTCTCCATCATCATCTACCTCTTCACATTAGTTTCCAAGCTGCAGCCATAAAGTAGATGGGAATTTTGAGTTCAGAAATTCTAAATTTGTAGCAAACAAGAGATGGAAACGAACTGGTTGCTGATTAAACAACATCGTAGATTCGTATGGATGGGAAAATGATAGTCAATGCTAGTCCTGCATGCCTCTACAAATGGTAAACTAATTAACAATTACATTCCGAAATAAAGCATTGAATCAAACTTGAAGCTTTTACTTCAGGCAACACTTTCTAACAGACGGCTTTTGAAGAAAACAGCCACATCTGTTGGCGTTCGACACCCAAGATTGCGCATGAAATTTTTTAAAAGTAAATGACTCCTTGGTTGAAGTCATTTATGTTCAAAACTTGTGAGTTATTCCATTTACATTTGCAAGACATTTGAATGAAAATATGAAAAGCTACAAACAGCTCACGAGGTCACAAACAAAGATGAAAATCGGTCTCCATTTTGGATTAGGAACAAAATACGTATCCCAAAATTCTGAATTACACACCAAAGAAGGAGCTATCTTCATTTTTTCTTTTAGTATTGATGTTGACATTCCCTATAGATTCTAATATCTATATGTCCATGGATTTTGATACTACCATCTTCGGATCTCTGGCAAACCGTTCTTCATTATGATCCAACCTTCATTTGAAGTTGCAAAACATACATAGGTCTAGCATATTGATGAATTCCCATGTGCAAGTTGTGGAGGATGAATGAAAAAGAAAATTCACCCCAACAAAGCAAATAGAGTTTGACATTCTCAATTCTCACAACGACCTTTTCATTTTCGGATTTTCAAATGCTTAGCCAATGACTTGACAAGCTTGGTTGGTCTAATAGTAAAGGAATGGGAAGTTTGGAAAAAGCCTCCAAAGTTTTAGGTTCAAGTCCTAGGTTAAAGCCTACTTCTTTCTCAAAGTTAGCCCAAGGGTGGGCCATAGCTTAGCAGAATTAGTGAGTGTGGACCTGGTAATGCAAGAAATGGGACCGTCAACATTAAGATTAGCAAAAGAAAATCATCATTGCTTGGCCCAACACTCCAACAATAAATAAAAAACTTGAGTTTGATAAAGGCTAAGAGAAAATGAGTTCAATCCATGAAATTGAAGACCATCTACCTAGGATTTAATACACTAGTGAACATACTAGTGAACATCCTTGACACGTCCGAACTCTCACGGATATCAAAAAAGAAAAGAAAAAGATCATCAAAAGGAAAAAGTGTAAGATATTTCATCCACATCATGGTGCCGTGCTCTACAATGCCATCGTGAAAGTGACACAATTTTGGTAAAATTAACCATAAGGTCCATAACCTAGCTTTCAAAAGAAATCAAAATTGGTTTCCTAAAAAGCAGACACTTTAGTCCTACCAAATACTTGTACACTCCAACACTTCTACGACACGTATATGATGTCTATGTATTTGTATTTGTGCTTCTTCGTCAGTTTCTATTCTGAGATTGTACAGCTTGAAACATAGATTGTTAGGAAGCCTTGCTTTATCTGTTTTATAAGACAATTTTTTCTTTCCCCAAACGATTAGTTCTTCAATCATATGAAAAAACCAGAATTGATCTTCAGAAATTAAGACATAAAAGGCAATTCTAACAGAAACATAGAATTTGAATCTACTTTGCTTTGAACAGATTCATCATAACAATTGAAGAGAAATTTACTTCTAAGATTCCGAAGTTGATGATAAGAAATTCAAAAAAAAAAAAAAAATCCATCAAAGAGAAATCGAGATTCAAATGAAAATCATCAAAACAGACCACCGTACCTGGAATATCCTTTCTCGGCGGAGCCGTGGCGTAGCAGATAATCGAGCGTCCGATCATGGAGAGACAGGAAACCACCGCGGCGACATAGAAAAACATAACCAATCCAATAACCCAAGGCATCATCATGAAGCCGATGAAGAAGGTAACTGATCCACAGAGCATCAGAGCCAGAGAAATCCCTAAAAGTAACGACGCAAACCCCGCCGGAGTTATCTGCGCTGGAATCGTCCGTCGCGACGATGACGCAGTTGAAACCACTGGCGAGTGATCGGAAAACGGAATCGACGAAGGAGGAGATCGGAGAATATTCATAACAAGAGAAGAAAGCTCGTAGAAAACACTCGATTCCCCCCCATCTCGATGCTGTCGTTGCATCATAATTCTTCGATCAAAAACACAAAATCCTCTCAAGAAAAAGAAAACCCAACAACGCTTTTGTTGAAAGAGTCGAGGGAAACGGATAAATCAAATAAAAGTGGGGCTATGATTGGATTGGAAAGCCAGACTAAAACCCGTCAACAACAAGAACAGCAAGTGGATAGATGTGATAACCAAAACTTTGTTTGTTTCTTGATGAAATCATTCAACCCACAACACAAAAACACAAAACGGTGAAAACCCAAAAGGAAGATTGAACTTAAAAACCCTTTTTGGTGGTAACCCAGAAAGTTCTTGTTCACTCTTAACTCGAATTTCTGTTTGGATAAAGAGAACAAAAAAAGAGCAAAAAGAGGGAATAGGGATTGAGATAAATATGGAGGAGGAGGAGGAGGAGTAGGGTGTGAAATGAAAGCGAAGATTTGGTGGATTACACGTAATGTAGACGAATTGGGAGCTGGGATCTTATCTTCAATGGATAACGATGGGTTTGCGATCGCGTAATGGTTTATTAGCATCTGGCGTGTTGCTACCAATCTTTGGAGTTTGGCTTTCTTTATGCGGCAATTTGGTGGAGCCTTTCTCTTTCTTCTTTAGGGTGTGACGAATTTCAATACAGGAATGATTGATTTTTTTAGCAAATTGTATACATATCCTACACTCTTTTCCTAATTGCAATTACACCTTCCTACTCCCTAATAATTAAGCAATTGACACGATATTTTTATCTACGAGGCTCGATAGATTTGACCTACTAATCTGTACTAATTGAACTTTCAAACTCATACAATTATGTTACTATTGTATAAACATCCTAGACTTTTTTTGTAATTATACCATCGAATCTTAATTCTAAAAATTAGTCTTTCTTATGATAGATTTGATCTATTAACTTATAGTAAATGGACTTACTCTTACAATTATGTAAGTTTGACGGAATAATTTCTCATTGGAAGTTTGATATTATAATTTCAATTACTATTATATTTTATGGTTTTTGAAATTTGTCATTCCCCCCCCCCCCCCTTTTTTTTTGAAAATGTTATTATTGATTTGTGTAATGTGATTGTTTCTATTTCGAGGAGATTCAGAATTATTGAGTACATATTAGAAAATAAAAACCTAAACAATTAAGTTACGGTGTGAATATGTCACTTTTTAAGAAGATTCAAGTTCTCTTGCATCGTTCCTTAAAAGATCTCTATCCCCTAAAATATCTCTCAAACTATCGCCCTTCTTTAAGTCAATTGCTTAGACAAATATATTTTTGAGTCTTTATTGGTGTTGTTGTATTGTGATATGCGTGAAACAGTACAGAACCGTTTGAAACGATGATTACACCATACCATAATAAAAACCTCTAACTACAATAATCACTATTTTAAAACTCTCAATTTGCTATAGTATTTTCTATTTGCCACAAATTTTTTTTATTTAACATTCATATTTCTTTATTCTATGCTATATTATTTACTATTTTCTTCTCAAACTAAAATAATTTACATCACAAACACAAACTATTATAATCAAAATTAAAATAACCTACACTCCAAACATAAAATATTAATTATAATAATAAGACTATAATAACTAACCTCCTACAAACATAAAATATTAATTATAATAATAAGACTATAATAACTAACCTCCTACACCGTGCTTAGATTTAAATTTAAAACTAGATATCTAATTTATAATGAAGTGAGATTTATTTTAACATTTATCCAAATAAACACAACACATACATTTCTATCTAATTTAATAAAGAAAACTTCTTTTAACTTTTATCACATAAGTTGAAACTTAGAGAGAATAATAACCTTTTACTTGTTTTTAATATTTAGAAAAAGTATTAAAATATAATTAGCCAACAAAAAATTAATGATCATAAATAAATATTGGGGGTTTTATTGAAATAGAGTGGTTGGGAAAAGAATTTAGGGAAATGGGGTTGTTTTGAAAATAATTAGGGAAATGGGG
>JBBPDJ010000021.1:13965159-13977034 GCA_037974625.1 Cucumis cinereus
AAACACTAAATAAAATCAAAACTACCCCATTTCTCTAAATATTTTCTAAATCCACCCTATTTATACAATTTTCCCATAAATATTTGACTCTTCAATGAACCTTTAATAATGAACAATAATCTCCATCTCTGACGTGACCCTAAGCCCTAAAATAAATATATTAAGTAAATAATTATTTAATAATTTTGATCTAAAAGTTTCAGTTTGAGTTTTGTAGGGACCGACCACCGGAAAAAGGTGGGGTCCTCCAAAAATAGGCGTATGCCGCTTAGGACGGCGGGCACACGGTATTCTTTAGTAAAAGGCGAAAGAATAGTTCGCTCTGTGCCCACCGCACGGCTTCGTGGACTTTCACGGTAACATTGGAACGGTTTATATAGTGGCTAAGCGATCCACTAAAACGTTTCCTTCCGATGTGGGAATTCCCCAACTCATTATCCCCATTTATTACCAATTCTATGTTCCCAAGTTCCAATTCTTTTTTATTTTTCAACTTCCCAAGTTGGTAATTTATTAATTTAATAATATTTTCCCCACCAATTTTTTGTCATGAGTTTTACAGTAATTAATAAAGTCTTTAAATGTTGAAAATAATTTTTTTTTAAAAAAAAAAATCCATTTTTTATATAATTAATCCAGTATACAATTTAAGCAATTAAATTTTATAGTGTACTTAGTTGAACATCACATTATAGACAATGGTTCTTTGTCTAATCACTTAAGCAAATGATTAAGGTTCACTTCAAACGCCACATCAGTCAGTTGTCTGATAGAAAATCGTATTTGATTCAAGATTTGTGTTAATAGAGTATGGGGATGAATAGATTTTCCTCATGTAAACCAACAATTAACTCCTTTCCAAACATTGATTTTGACAGAGGTTTCATGTTGACTGAATAAGTCTACAATTGATGTTCGTAGGACGTGACTCACTTCTTCAACACAAATTCAATATGAACTTCTAATTCTTCTTAAATTGAGTTAAAAAAAATGGTTCACCCACGAGTATTATATTAAACATTTATGAAATATAACATCTCTATACATATAGAACAAAAATGAATTTAACCATTTCAAAGTCACTCTTATTCATAGTTTATAGATAATTTAAGATATTTCTGTTTTTTGCCACATTATATTTTCTTCTTTTGGATTTTTCGCTTTTTACAAAATGGGGATATTGAAAGCAAATATCCGTCTAGAGACCACCCCCCATTTTAATAAAAATTCACTTGTATGTATCCTTATGAAACAATACTTCCCATGGTCCATTTAGATTAGTGAAACTCGATCAACCTAAAAGGAAAAGAGAAGTGTTTGAATAAGTCCACAACTAAACCACAATAATTTTATGTCGTATTAAAGCTAAGAAAATCTACAAAAGTAAAAAGTGAAACAGAGAAGGAAAATAAGTGAAAACCTATCGAGTCCATGAAACGATGGGTCGTTCCTTCCTAAAACTTATTATAAATTTTCAAGTCATAAAGCTCTTAATGAGTCTATCAGTGAGTGTTCTATCATAAACGTCGATGCTCTTGGACTAGAAACATTGGAAACAAGTCCAGACTTTCTTGATTTTTCTTTTTATCTTTGGAAAGCATGCTACCACTATGGTGCATGTGATGTAATTAAACCACATCATCTCATTTGTTACTTTTCGAAGAAACCACATGTGGGTGTATTATAAGTAATTAAGTTGGGATACGACCATTTTCTTCCATCATTTCAGAAAAAAAATATTTATTCTTTTCAAATCCCATGAATTATAAAGGAATAAGTCACTACATCTGATTGAACCTCTTCCCATGATAGTTTTTTGAAAAGTTGTCAATTAGTTTCAAGTTTACCTGTTTTACATAGGTCATCAATTAGATGATTAAAGATTTAGATGTTCAATTTCAGATTGTACGATGTTTGCTCATTGAAAAGTTATATTTCTTTAAATAACCAATACAAAACTCATCTAAGAAAGAAACCGTACATACATGAATATGCAACAATACCATAAGATTAATTTAAAGTACCATATAACTTTTTTGCATCATCAACCTTGTCTGCTTGGAAAAAGCCTTCTTAACAAGGTACTATATGTTATCACCCATGACCCATTTTTCCATTTGAAGCATTTTATTGTAAAGTTTCGTTGCTTCTTCCACCTACCAATTTCTAAAATACCCATTGATTAACACATTTTAACTAATCACATCAAGTTCACATTCCTTACTTGGGATACTAACGAACAATTTCCTCGCACTATTTAGGTCGCTAATGAAACAAAATCCCTCAATCAGTGAATTATAAGTAGCCAAATCAGGAACAGTACATTTTTAACCATCATCTTTAACAAACTTTTTAGTCTCGATAACTTTTCTTCCCTTGCTAAGTATATGATCACCATACGAAATTTGATCACATTTTGTCGAACATCTCATTGAACAACTGTTTAACTTTCTACTACTGTCCAACATAGCAAAATACATGAATCAAGGAGTTACAAGAAATAACTTTCATCTTCTTGAAGAGTTCTTTGGCATCATTTTCACCGGCACCCACCAGTCGACCCGACCCGACCATCGTCTTCCCATCCTCCGGCAAACCAACTTCCCTAGTCACCGAAGGTGCCACCTCGCCGAGCACCCCTTTCACCGGAACTCCAAAGACTAGATTTCCCACATATTGTAAAAAATATAATAATTGTAGTTTAGTTCTTTAGCTTAAAAGTAATTATTCAACGTGTTTAATAAATAGTGTTACTAATTTAATACTGTAAAAGAAAACTAGAGACAAACGATGGTAGAGCCATTTGATCTTCAATTTCGGATATATATTTTTTAAAAAAAAATATGTTTTTTTTAAGTAGTTAAATTTTAAATTTAATTTCAATTTAGTACTTAAGTTTCGAAAGGTTATAAATTTAAATTTTGTTTTTAAGTTTTGAGATTTATATTTTTAACTTTGATTTTTTTTTTCACTAAATACTCACTTTTAGTTATAGTTGATTAATTAATTTAAACAAATTATAATTAAGTAAGTTTCACTACTTCTAAATCAAATCTAAATTAGTTTTTTATTTTCACTTTGTAATTATCTTAAATTAATTAATAAGAATTAAGACAAAAATTAAATGAAGTATTTAGTAAAAAAAAAAAAGATTAAAAGTGTAAATCTTGAAACTTATGGACCAAACTGAAACAAAGTTCAAAACTTAAAATAAAATTGTAATATGCTAAAACTTAAGAAATAAATAAAAATCAAACTCCTGATTTAAGAATTAAAAATGGAACTTAATAATCAAATAAAAATTATATCCAAAACTTAGGGATAAAACTCCTAATTTAGTACAAATTTTGTAAATATTTTATTTAAATAAAACATGAAAGTTTTCGAAAAGAGATAATTGTATAAAAGCTCTCAATCTCAAGACCCAAAATGGTTTTTGTCCCTCATAGGTTTAGGTTCGGTCTCAATCGAAAAATAAAACGGAGCACCTAACAACCTATCTTCACAGACCAAGAACTACGAAATCGTCCCTTTAAGGAGATTTCACTTGGAAAAGAAAATGTTTCATACTAATGGATTCACACTTTTTAAAAGTTAAGAATTTTGTCATTTTGCTTACATCATCATTCGTTAGAATTATAAGATTATCTTTAATTTTTTTTTTCATCTTCCTCTGCGGGTTTGCATTGCATAGGGTATTCTTCTTCACGAGTTTTTTATCTCCCGATGTCTAGCATGGGCGTTTTCAATCTCAACAGTTTTGTGTTGCAAAGATAGAGAGAGAGGGAGGACAGGAGACCAATCTGTACGAGAGAAAAAAGTGAGAGCGAGAAGCCTACCTTACATATGAGATTATGTTTCGATAATCTTACTTGAATATGATCCAAGTAAGAGGTAAAAAAAAATCTCAATTTTAAAAAGTACGACATGTTTCATTTTTCCCACTAAATTTTAGCTCAAACATTCATTTTAGAAAATAGTACTAATTCACCGACCAAATTGCTCGAATGTGTGATTCAATTTGGTTTTCATAAACCCAATTGACTTTTCCTTTTGGATTAAAAACAAATTCAATTTCCCACTTCCAAAAAAACAAATTCATTATTAGTTTAATATTCAACTTAAAAATTGTTAAATTATACCAAATATCCATGGATAATTCGTCATCGTTTTCTTAAAATGAGCTCACCTCAATGTTAACTGTTTAAGATTTTTCAATCATAGAGATGAGAGGTTCAATTTCATCTTCACAGTTATACTAAAAAAATCGCCATAGTTTTTTCCTAAAGTTTTAAGATACTCAGATTTTTCCTCACATGAAGTGATAATAATTAATTTATTAGAAGAGTGACATAGTCTACCTCACCCTACACAAATTGGGATTATATCATATTAGCTTAATGATTAGTTGATTGAACTTGTTTTAGCTGATATCGTTAGGTTGAATTTTACCAGATTCTATATCAGACCATGTTTACTAATACTTAATCAAAACTACTACAACCATACCATAACGAGTTTCCATTAATGTGTCAATCTTAATGGATCTTAATCACATATATTAAGTTAAATGATCAATAAACATATGGACTCATATCCCACCAACTCATTTAAGACCAGGGGTGTTTATGAGTTGGATTGACGGAAAGACTTTCTAGACTCAATCCAATTGTTCTGGTTGTAAATTTCACAAACCAAACTCTTGTTAAAAAATGAACTACGAAACATTTGGATTGGGTTATTTAAGTTATTTATTTAATTTCTGTTCTAAGAAGAAGTAAAATATTTATAAATAATTTTTTTTTATTTACTTATTTTCATATATTAAATAATTAAATTAACAACACAAGTTCAATTTAAACAATAAAAAGTTTTCCTCCCTGGTCTTTTTTGGAGATTTTGGGGAATTAAATACAACTAAAATAGGTTTGTTTAGATATTTCGGAGATTTGAAATTTTGGTATATTTTGTAAATATTTTGATTTATTATGATATATTTGAAAATGTTCTGAAACTAAACTTACAATTCGAACATTAAAATACAATTTTTTGGCCCAAAAATTTTATTCTACTTTTATAAAAAAATTTATTTTTAAATATAATAAAATAAATCAAAATACTTAGAAAAACATAACCAAATATTATCATTTATATCGCAATCTTAAGCGTGATATTTGACTGCATTTATAAATATTTTTAGGAGTTTTATCATTTAAAATATTTTTTATTATATCCAAAAAAAAGAAAAAAAAGAAAAAGGAAATTTCTCGTCGCCAAAAAAATATCACTAAAAAACGATTCATAGTCGATTCATACAGTCCAGGCGTAATCCCCCATCAAAGCACCTTCGAAGAACACCATTTCTTTTTTGGCCCACCTAAATCCTCCATGCACTACTATTTCTCTCCCCCCTATCAAATTCCTCATCAATTTCGATCGTACTAACGCGACTCTCAAGGAATCGACAATCGACTTTCCGTTCTCTTCAGTTGAGACCAATTTCTCTTCAACAATCTGCTACAATTTTTCTTGCCTTTGATCTGCGGCAGAAGCTAGAGGGATCCTCGATTGTTTCAAACCACTCTAGAAGCATTCGATTCGTTTGAAGTTTTCATTGAGGAGTCGTCGTTCTTCGTTTCAGGTTTCGGTGAAGGAGTATTCGTTGTAGCGATATTTGTGTAGGGACTGATTCTGTTTATGGCTACTGTATTTGGAATTCTATTGCTGAGCGTCCATAGTGAGGGTACTGCCTCTTTAACTTGATTTGGGTTTTGATTAATATTAATGCTATGTGAGTATTTTTTTTTTTCTTGTGTGTTTTTGTTTTGCATTATGGTGTTTTTAGGTTGTTTCTATTTGTTTGGTAATTTGGGGTTCTTTTATCGGTGTTAGAGTGGAATTTGCTTTGTTTATTGAAGGGTATTCTTGTTTGAGTGTGTTTTGGTGGTTAGGTTATGCTTTGTCGCTTTCTTGTTGAGGATTTATGAATTTAAGGGAAAAGGAAAATGTGATTATCTGTGTTAAGAGATAGGAACATGTAGCGATTTTTCTTCTTGTTTCCTTGGGGGGTTTTGGTTTTGTTATCTCCCGCCACATCCTCAATGATTTTATCATGTTTTTTTTTTTTTTTTTTTTTGCTTTTAAGTTATGCAATTCGATGTGTATGGTTAGTAGACAATGTTTTTGTAGTTTATATATTGAATCAAAGGTTGAAGATAATATTTGTTCTGTGGCAGTTTGGTTCGACATTGATGTTCAATGGCAATGTTAAGGAGTACTTTTCCTTTTGAAGTATGAGGAAACGCTTGGTCAGCGAAACAAATAGGTGGTTGCTGAAGGTTCTATAGTAAACGAAAAGCCCTGCTGTTTTAATAAGAAAGCAAAGCAGGCAAGTGTAGACCAAAAAGCTGAATGGATTGTAATAAAGATGAGGCTGCAAGGGCTAAAGCGAAAGCTGAGGAGAAATTTACAGCAAAGGACATAGTAGGGGCTAAAAAATTTGCTTTGAAGGCACAAAATTTATATCCAGGACTTGAGGGTGTCTCTCAAATGTTAGCCACGCTTGATGTCTATATTTCTGCAGAAAACAAAATAAATGGAGAAGTAGATTGGTATGCGATACTTGGTGTGAATCCACGAGCTGACGAGGAAACGGTCAGAAAACACTACAGGAAGCTAGCTCTTATTCTTCACCCTGATAAAAACAAGTCTATAGGAGCTGATGGGGCTTTTAAGCTTATTTCTCAGGCTTGGAGTTTGTTGTCTGATAAATCAAGAAGAGTAGTATATGACCAGAAGAGGAATGGTAGCATTAACAAAACTATTTCAGCTTCAAGGGGGAGTTCATCTTCAGCATCTGGGAGAAATGGTTTTTACAATTTCACAAAAAGTGCTACTACTTCAAATATGAAGAGACAGAAAAGTGCATTGCGATCAGATCATTCTTCAGCTTCATCTCAGAAACCAAGACCAACCTTTTGGACTGTGTGCCATCGGTGCAAGATGCAGTATGAGTATCTCAGAGTCTATCTGCATCATAATCTTGTTTGCCCCAACTGTCATGAGCCATTTTTTGCTATTGAAACGCCCCCACCCCCTGCAAATGGTGTGAAGTCTAATGGATGGGATTTTACGCAGCCAAGTTATCAAACTGGCAGTAAAACTGCATATAGTCAAGGGAGGAATAATACTGCCTCATCATCAAATCAGTCCACACATAACCAAAACAACTTTCAATGGGGTCCTTTCTCAAGAACGGGTGGTGCTTCATCTGCTGCGCAAGCTGCAACTGTAGTTCAGCAGGCATATGAGAAAGTGAAAAGGCAACGTGAGGAGGCACAAGCTGCCAAAAGAGAGGAACGAAGAAAGCATCAGACGTCTAGGAAAGCCCCTGGTGCTTCATCTACAGGGCACTCTGGTTCTGCAAAGAGAAGAAGAGGTATAGATGACATTTCTTCTGGCTCCCATGCAAGAGATATGACCAATCAGTCAAAAACTGGCCTGGAAAGGACCAGGTTGGGTAATCTGTCTGGCTATACACAGGGTAATAAAAATAGAAATACCAAGCTCCAGAGCTCTCAGGATGCCTCTCTTATTGAATTTCAGAATTTATTAATCAAGAAGGCCAAGGTGGAAATAAGGAAAATGTTACGTGGATTTAATTCACCAACTTCAACCACTGGTGAGGTCAAAGAGGGAAATGGGAACGAGAAGGTAACTGGGAAGAGAGAGGCAACTCCAGTGAGTGATAGAAAAGATAAGAAAGACATATCAATCGAACTTCTGAATTTAAAGAGGGAATCACAGTCAGTGATTGGTTTTCCTAGCAATTCATGTTCCCGTGAAGCAGTAACGATGGTAATAGATGTCCCTGATCCGGATTTTCACAATTTTGATAAAGACTGTACAGAAAGCTCTTTTGGAGATAATCAGGTCTGGGCTGCTTATGACGATGATGATGGCATGCCTCGACGTTATGCCTGGATTCAAAGTGTAGTATCTTTGAACCCATTTAAAATGAAGATTCGTTGGCTAAACTCAATAACCGATAATGAATTGGGTTCACTGAGCTGGATTAGCTGTGGTTTTCCAAAAACATGTGGGAGATTTAGAACTGGGAGGTGTGAGATTTATAGCTCCCTTAATTCTTTTTCACACAAGGTCAGATGGTCAGGCACATACGGAGACATTTGCATATATCCCAGAAAGGGAGATGTATGGGCTCTTTATAGGAATTGGTCCCCTGAATGGAATGAACTGACATCAAATGAGGTAATACACAAGTATGACATGGTAGAAGTTCTTGAGGATTATAACAAAGAAGTAGGTGTTATTGTTTCTCCCCTCGTCAAGGTGGCCGGTTTCAAGGCTGTATTTCATCAGCATTTGGATCCAAACCAAGTAAGAATGATCCCTAAAGATGAGATATTTCGGTTTTCTCATCTTGTACCTTCACGGTTGCTCACAGGTAAAGAAGCCCCAAATGCTCCCAGAGGTTGCAGGGAACTGGACCCTGCAGCCACTCCAGTTGATCTTCTTCACGTTATAGAAACTCCAAAGGAAGAAATCATAGAGATTGAGGATTTTAAACCACAAAGTTCTGTGATTGAGATCGTAGATGTTAGTGACGAAAAAATGGAAAAGAAACCAACGGAAGCAAGAAAAGTGGATATAGTGAAACCTGTAGCGATAGAAGTTGCGGAAGATGTCCTAGAACTTAAACTGGTCAGGAAAACGGTGCACACTAATGAAATGCAAGTTTCTTGAACATGGATTATTTATTCCTCATCGGCATGAATGGTAAACTTTGTGGAAGCTGATTGGAAACAGTTGACATCTTTAGCATTCTGACTTTCTTTTTTCCTCTTCAAGGATTTCTTAGATGGATCCGTACTTGTAAATCATTCCTTTTGTTGTTACTTTGCCTTTGAACTTTAAGATCCTTTTAGAAGGTTAATTTTTATACCCTTTTACGTTACTGTAGCCGCTCGTGGAAGCACCCTCGTATATATTTCATGCTAAAACAGAACTCCATTCCTTGGATTTGCAAGTTCTGTATATATTCCCTCCCATAGCTGTTTTACAGAGCCATCAGTTTGTGACCTACTCAAGTAAGCATGAGTAAGTAATTACTTTCCAAATCTCTTTTTCTTTCTGCTGAATGCATAGTATTCTCAATTCTTTATCACCTCTCACATGATAGCTTTTATATATTTGTCTTTAGAATCATGTTCTCGAGCTGATTATATTGTATACAATATCACTGATTACAGTCCTCACTCCAAAACTTCAAAGTGGCTTTTTTTGCTGCTTTCTCTTGACTTTGGTTCCTGTTTCATATAAAGATAATGAAGAGGGTGCATTTTTGAACGTGTCGGACGCTTTGTTTCGATGCATATGAGAGAAGAGGCCGTAACGAGAATCAGGTGTTTTTTTTTTTTTTTTGGATGTCTTTGAGTTCTCTCTTGTGTACTTGGCCACTCCATTCTAACACGTAAGTTTGATCTGCATTAGTGTTTAGAGGGTTCCTTCACTTTGACTGAATATTGCAGAATATTGCTTTTGGGGATGGATTAAAAGTTTGATGCATGTAATGGGTTTAATCAACCCATGAATTCATTATAATTCATAAGTTGTCTTGAAACTATCAAGTCTATAGAAACCATCTTTTCCATTTGATATTTGTCTTGGTGATAAGTTTGTAATGATACGAAATCATTTTAAAGTTTGGGGAATTTTGTTGTACATCTATGGATATGAACTGGTAAAAATTTGAAGTATTGGCGATTTTGACTACCATGTATTTACCAGAAGGAAGTGAATAGTTTTCTTTCCATTATACTTCCTAAGTCACCAGTATTTGCAATCAAAACGTTTCCAGTCTGATTTGATTTAGACAATTGGTTAGGGTTTAGTCCATGGTGGCTACCTATTGACACTTAAATGTTGTAGGGTCAAAACGGACTGTTCCTACCTGCTCATTAGACTTCCTTAAATTAATCTATTAATGTAATAGAAGAGCGCAATAACGGATCAAATGAATATTAGTTGGATTTTGGGAGTGAATAGTTTTATTAGATGATTTTGAGTTATTTAAAATGAAATAAGTGAAAGTAGTTATTACTTGTATTGATTTATTTATGATGGTTTATGATTTTAATTGATACAGTTATTAGTCGATACGACGAAGTATAATTGTCTTATTATTAGGATCTTTTCATTCTATGCACTTGTTTAAGAAGGTTCTTATTTATAATTTTATATTTTATGCTTTTAAGGTTGAGTGTGAATGTTGACATTCATTAATATTTATCGATGGTAATTCATACGTATGAAGTGAAATAACTTCTACTACTCCATACTTTATAAATATATTTGATAATATATATGATATAATGAAAACTCTTTTTAAGAATAAAAAAGAACGGTAAAATTAGTAATGGATGTAAAGTTTTCAAATGTAACGTTAACTACACACAAATAGTGTTATATTAACATAAATTGTACTTATTCCACTTTGAAGTTAACTTTTACATATAATAAATCTATTTTGTAGTGTGAAGATACGAAGGAGAATTTTTACTGTTATAACTTCTTGTTACGAATCACATCCATACATGAATAATCACATTCATTTGATATGTAATCATCAATACAAAAAGAATCAACAAATACTTAAATTCGAAAAGTCGTGTCTCAAAGATTGAAGAATCTAATAAGTAACTACTTGCATCCAATGAGCTGTGTTTCGTCAATATAAGGGTACACCTCTATTGTTCTAACATTTTCCAACCAATATTAATTGAAAAGTCATGTCCTAAGATAGGAGGGCAAAGTATCCATTTACAAAAAATGTAAGGACACCAAAAATGGAATGCAAAAATTCTCCGTCTTTTCCTTCTTTCAATATAGTATAGATAGGTATAGATATAGATATAGATATAGTTGTTATAGAGAAATTAAAATGGAATAAGAGCAAGAATGACCAATTTTTTTTTATAAAAAAAATTATTTTAATTTTCAGGAATTCAAAATGTTGATTTGTTTCTTTATTTACATAATTTTACTTTATAAATTTTTTGTTTGCATTCCTTTAATTCTAACATTTTCATTTAATGCTCATCTTAGGAGATTTCTACTAATTAGTTTCTTTTGTTTCATTTTCTTTATTTGAATTTCTTGTGCACAAATCTTTTATTTTTATATTGAATTTCTTTCATTTTTATATACTTTCTATTTTATGTATATATACACAAGTAAATATTTTAATTTAATTACATAATATGTACATCATATTAATCTATATATATTTCATGTACTTTGTGATATATATATATATATATATATATATATATATCATATAATAATAATGCTAAAATAATTATCTTAAAAAGTAAGTGAATTAATTATTTTGTAAAAATAATAGAAAGTATATTTGATACGACAACTTTCAATTATAAAAATAAAAAGAAATATTTGCAAATACAGTAAAGTATTATTAATATATGTCAATAGAAACTAATTAGTACAAATATAGTAAAATATCGTACTATCAAATTTGATTATATTTGTATATATATATATTGTAACGCCCCAGATTTTCAACCTTAACCCAAGGTCGTTACAAGTAAAAATCATTAAAACCATTTTAAAGACAAAGGCAAATCAAAATAAATAAGATTTCAAACGTTTAATCAGTAATGATGGAAAGATAAGAAAAAGAAACGGGATCCCTAAAATAGTTTTCTAATCAAAATCGTTAATAATAAAAGAAAACCAACAACAGAAAACAAATGCCAAAAAATCGTAAGCGGAAGCAAAACAGGTCTCCTGGTCCCTCCTGATATGGTCACTGGATTCACTTGCCCCTCGCCGG
>JBBPDJ010000021.1:13977134-14007145 GCA_037974625.1 Cucumis cinereus
AATCTAATTCGTAGAGAAAATTCTACGAATTAATTCCTCATGAATGCTCCAAAATAATCCTATACATAACAATTTTTTCAAAAATTGTTAATCAAATTTACCCTTCCAAGTATTTCTTTAATCTTATCGATTCGTTGTCGACGCTTCGTAGGTAAAATCCTACGAATTAATTCTAGCCATAGCTACAAAAAAACCTTCAATTAACTAAGAATCCCAAATTAATTCTCAATTAACTTTATTGGGTATCCAAAAATCCAAAACAAATATTAAATACTTAAAAATATCAAATCCGGGTATTAAATGACATCGGCGAACGAAGAAGCGAAACGATTGGGCGAAGCAAATGTCGGAAACTGACAAAATAAAAATAAAGAAAACAAAGAAGGGTGGGGGGCGACGGCGGGCTGTTGGAGAAGAAGAAAAAAGAAGAATTTTTGTTTTATAACTTTAGCGCTTTCCAATGCAACTTTAGGTTAATTATGAATTTATTTTGGAATCTAATTTGTTTTGGGATGTTAATTATTTTGGTGTTACATATATTTTGCAGTTTTTTTTATTTAAACCATTTTTCTATTTTTCCTTTTAAAATAATTTCTTTAATTAAAAATATTTTCTTTTAATTAAACTAATAATTGCTGCCCTGGCGGGCAGAGACTGACCGAGTTGCCATTATCTTGGTTTGACGCGGACACAAGACCCAGTCAACGTGGCAACTAAACAACCAATCAAAATCTGCCACGTATAAAAACTACGTGTTAAACGCTACAATATAATGTTTCCAAAAAAATAAAAGAATCCTGATTTGTTAAGTTTGTTCGTTGATAAATCTGACGAATTCGCGGTAATCTGAAGAATTCATCTCCATTTTTCTGATCCAAAACTCATTTGCGCCTCCCAGATCTCCCTCTCAAAGATGGTATTTTCCTTATCCTCCCCTCTTTACATTCTTCTTCTTCCTTACCCTTGATTCTTTCCTCTCTAGGGTTTTCTATTTGAGATTTGATCATTGCGGATTTCGATTTATGTCGGTTTATGATTTGATTGATGTGTTTTGTAGACGACATCGCGGCGTCTTGCGGATCGGAAGGTGGAGAGGTTCGAGAAGAACATTTTGAAGAGAGGGGCTGTGCCTGAGACTGCTACAAAGAAGGGAAAAGATTACCCTGTTGGCCCTATTCTTCTTGGATTCTTCGTTTTTGTCGTCATTGGATCATGTGAGTTTTAGATTCTGGAATGCTAATTTCTTCCTTTTCTCTTTCGTATGTTCATGCATATATTTTGGCATATTGTGGACTTTTTTATTGTGTGATTACATTAATCATCTATTAGGAACATGATATCTAGCCCTTCTTTGTAAATTCTCATGAAGACCCAAACGCAAAGATTGGGAATTTATGTACATATATATATGCTACATATTTGAATGTATTTGTAACCTTTGTTTCTAATGATGGGTAGAAAGAATTCATCCATTTTTTGTTGAAGGGAGTGCGGCACTGGTTCCAAAGTTGTTCGAGATTCGATTTTATTCATACTTTTCTGGTTCAACAGATGACCCACGAACAATTTTCATTTAAAATTTCTAAGAAGCACAAATGCTTTAGTTTTTTAAACTGGTTTTAGACACTTGTTGGTGCAATATAAATATGTCAAACATGCATAGAACCGTTGTTGTGTAGACTATGTTCTATTAAGTAGACTTCATGCATAGAACCGTTTTTGAGTATACTATACTGAAAAGACAATAATGATAACTTTGAGAGTGTAATAGTTGAAGCTAAGTTTTCTAGGCACACAATTGCATCAACACGTTTAATTTGATTTTTCTTTTGTCTTTTGGAAATAATATATATTTAAAACATTTTATATTTTGACCTTGCCGTGTCGGTGTTTTGGGTTAGTATCTGTGTCTTGTATCTATATACTTCTTAGTTAAATCTTGAACGATTGTTGATGAGGTTTATTTTGATGAATGAAGTGGTTTTTGGTTGTGTACCTGTGGGCTGATCTTGTGTTCCATTGTTGGAATTGTGCAGCTCTGTTTCAGATAATCAGGACGGCAACAGGTGGAGGAATGGCATGAGAGCCATCTTCAATTCTGATGAGAGGGGGGTAGCAGAAGAGGCAGGACATAAGGTTAAAACTTATTGAGTTAATTTGTTTGTACTCTCTGTTCTCTGCCTATTTGTGCTATCCTCTAGGAGAAGTTTGGTAGTGTAGAAAGAAAGTAAGAGTAAGTAAGACCATTTATGGTCATCCTGTGAAGTACTCTTATTAAAAAAAAAAAAAAGTAATTTAAATAACAGTGCACATAAGTGCTATGCTATCCTATATCTAATTGTTTTGTTCATTGTTCATGTCATGATCTCTCGAGTCCATAGGTGCACTTCCTTTTGCTTGTGAGTTTGGAAAAAAAAATGCACTCACTTTTGTAACCCTCTTTCAAGCACTTTTTACCTGTCTCACTTCAAGCCCAACCCAAGAATTTCATAGGAAAATTGCCATAAATACCATGTATTTGTAGGGCTTTTAATTATAAACCAAACCAATGTGAAAACCAATTCTCCTCGTTTATCATGCCTACTCTAGGCCCCATGGTTTACTTAAGATACATTGTTGGCCTAGTGGTTAGTAAAGGACTATGGTTCAAAAAAACGTAGAGGGAATGCTGGCCAGCCTCTTGAGCTATTACTTGAATACCCATCCTTAGTTATTAGTTTATACAATGGACCACAATATATTGACCAAGTCTTCTAGGTTTGAAATTGAAGTCTCTTAATCTTACAAAATTTCTTCTTAGGCTTTTATAGCCATTATATTAAAGCTTAAAATACTCGTCGCATCATAAACTCTTATATGACTACCTTGTGTAATGCAAATATAATTTAGAATTCGTGCTTATTTAAGAAAGAATCTAAAATAGGTGATCATTAGGATCACCTTATCCCAACTTCTTTGCATTCCCTATTGTTTCAAAAGTGGAACAATTCTTTCCGGTTGGTTTGTGGCTTTAGGGCTTGGAGAGACGATAACAACCGCACTTTTCTAAGACTGCTATAACAATCAACTTAAACAAAAGTACCAATTTATTTTTATAAATTATAAAACTTAAATGAAATAAATGTTCAAATACCGTAAAGCTTTATGATGTCCGGGTAAAAAAGTCACTTTGTTGGTTCTTTTAAAGAACTTTACTTTTACATTTATGCATCCGTAAGGTAATGACTATGTTAATAGTTTTAGGAAAGTTGGGTCGTTATAGAGACCTTATGTGTTACTGGGAGACCTTCTGCATTGATGATAGAAAATTTAGAGCCTCAAATCTTCACTCTCACCTCCACAGAGAATACATGTAGAAATGTCCACATGGATGGAACCTAGATTTTCCTATCCGTACCCCTTTTCCACGCAGTGTCAGTATAGTTACCATTTAAATACAGCATTATAAATTTTTCTAACAAATACAATAATATTTTATTTGCCAATATATAATTAAAATGTTAAGCTTTCATAATTTTTAAGTTAAAATTTGAATGTAACGTCATTCTAGTTTTTGAATATTACAACATTGAGTTTGTGAGTTAGATTGCTCATTTTAGGCCTACATATTACAACAAAAATTATGGATGTCAATCCACAGCACAAAAAATATAATTGCCCATCTATGTCTAAATGAAGCAATCTTTTGTAGAACTTCCATCAACGATTAAGGATCACCACCTTCTTGCAAAACCTCCATTATAAATTCATACCTTTCATCTTACCCGACAAAGACAAATTCTTTGTCGAATACTCAATCCATCTACCTTTGTAATTTCACTAACTAAAAGGTCCCAACGTTCTTCTCTTGACTCTCTTTTGGTTATTTGTCGATAAAATGAAGCAATCTCTTGAATATTTTCATTAGCATTTGTAAGATGACTGCTCGTAACATTTTCAAGACCATTTATGCCACCATTAAAGGGTTAACAATCTTTCATTTTCTACTTGACCTAGTTGATGTATTTATTGTCCTTCCACTTCTTCACCTTCAACAATTGGTAGATCAGGAATGTTAAAACTATGGTTCCCCTCTTCTTGTTTCATTTTCTACTCACTCGTCACTGTTGACGACCAACTTTGGCAAGAATCATCAATGGTGACATGTTTCGACGACCACCTCCAACAACCAACTTTGGCGACTACCTTCGTCGTTCAATTTCAACAGCAACGATCGTCGACAACATGCTTCGATGATTACCTCCGACGTCCAAACTCTGATAACCACCTCCAATGAGTACTACCTTTAGTGGCCAACTTCGACGATCACTTTGAGAGACCAACTTTGATCACCAATTTCATCGATCATCTTGAACAACTAACTCTAACGATCATTTTAGTCAATCATAAACTAGAAAGAATTTGGTTAGTGAAAGCATTTATAAATACAAAATTGAAATCATTATTTTCTAAGTTTAATGGTTCTCTATCTGATACAGTAACTTTTAACATTAATAAAATAAAAAAAAAATAAACATATATCCAATTCAAACAAATTTGACAAAATGTAACCAAATATATTGTATTTTTTAATACGGATTTTATAAAATGTGTTTAACTGCAGAAACCTCCTTGAATGACATTTCATTATTTGAAAGTTCAACCATGGATGGATTCCATGATTGCATCTTTTCACCATTTCTTTGTTCAACACTTATTATAGGAATAGACCTCTAGATATTTTCATGATGATATTATATTGTCTTTCTCGAGCATAAACCTTTATGACTTTACTTTTGGTTTCCTTCAATAGACTTCATATCATTGTAATGGTTGTTTTCTATTGATTATGAGTTAAAAAAATCTAACGATTCGAAAAATTTGACAAACCCAATCTAACATACTGATTGAGTTGAGTTATCAACTCATTTGAGTTGGGTCGGTTAAAACAAACTGAAATTTTATAAGTTGGGTTGTTTGAATTAACCCAAAATTATTATTAATTTTTAAAAGTATATCTATACATATTTATTTTAATTTTATTTAATATGATCATGATTGTATTAGATAATTTATTTTCCAAATACTCCTAAAATAATTTTTAGCATTTTCTAAAGACTTTTTTTTTATAATATAAATTGAAATTGAGTTATTTATCTTAATTCCATATATGAAAATAATTAAATAAATTTTTATCTATTTAATAAATTTTACATAATTTAATAAAATTGTACATAATTTAATAAAATTTTACATTTTACATAAGAAATTTTTTCTATAACTATAGGAACTAAATTTAAAATTTAACTAAAATATTATTAATTGCGGATATTAATCATATCACTTATATTAATCTCAAAATTTGCTAGAAGAGAAAGATTCAAATTATAGCAAACATAACTCAACTGACATATAAATGTATTAATGACCAAATTCAAATCTTCCGCTCCTTTGTACTGAGGATTCAAATTAGATGGACATACATACCTGTGGCAAATTTTGTGCAAATGTGTCCCTTTAGGGGGCTTAATATAATGGTGGAAGGGAGGAAAGAAAAAGTGGAACATGAGAGATAAGAGGGTTTGATGTTAGCCAAGGAGACTGCCTACAAAAACCAAACTAACAGCAATTTCTTCACCCCTCTTTCTCTTTCTCTTTGTATTATTAGTTATATGCAGGCAAGTCATCCTTGGCTACAACATTACCCTCTACATTCTCATGCACCACCATTCTTTCTCATAAAACAAGGAAAAACATACACCGATAAAGTGATCGATATAGCTCAAATTCGTTGGAGATCAAAAGATCTGCATGAACCTTTCTTTTTTCTTCTTCTTGTTGTACTATTTTGACAGAGAATGAAGGTGAGTTTTATAGGGGAAGTTGAGGGTATGGGATGAGGCATATGAATGAGTTTTTGGAATATATTCTTACTCTGCCCATCCAGAAGAGAGAGATAAGAGATACTCATTTGCCCATTTTATTTTTTGTGGTATAATGAAACAGCTGATAGTGGAATCCATACTTGTCATCCTCCCATTACTACTTTCCTTTTCCCGATTAGAACTTTATGCTTTTGTGGACCTACTCAGCTTGCTCACTACTTGGTGCAAATTTTGCAGTAAGATCAACTTTTTTGGTGAGGTGAGGAGTTGTATATATGATTGAAAAGATTTGTAACTAAAAGTAGAAACCAATCTATGTGAATTCCTACTTTGCTTCAACTGGTGTATGCTATTTTGGAGTTTAATGTACTTGATGTGTGAGTATTTGGATGAGACTAGTTAGGAAGATCTATCCATAATCTTACCATGATTATAACTACATTTAAGACCATTTTTAGCCCTTAGTATTATTGTGTTTTTGTTAATCTTTGTTGCTTCATTGTTGGACTTTAGGCAAAGGATGTTTTCTCTTGACATGTAACTGAGTTATTTGTTTGCTTACTTCATGCATTGTCTTGAACCATTCGCTGCAAATGAATCAGAGCATCATTTCGCTCATCATTTTGACTTTGTCTCGAGCAGTTGGATGTTTTGCAACTTGGTCCTGGAAATGCATGTTTTTGTGCCTTGGACACGAGCATTTCAACTCTTAATGTGATGCTGATTATTCGACTAGCCTTTGCTTTAGGAAGTTGGTAGCTCGGTCTCGCCACTATATTAGGCCAACGTCATTTAAGCATGTCGACACATCACTTTTCAACATCGTAGTTTTCCACCCTTTTTACCCTAAGTCAAAAATTTTATCGAGATAAATTCAAACCTTTTCACGAAGCTAGAAACAAGCGAACAAAGCTTATTGTATGTTGTATAACTAAATCATTCCTACCAATTAGTTAAGCCATTACTAGCAACAAAATATTCTCATCTTTTATTTGGGACAACAAAATATTCTTTTGGACATTCTTATAATTAAGGTCTCATCTAATCATTCTCATCTTTCTCTCACTCTACGTGAACATTTCTAATCATTCTATGGTGCGTTCTAAGCTCTCACAATTAGTAACTTCGCTCTAGGTAAAATTTTTAAAATTTTATCCTATCACTAAAGAAGGTGCAAAAATTATGATATTAATTAACCCTAAACCTTAAATGCTAAAACCTCTCGCAACATCATTTTTTTTCTTTTTTCCTTTTCGAGTCCCTCCACTCAATCAATCTTTTATTTTAATAGAAAAGTTAATTACTTATGTATTATTATTGATAATCCATTTTTTTCCCAATCTATTTGTTTGGTTAAAAGTGGAGATGTGAGAAAAACGAAAAGAAAGAAAGTAGAAATTTTTATATTAGAATTTTAAATACAATTTGAGTGCAGGTGATATGTTATAACATATCAGTATAGCATTCGAATCTCGATTTTTGTTTTAGATCACAGTCACACCGTTTTCAAAACGTTTGCAGACAAGAAGTAGAATGATTAACTCCAAATTGTGAAATCGAGAGTGTTGTGAACTTCTAAAACCCGACATATAAACAGTAAATAGATTTAATCAATCCATTTAGTCACGTAATCTACAAACTTCTTGGAAAAAATATAAACAACTCCATTCCTCCAGGATAGGGAAGAAAAGAAGCTATGCTTATGCTCAATTGTCAGAAAGCGCTATGGATGTGGGAATTGAGATAAGAGTTGTTATTCTCTTTACCCATAATATCTAGAACACTCTACTCATTGTTTTTTTCTATTTTCTATTTTATTTTAATTATTTTTTTTAATTTTTTAATGATGACACTAAAGTATCCTTTTATCAATAAGAAGAGGTTCAAAAGATTGAATTGAAACAACTTGACCAAGATTTGAACAAATCCCAACCAATCATTACCACAATCACCAATAGTCCTGACATGAACAACTACCACCTTCAAAACAATGAAATCTATTTGAATCTCTCACAACAATTTTTCTCCTTGTGATCTTTGAAATAAACTTAATTGCATTATGACAATCTACACAAGTTCTAAGGTTCTTGAAAACTTTAATTGGAGTACCTGAAGGGGTTGAAATTATTCCAAATGCAACTGCAAGTTTCTCACTATGGTAAGATAGGTTCTGTTCTTTCTGTTCCAATTCCACATCATGTAACACAAAGTTTGTATCAGGTACATAACCAACTTCTTTCATTCTCTTCGACAGCTCTCTCAAATACTCGAGTATTTCCTTCGATTTCGGATGTGAGTTGTCTCCGACGGTAAACGCATGAACCTCTCTCTTGATCTCTATCCAACTCAACCCAGGCTTCTTCACTATTCTTCTACTATCCATAGTCTTTCTAATATTTGCTTCTTCAGCCCACCTACCTGCAGTGGCATAAACATTGGCTAGAGTAACATAAGTGGCTGGATTCTCGGGCTCTATTTCAAATAATGATTTTGCTGCTCTTTCGGCTAGTTCAAGGTTTCCATGTATTCTACAACCACCAAGTAAAGCAGCCCATAAAAACTTATCTGGCTTCATTGGCATTTTGTTAATTATGCTCTCGGCTTCTGTAAACCGACCAGCACGAGCCAATAGGTCGATTATACAAGCATAGTGATCAGCGGTATGAGTCAATCCATGCTTTTCCTTGATGGAGTGGAAATACTCAAGTCCCTTATCAACTAACCCAGCATGAGTACAAGCAGACAAAACTCCGACAAAAGTAATATGATCGGGCTTAGTGCCTGATTTAAGTAGCAATTCAAAGAAATTGAGGGCCTTGTCGTGTTGACCGTTTTGTGCGTGACCAACAATTAATGATGTCCATGAAACCAAATCGGGTCGGGGCAATGTTTCGAATACACTCTTGGCATTCTCAATGTTACCACACTTTGAATACATATGAACTAGAGCGCTCGCTGCAAATGAAAATGGGTTGTATCCTACACGCATCATGAAGGCGTGAATTTGCTTACCTAAATCCTCTGCTGCAAGATCAGCACAAGCATTCAAGACACCAGCAAATGTGAACTCATTTGGCTTGATATTTGAATTCATCAAGTGTCTAAATAAAGCAAATCCCTCTTCTCTCCTGCCGTCTTTGATGTACCTATCGATCATTGTTGTCCATGAAACGACATCTTTTTCCTCCATCTTGTCAAAAATGTATCTAGCTTCCTCTATACTTCCACATTTCCCATACATATCCAATAGGGAGCTCCAAACAACCTCATCTGAATCCAACCCCATTCTCATAATATGACCATGTATCTCCTTTCCCATGTGTAAACTTGGAATAGCTGCTGAAGCAGCTAGTGCACTAGATATGGTAAACTTGCTGGATTTCGAGTTCTCATGCTTTTGCATCAATCTATACAACTCTAACGCCTCTCCAGGACGGTTATGTTGAACGCAACCAGACATAATTGCTGTCCAAGAAAAGTTATCTCTCTCAGGCATTTTGTCAAACAAATTTCTTGCTTTTTCAAAATGCCCTCCTTTGACATACCCAGAAATCATGGTATTCCAAGAACACAAATCCCTTGCAACCATTTCATCAAAGACTTTCTCGGCGTCCACCAAGCTCCCACATTTAGCATACATATCAAGCAAACGATTCGAAATGTATAATCCGGGTATGAACCCGGAGGCTTTAATGTGGGCATGGACTTGTTTACCCTCTACAAGAGCTCGTTGTTGATGACAAAATTGTAATAAAGTCGAGTATATTGAAGCAGAGGGTTTCTCGATGTGATAGAGCAATTGAACCGCCTCTCTTAAACATCTTTGGCCGCAGAGAATGTCTATAGCTTCTTTGAATTGCTTGGCATTACAAAGACGGTTTATGTTGGCATCTTTCCCATCAAACAAGATAAATTTTTTCCCTATATGGGTTTGAGAAGGAGTAGTTAAATCTCTAGTTAAGACTCTTCGAGACAAATGTGGAACAACTTTTAGGAGCAGAAATGTCATAGCTTAGAGTAATTGACGAAACCCAGAAAAGAGAAGAATTGCTTCATTTCCTCAAGCTTGGAACAATTATACAGTGCACATTTCGCCAGCGAAATATGTTCATCCTTTTCATATCTCCTTTATACTGCAACCAAAGAGAGGAAAAACTTCATCACATAAACTCAAATCCAAATAAAAAATCATTTCAACTCCTCGATTCCCTGCTTCACCTAAATGAAAAATTGGAACTTGAAAAAAAAAATCCAACCGATCTTCGGGTTAAGGGATTATTAAAAGGCTTTTTTTTTTTTTTTTTTTTTTGGGATTCCTCCACCAAAACCCATCATCCAAGAACCCCTATTTTGAAATCTGAATCAGTGGAAACATAAGGGAAGAGAAATTCTCCGATGGCATCGAACAAATGAAACAAGGGATAAATTTTAGAATAAAAGACATAAGATGAAGAAGCAAAAGTCTCACATGAGAGACTTAACCTATTTTCCATTTATTCTCAGAACTTGATTCTGAAACTCGACGCCGACTGAGGCCTTGTAGTTAACATCAAACTCATTCCGACGGAATGGCAAGAGAAGCTTCGATTTCCCGATAGCAGAGTCTTCGATCAGAACAAGGTTGAACACGGCCACCATGGTTGTGGTCGGACGCCATTGATGAAGAGGACGAAGCTCGCAATGGAGGATTTTGTAGACATGTGAAGCTAAAGAGAACGAGGGAAGGGAAGGGAAGGGAGCGATTCTTTCAAATTAATTTGATCGAAACCCTCAGACGAAGGATTTTAGCGGTTATTTTACAAACCTTAATCCCGGATCGGTTTGGTCCGGTCTAGATACATTTAACAATCGAACCGAACCGAAAGAAAGTAGAGAAGTTGCAATGGATGGAGTTTTGGGTACATTGTTAGATTATTCCACTTTTAATTTTGCGTCCTAATAGGTTTTTAATGCGGTAAGTATAATGACTAGTGATTTTAAAGATAATAGTCAAGTGTGTAATAATATTTTTAAAAAATTACAAATATAGCAAAAGTCTATAGACTTGTATGGCGTACATGTGATAAACCACTAACTACATGACCTATTATTGATAGACAAAATATAGCAAAGTCTACATGGTCTATGTAAAAAAAAAAGTTGTTTATTAAGTTTAGTTACATCCTCTCAAAAGTACTTTTCTACTCATATTTGTTTGGTTTGTTTACATTTAGAATTCTTTTAAAACATAAAATCACTATAAAGAACAGCTAGAACTTCAAATTTAAATTTTAAACCCTAAGATCGATCAATGACTGGTGGAGTGATAGTAATTGATCATAACATGAGATTTTCATAGGCTTTTGTGAAAAAAAATCGTCGAATCTTCCTTCGATTTCTTATTAAAAAAATCCAATAATTCATAATAGAAGTTAAATTAAAAAGGATATATATTCATGTCACGCCCTCTACATGGAAATAAGAGGCCAAGGGGCCGTGAGAAAGTGAGGTACCATTGAGGGTATGTTGGTCATTTTCATGTATCTGACAAATTTGAAAACTATTACCAATTAAACACTCAAAAACATTACTTTTTCATATAATTTAAATTCAAGTGTTACTCAAAATAACTTATTTCTTAAAATTCACTCTCCTTTTCTAAAAAATCAAATACTTGAAAAGTCAATCCAAACTCACCTTACATTTTCAACATAAATTTTTTTTACACAAAAGTCAATTGTATTGGGGTTCGGTATCGAACACCAACTTCCTCAAAAATCTCATTTGACTTAAAATTACAATGTTATTTTTCGCAATATATTCCGATCCTATCAAATAAAACAAATATGATTTTCCTTAGGAACAAGGTATGAATTCAAAGTTGAAAAATATTAATATATAGAAGAGAAATTTGAAGTCTAAAGTGGTTTTGTGACAAATTACACAAGTCATGAAGTTGATTTTGGTTGTTCCAAGTGGGGTTGAATAGGATGAAGAAAAAAAAATAAAAAATATATAAAATTAGTGAGTAAAGAGAGTGGTTGGCCATTAAAATTAGGCAACACTATTCATGTCAAAGTCCACTTTTTATGTAAATATATTTAACTCCTTAATCATCATTACAAAGCAACCTTGTTTGACAAAATCAATACCAATATAGTTTGTTATTATATCTTCACTAGGTCCCAATTACAAAATTTTAATAATCTACTTTGTTGCTCAAAGGAGCGAGTAAGTAGAAAAATAATTTACGATATTTTTAAATATAGTAAAATGAATCAAAATATTTATAAAATTTCATATCTATCATTGATAAACACTAATAGACTTCTACAAATGCATCACATGTAAGATGTTTATTAAAAATTGTAAAAAGTATATTAAAAAGGAAGATTAAGTTACTAATGTGAAAATTAGAAGAGATAAATGAGAAAATAAAATGATAAAATGGGAGAGAAGTCGATTTTTTTAGTAATGATTAGGTGCATCACATACATCCTCCTCATCTCTCGACCACATAAAAACTAGCTTAAAAGTTATTTTTAATTCTATTTTTTTTTGTAGTAGAAAGATGGACAAGTACTTAAACGTGTGCATCCGAGATGCACTCAAGTTTTTTTTTTCTTTTTTTCTTTTTTATCATTAATATTCAATAAATTCCTTGAACATTGGTGTAAAAAACAAAAAACAAAAAAAACAAAAAAAAAAAAAGCTGATTTTTAAAAAATAACATTCAATTATCCATAATAATAGGGAAAAAAATGTGAAGTAGTGAAGTATAACATTAAAAAGCCCAAACTCAAACCCAACAAGCCCAAGCCCAAACCCAATTCCAAACCTTGAGTTTCTTATTACAAATCAGTATTTTTGCAACACAAAACCATATAACATTAAATACACTCAATTTATCATTAGAAACACAGGAACAAGAAGAAGGGTTGATTAAATCACACAAATCTGTTAAATGGTTTCCTTCTAACTCCAGTTGGTAGTGAAGCAAAGCTGAAGTTCCCGACCGATCGCAAAGATTGGTTGTCGTCTAATGTTGCATGATCCTTTGGCGACGACATCAAACCTCTGTTTCTATACGATGCAACGCTTTGAGTTGGCGGAAATGATTGTCTTCTGCTAGATGCTTCGCTCCTTGGCGTACCTGGAAACCTCTCCCTCGGGTTACTACGTGCTCGAGCTTTTGCTTTGGCCGAAATTGTAGGAGTCATATAGTGTGGTGCCATATATGGAGGGCAGCTAACAAGGCTGTCATCATCCTTTAACCTCATGTCGAAAGGAGACAAAGCTCGGCTGCCTCGTGATCTCGAATCGTTGGAGATGGTTGACCTTGCTGTTTGAGGGGTTCTCAATCGGAGTGGTGACCGAGCAGGCTTTGCATTTGAGAATGCTGTTGATTTTGTGGACTTTGGTGTGGGAGTATCCCTAACATCTAAGCCAAAATTGTGTCGTCTAATGTTGCTTGAAGGAGACCGCGGGCTTGACTTCTGCTCCGGCTGGGGAGTTAAAGGTCTAGGTAGAGGATGCTTTGGAGAACCTTCAGTAGGTAACTGACCTTCTAACCATTTCAACCACCTTGGAACTCCCATCGCGCAAGTATCCATTTGAGAATCTTGTCCAAATCTTGGAGTTGTTCTCTGCAAGTTTTGAGCAAGAATCACAATTTAAAATGCAACATATGAAACACAATTTCTACGATCGAATCTCGAAGGGGGAATTACCTGGTGGGATTGGGAGTATGCATATGCCCTCGCACGTTCTCGTTTAATGGCCGCTTCTACCTTCCTTTGCAATCGGGCATCTTTTTCCTCCTTTGTTATTGAGCTTTCATCCCAATCTTCCTGGTTACCTCCCTCGGACTAAGCAGATGTTCACAAGCATAAGCATATTACAGACCAGAGATGGACAAAACAATTCAGAAAACTCTTTCCGAACGAGGTACCATTAAAATGACACTCTCGATATTGTTTCCTCAAGTAAAAGAAAACTAAAAGTCGATAAAACAAACAGAAGATATAGAATGAAAATCTCCGAAGACAATGGGAAGTTGAGTGTTCTGGGATGTTAAAATCTCTTTCTTGTGTTCTGAGAAGTTAAATATATTTCTTGTTAACCTTTGGGAAAATGTCAAAAATGGATTATGGATCCACATAATAAGTTTGAGCATTTTGTTTTTTAAAAAATAATTTACAAGTATAACTTCACCCTTTTATAATTTAAAAAATGAAAAAAATGAAACATAACTAAATAAACTCTAGTGTATTCATTCATACCAAAAACAAGAAATTTCAAAAGGAACTAGAACACGTACTGCATCAAAGGTGCTGTGAGCTTCTTTATCGTTGGGATGATCCTGAGGTAGCCTCTGGTTTTCAAGCATTTCGATTCGTCGTGATTGTATCTGTGATTGCACCCGAACCAAAAGCTGCATCTGTTTCTTAGCATTCAATGTCTGGCGTCTCACATTATTCCCTCGTATAACTCCTAGAAGCCGCACCTGACCCTTCAACGCTTTGAAGCTTTTCCTTGCCTGAAAAATTATAGCAGTTAATTGCAAATGTTGGAGATCAAATACAGTCCCTTGATTTTGTGATTAATGGTTTCAATTTGTTTTTCTTTTTTTTTTTATAGCTTACGCTGATCAACATACAATGAAAAAACAAAGCTTACCACATAACCTCTGTAGGTTGCTTGGATCTTAGTAGCGGAAGAATGATGGTTCGTCTGGGTTGGTTTTGGAATGTAGCTGACTTCCTCGCGATGATTCACAGCCGTTGGAATGTGGGTTACTTCCTCATGAGGATCAACAATGGTTGGAATGTTCTTGACTTCCTTGTGATGATCGACAACTGTTGATGATGAGCAAGCTTGAGGAGGAGAAGCAACTCTAGGAGGAGGAACCTTGGGAGATGGTTCTTTGGCAGAAGCAACTCTAGGAGGAGAAACCTTGGGAGATGGTTCTTTGGCAGGAGCAGCTCTAGGAGGAGAAGGAGCACGAGGGGGAGCTGGTTCTTTGGCAGGAGCAGCTCTAGGAGGAGAAGGAGCACGAGGGGGAGGGGGAGCCGATTGAGGAGGTATGTAGGGTGGTGTAGATGGCCGTTCAGGAGCAGGAGGCCGGAAAGCTACTATTTGCTGCTCCCTCTCAAAATCACTAAAGATTTTCTCGACACTGCTTGGCTTCCTAAAGATAGGAATGAAGGAAGTGGACTCTCCTTTCCCATCTCCTTTCCTTTCCTTTCTGCTGTTATTCTCATGATCCTGCTATATTATCAAACCACAATGTTCACAGTCAAAAATGTTGAATTGTCCGTCTATTTTCATGCATTTGTGATCAAAATCAATACTGAGAAAAAAAAACAGTTGAGCAAACAAAAGAAAGTACATATATAACAATGTTCATCATCAATTCGTCAAAAATAGTTACTACCATATAAACATACTCGCAAAATAAGAAGTCAAGAAACAACTTGCCTCTCCTGACTGACAAGTGAAAAACCTCTTTATAACTGAAAACCAACTGCCTTTCTTTCCCATCTACCTTGCATTAATTTATTTCCCTGAAAGAGATGGATAATGGAATCTTCAGCTTCAGTGCAGCCATTTTTATGATATCTGTGATCGGTTATAGAATAATTCTTCTATCTAATTGCTTGAAAAACTTCGATCAAATAACAACAAATACAAGTAAAAGCATTCAAATTACACATCACCAAACACCTACCAAGAACAGAATTTTCCTCGGTGATTAGTAGCAAAACAAACCATATTGCATAAATCTATCAAGTTGATCACCAACCTAGAAAGTAGAGACACAAATCCCTACCAAACCCCAAAAATGGTTTGAAACGACAGGGCGAAGGAATTTATCCATTCCCTAGCCTCTCTAATTACCTTCGTCGTTGAGAGGATCGTCTTGACACTAAAGAGGACAACCCTTCTCACCCTGAGCTAGGCCACAACAACCTCTTTCTGAGGAGACAACCCTCTGACCCTGAAAAAGCAGGGGCAACTTACATCTTTTATTCAGATAACAACAAGCACAAGTCAAAGAAAAAAACATAAACACCAAATTCTACCAAAAATAGATACCATCTTACAGTAATTCAAAGCAAAGAAAAACACAACCATAATTTACAAGAATTAGCAGCATCAAGTCCACATCCAACACAGAACATATACAAAATTTAACCAAACCCCAATTTCCAAGAGAGAGAAAAGAGGAGAAGGAAGTAATCTGAACTTGTTAAACATCAACAACAGCAGAAAACAGAAGCAAAAGCCGTAAAAGATCTAAAAGGGAAAGCTAAAAACAGAGAGAGAAGACGAAGAACAACAAGAAGTTACAATTACCACCAGAACTGACCCAGTTGCCGAAAGTCCTCTGCAAATTCCTGCTCAAAAAGACCCACAAAAAAAATTCAGAAAAAACACACAACAGTTGATCGAAGAACACACCACTAAAAACCCAAAAAAGTTCAACCAAAAACAACAAAGAAAAAAAAAAAAACAGTACCCTCCAAAAAGCTGTACACAACAACCAAAAGGGAAAAAAGAAAAATCAGAGACAAGGGTTTTCTCCTTCCCTCTCTCTCTCTCTACTAGCAAGCTTCTTCCTCAGCTACATGCTGAATTGCTGAAAGAAATCTCTCACTAGAGCAACCCCTTTCTCTTTCTTCACTCAATACTCTGGTTTTTTTCTAAAGAACTGAAAAATGGGTTGTTTGCTCGTTGGAATTCTACTTTTGGGTTCAAGTTTTTAGAGATTTATGTGTTATTTGGGTTGGAAGAAGAAGAAGAAGAAGAAGAAGAGAGAGAGAAAAGGGAAATGGGGTGAGGGAACTTTGTGAGTAGAAATGGGAAATGGGTGCCAAATTTCTTTATTGTTGAACCAACTTTAACTTTATAGTGGGTCTGGGGAAGAGGAGGAGAAATCAACAAAATCATCAAACGTGTTTCGCTGTGCTTAACGGTTGAATTAAGAAGATAATGGCATCCTATAAAGAATGCTGAACTCTTCTTCTTCCCTTCCTCTTTCTTTTGTTTTTATTGTCACTTTTTTCCCTTACAAAATATCTTTCCCTTTTATTTTATTTCCACCAAAAATATTTTTCTTTTTCTTGAAAATGATATTTTAGTTGAAAAATAGTTTTTGTTAAATCCTATAATTTTAAATATGACATCATCTATCCCCATTTTTAGAGTCCATTAGTGATTTAAAATGATACAAGAAGTAAGAAGTCACGCGTTCAAGTTAAAATTGATTTCACTTGTGGTGTTCCATTGATTCAAAACTTAATCTACTAAGTAAAAGTAAATTGACTCATCACATCATTTTGGCAACCATTTAGTTTGTCAGTAGATGACTAAAGAAGTTCGATATTAGTTAGAGCTTTCTTCCATTTCACAACCATTTAGCTTTTAAAATTCAGTTTATAAACACTACTTTTACGAAACATGCATCTTTGTCTTATTCGGAGTGTTTTAAAAAAACCAAATCAAGTTTTAAAATGTAGTTTTCAAAAACTTGTTTGTGTGTTGGGAAAACTGTGTTAAAAAAGTCTGTAAGAAAACAATCTCAATTTTCAAACACTAAGGCTCCATTTAGTAACCATTTCAATATTTTGGTTTTGGTTTTTCTGTTTTTAAATTTTGTTTATTAACAATAAAAACATTTGGTAACTGATTTTGTTTTCTGTTTTTAAAAAACAAAATGTATTTTATTGAATTTTTTTTCCTTTTATTTTTTATTTTTTTCGTAATTTTAAAAACAAGTTTTTTGTTTAAAAAACATAAAAGTGAATCACTAATCGAACACACCTATTTTTTAAAAACAGAAAATAAATGAATTAAAGCTCAAAAGTCAATAAAATATCAAATTGCAACCATTAAAATGGTCACTATAGCTTCAACTTATTTTTATTTTATTTTTCATAATTTACGTTGGCTATTATTGACAAATAAATAATTCCATGGCAGTTGAAAAAATATTTGCTTTTTAACTTTAATGCCTTTTTTTCCAAGGAGAAAAATTCAACGTTAGGTGAATCAATTAGTGTACTTTTTTTTTCACTTTACTATTTTTGTATTATTAATAGAGTTTATTATATTTACGTGTTATATATGAAATATCTTAAATATATCGTCATTATTATTCAAGTAAACTTAAATCAATGATAATTAGTATGTTAGAAAATTCGATCTCTCACGACTTTCGATCATATTTTACTAAAAAAATTTATTAATAATACAAAAAGGTACATATAATCATTGGTTTTCAAAAAAAAAATTATACACCCTATACAAATTAATGGACAGATAGAATATATTATCTTTTAAATCTATAAAATTGTGAACCAATTAAATTTATTAATTTAATATAATAAAAAAATTTACAAAACAAGTATAACTCAACTGATATAAAAATATTTCGATGGTCATAAATAAATAAAAGGTAAACTAAGGATTTAATACACTTTTTTTTTTTAATTTCATATTACATTTATGTTTTAATAAATGAACTATAAAAAAAGTCAAAATTAATTCTGGTCAACCACACTAATTCGATTTTGTCGTGCAGGCAATATTAAAGTCAACAACATAAATTCTTCTTCTTTTTTTCTTTTTCTTTTTCTGTTTTATTTTAATTCTAATAGCTTCATACAAAAAATATATATTTAATGAATATTTGTACGTTATCGTAATGTTTCGTTTTTTGAACTATTTTTAAACATAACAAAATATCATAGTTTATCTATAATAGATTACGACAAATGAAGTTAGATTGTGACATTTTACTATATTAGTAAATATTTTAAAAAAAGTTATCATTTAAAATAATCAAATGTCAGTTGAGCTAAATTCTTATGGACAATTAATTTAGATTATAAACTTAGTTATTAACATTAAATTGTTCTAATAATTATTTTAAAATGTATGGAATTTGACATAAACATTGTTTTTTTTTTTTTTTGAATTAGTAAGTTTGGAAATGCTATTATTCTTTTTTTTTTCAAAATTTTTAATTATGTATTCATAAGAATTTAACTTTTGTTACCATTTCTAAATTTTTGAAAATTTGTCCATTTTGTTGAAACTTGAAGAAATTATAAGTTTTTGATAAATTTGCCTTGTGTTTACTAGATTGAAAAGGAAATAATTAATTGACAATTATTATATAAGCTTTTGTTTTAATTTTTGCTATTTTTTAAATATAGCAAAATTAACAAAAATATAAAAAATAGATTACTATATGTGTCATGGTATATCACGATCGATCATCAATGTATTTATAAACTTTTTCAGAAGTTTTGACATTTAAAATAATTTATCTTTTAATTTATACAACAACTATATATATATATACATATATAAATAAAGAGATTTAAAAAAATAATAAAAAAAGTTTTATTAAACAAAAATATTAACCACTTAACTATTAATTAAACTTAAGTTTTATAACAAGGTCGTTAACCAAATTAAACCTAAAATCATCCACCCTTTACTAAGTCAAAGAAATCAAATGCCATATTTTACTCGATAAAAGAAGCCTAACCATAGTTTTCAAATTTAAATAATTATTAACTCACATCAAATTAATATAATCCTTCGCTAATCCAATCAAATACGAATTATTTGGTTTTTGAAATTTGTGTGAATTTTCTTACTATTTCTTAATTACGATCTTCGTCTTTTCTAAATAACCATCTAATTTTTTTAGCCAAATTTCAAAATCAAACAAAACTATATTTATTTTATAAAATTTTAAAAGCATTTCTAAAATGCAGACAACAAAATATAAAAATTAATAAAATAAGATAATGGTGTCGTATTTCCTTAATTTTTAAATATCAAATTGTTATCTATGTTTTAAATTTTAAATCAACCCTCAAGAAATAACTTTTAAAATAAATTCAAATAACTTGAACATTGAAACGATAATAATTAAATTAAAAAATTTATAAATATAGCAAAAATTTCATTGTTTGTCTGCAATATATCACATAGACTATTATCGATGTTTATCTATGTCATAGATAGTAGTATACCATGGTCTATCAAAAATAGGTGGTGATATTTTCTTATATTCGTTAATGAATTTCGTAGTTTTGTAATTTAAAATAGTTTTTACCCTAGTTTTCAATTTTATATTTAAATCAGGGTGTTATTGTCCAAATTTCTAAAATTTTGTTTGCATGATATTAAAGAATTCTCATTATGTAATTAGGAAATATTAACAAAAAATTAGAATTAAAAAATAAAAGATAAAAGATTAATATGGACAGTATGATGCCATCAATGGCTTGTTCCTTCTCTTTTTTTAGCAAAGAAGCAATAATGACTGATTTGGAGGACCATATTCATATATATATATATTTCCTTTTTAAAATACAACCACTAAATAATTAAAAATGCAATTAATTAAACTTTAAATCTTATTCTAAAAAAAATTGAATCTATACTATTTCAGACTATTTATATATGTGTTGGAAAGACATATTCCTATAGACATATTGTGCCATGAGTCATCCATTAAATAAATAATTGGTTTCAATTGACAATAACATTTATCAAAAAGTTTTTCAAGAACTAAAATAAAGTCGTATCAAAACGTTCTCAAAATCAAAACAAAATTTTAACTCCAAATTAAAACAAATTCATTATGGAACTTGATATGTAACTGCCTAGGTCCAAGATTCGGACTATTGTTGTCTCCACAAACCAACACGGGTTCTTTTAAGATGTTTTGTCCTCACTCACATGTATCCTGTAAACATGCTTAACTTTGGAGTTCTTATGATTGAGTCACTGAAAAGAGTATAGGTAGCAACTTTAAATTATTTTAAGTTTTTTTTAACTTTGCTTTCATGTCCTCAGGATATCTCTTATTCAGATGTGATATCGGTCTATTCATGTACCCCTCCTAAACTCGAGGCATTACATAATATCAGTTTGATTGCTGGTGAATGCGTTGAATCGGACAGTGTGACAATGTTTTGATTGTTGAATGGAAAGAACAATGTATCGAAGAATCTTGTTGATACGATTGAGTAGATAATACGATGATTAAGCCAACTAGTTTGATTTGGATTATATTAGATAAAGGTTGTGCAACTATATGGTGTGTTTAATGATTTTATAATTGATGATATCTCAAAATTCAATGATGTGTGTCTTTTGTATGAAAGTGGTAATGGTAACACACCCAACTTAAGGATTAAATAAATAAAAAAAAAAGGAATATGAACCAAATTGTGCCTTTTTAACTGTATCTTCTTTGCTTATATTTATATAAAATAATATAAAAAGTGCTTTGAAAAGACATAATTCTTGGAAGTATTGTGTTTGGTTGCAACATCTCAAAAAACAAAATAAAGAAGAAACTAATAGTATGCAAAAAAATTAAACTTAATGTGATAATTAATAATAAAAAAAAAGGTTTTATTGTCGACTTAATTTTTGTGGTAAAAATGAGGTAAAACACAAATACGAATATCGAAAAAATATAATATTAAAATAAATAAAATTAAAAAAATTAAAAAAAATATAAAATTCTCAATTTCCTCCCATTTTTTCAAATTCTTTGAAAATTCTCTCAACGTATGTGACATCTTTGTGCAGGGGTCGTGCTAATCTTATCTGTATCGTTCCAATTTTATCAGATGTCCCTAATTTGAGAATTTTATGTTTTCTTAATTTATTGTTTATTTTATTTTATTTATTTATTGTAATATTATATTTTTTTTTGATATATGTGTCCCCGACCTCATTTTTACAACAATTTGAGCATAGTTGGCAAAATATTGTATTTTTTATAGCTTAAATGTAATACCTATTTTGCACTATTTTTCTTTTCATTAGCTTTCATTTTGAAGAAATACTAAAATAAAATTTTCATGTGTATTTAATAAAATAATACATATATATATATATAACATGATGATTTTTAAATATAATATAATAAACTAAAATATTTAGATTTAGCCAATAACAGACATCGATAAAAGTCTATCAACGTCTGTAAAAGGAAAAAAAAAATTAAACATCATGTATATATTGAAATAATTTCTCATAGGTAAGGGTCACTAAATTTGAACTACTAGGTCTACTTCAAATAGTTAGGGTTAATCTACGTTATTTCATACAAATAGTAAAACATATATTATTAATTTGTTTCGTAAATTATTATGATTAATTCAAGTTAACATGATACCAAATAGTTCCTCGTATTATTCAAAGAGATACAATATTTATATATATTTATATATCGGTTAACAAGCATATAATAAACGATTAAAAGAATTACAAACTTTCTTAGTTAAGATTGACAACGTTATTGATATTAATTTATGTAAGTTATGAATCTTCTATTTTAATGATAAAAACGTTTTGATCTACACGACGATAACTGCCACAAAATTTATACTATTAACTTTATAAAATTTCGATTTTGATTGAGATATTATGAAATGAAATGATAAATAAATTTCAGAATGTTGGGATATTGACACGTGTTAATATAAAGGACATGCCATGCCATATTTCAAAGACAAAAAAACTAAATTAGATATATACAAAAATCAAAATAATTAGTCTTATTAAAATATTCAAATGTGAGAGAGATTTTTTTAATTATAAACCAATGGGCGTGCGTTTTTATTTATTTATTTATTTTTATTATTAATCTTTATAAGGATTATACTTGAACCCATTCAATATTTACACATAAATATCATATTAATAAAGTGGATAATTAAATTCGTGTATGGACAAATTTAAGAATAAACCTTAATCGATAATGTAAATTAAGTCAATTATGCTAACTTAAAAATTTAATTGATAAAATTATATTTATATTTATCCAAACTAAATATCATTAGTATATAAATAAGGTTTATAATATCGATGTTAATAGAAGTATCAAAGTTTTAAAAAATTTTAAAAAAATAAAGTTTAAATTAGTAAATAAACATTTTATTATTTTCAAATAAGTAAAGATGTCTTTGTTTATACTATATTTAAACAAGTGACATTTTGATGTTTTTTTTTTTGTGTTTCGTGATTTTTTTTATGATATAATAGAAATATCGATTTCACACCTCATATTGATATTGAACCCACTGAAAACGTGAAAATATCGATAAAATTATCAACACGTTGATATTTAGAAGAAAAAACAATAAATTGATGGACATCTGAATTTGAAGTTGATAGTACAAACACTATAACAACCAATTTCATTTATAAATAACATAAAATACATTAAACTTAATTCTTTGGAGTCAGTTGGTAACAAATTTATTTATGTTTTTGGTTTTTAATTTTTAGTTTTTAAAAAATGGTCGGTGTGTAAGGTAATTAATTCACTTTTTTATTTTTAAAACAATAAATTTGTTTTTCAAATTATAAAAAAAAATTGAATATGAAAATTAAAAAAAAAAAGGATTTTGGTTTTGAAATGAGTTACTAAGCATGTATGAATTTTGCTTTTAATAAATAAAAATTTAAAGTAAAAAATTATAATGATTACCAAACGATGACTTAGGAACCAAAATCAGTAGAGACACTAAAGAGACACTAAAGAGTTGTCCTTGGGATTCCTTGCATTAACTATAATAAGAAATTAAAAGCATGCTCCCTCCCTCTTGACCCACACTTTTTATTATTTTTTATTTTGCTTAATAAAAAAGGAATATGGAAATAATTGGAATTATGAGGGTAATTTAGTAAAAAGCCACTCAATTTTGGAATCTCCAACCAACCACAACTTTCATGATAATTAAACTCCTTTACACATCCTAAGAAGAGTCCATCAAATTCTTTTTCCTACTAAAATTAGGAATGATTTAATTATGGTATTAGGACATAATTACAATATTAAGATAATATAATTTTTCAATTTGTTCAAAAAGAGACCCTTTGGGCCCTAGAGAGAGAGAAAAAAAAGAAGATAGCTTCAAAAGCTATTTTAGAATAAATGTTTTTTTTAACTATGGTTATTTATTTGGAAAATTGTAAAAAATAGTAAAAATTAATAAAATATTTACCCTTTGTAGAAAAATCCAGCATAATTAATTTTTGTTTTTAATAGTGTTTTCTATATTATTTATTTCTTTATTATTATTATTATTGAAAAAATCCGTATTATTTTATAGGATATCTATTTTAGTTCCTTCAATAAAAAAATTAATAGAAAATTTTAATTTTAATTTTTTTTTTTTTAAAAGGAAAATTTCAATGTAACATTAGTTCATATTTGAGTAAGTATTTTCAACTCGGGTGTGTTTATCATGTTTTAGAGGTTGAAATGTAGTAGATTTGTAATGAGCTCTAAACTTACGTTTTGATGGAGTTTTGAGTCCGATTTGTAATAACCACTTCATTTATTTTTACCATTTTCGAATCAGCCATTTTTTTTCACCATTTTCACAACTTTTTTATACCATCTCAACACCAATTTTAATATTTGATTTATAGTAATTTTGATTGCATTTTAACCTTCCAAACGTATCAAAGTTCCCACTCTATTTTAATATTTAAAAAAGAATGATAATAATTACTAAGACCAGAAATACATAGAATGTGATAGCATTTTAAAAATAAATTGCATAAAATAAACTAATACTTTTTCTAAATATAAAATATAGTCCATTGAAATAGAAAATACCATATTTATATTTTCTTTTTCTCGATTATAAATTGTCAATTCAAGTATAATTCAATGGATAAAACATCAATAATTATTTCAAAAGTTGATACGGTCTTTAATCACATTAACCCAACAAACGAAGTATATTCACTGTACCAAGTTTTTCCTTTTTCCTTTTTATGGTTAAATTGTAAATAAATCCTTCGTAAATAGTTCTGTAAACATCGTATTAGACCATTAAAATTATTTATGAGGTTTTATCAAACTATATGAACTAAATTATAACTTCGTTTTGAGATCAAATTTGTAGTTTAACCATTTATTTATTTTTTTAAAAAAATAAAATCATCTTTATGGAATTGATTGGAATTATATACTTTTTTTTTTCTCTCTAAGAGATCATCTCTTGACATTTAGCATATGTAATATTTTAAAATATTCTTGACATAAACTTTAAAATTAATTAACATATATTTTAAAATGAACAAAACTTAATTTAGGAAAATGTCCCAAATATCAAGAATGTTACACTAAATAAAGAAATAAAGGAGAAAATGTGGCCCAAATGAGTAAATTACTCAATGGAATTCTGTCATATATATGTTTCCTTGGAGAAAAATATCAATTCATTGCACCGAATTGTATGAATTTAAACCTTGAACTAACTATTATATCAAATTTTAGGTATGATCTAAATTTAATTTTTTTAAAAAAAATTATTTGTGCATAATTTTCAATTATGACCAATTTATCAATTCGATATCTGAAATTATTAATTCCAAACATGTAAAAATTGAATTCATGCATAATTTTTAAATGCAAAAAAATATTTATAATGTTTTCAAAAAATATATAAACCAACACATTTTTGTTTTGTTTTGTTTTTTTTTTGCATTTTGTTCTGAATTTGATCTAATTAGGAAATTAAGAATTAGTAGTTGGATTAAAGTTCTTCATGGGAAGTTAAATAAACATGGAATCTTTGGAGATTTGTGGTAGTTGAAACCTCTATGTTTAGTTAGGTCACCCATTAATATCAAGAAAAGAAAAAAGTATATTAATTTGGTGAAAAAGTTAGCTTAATCTCGTTTAATTGGCATGGCCTTCGTTTTTAAATGTTAGATGTTCGATAATTCCCATTCTTAAAATTATTGTACAAGAAAATATATTAATTTGGTTCTTAATTATAATTTTAAGTTTTTAATTAACTCATTTTATTTATAGTTTTCGTACCGTCTAAATTTAAAAATACGCTATAAGTTTTTATTAAAAACAAAAGGTACGCTGTCAAATATATTTCTCTAAATTTAGAGTGAAAAGATAGATAGTAGAGATTTTAGATTTTTTGAAAAATTAAAATAAACTATTGCGATAAAACTAAATTTAAGATTTATTTAAAAATATAGAACTTTAATTAAATGTTAGGAAGTATAAAAAAATATATCAAAATTTAGAGTATAGAGACCAAGATTTTATTTTAACGAGACAAAAATAATAATAATAATAATAAAGACTAATTCATTGGAACCCTTTTAATTTTGATTGTGTTTAGGATAGGTGCATAAGTAAGAGTTGGAGGATTCGAAACTCAAACTTTGTAGTTATTAACACAATTACACTATAGTCGTTTTGACCATTGATGGTAAGTCTAAGTCATTTTTCGATGTAACCTAAACTAAATCTATACAAAAATATAAATCCAATATGGCAGATATCAAATCTGTCCTAAGATTTCATTGGTAGGAAAATTATTGTAAAAGACAAAGCTGCAACAAAATTTTAGATTTTATCAATGTATATTTAATATTAATGTTTATCATTAATAAAAGAGGTTTTTTCAAACTATTTACACTCCATAGAAAAAAGTCACTAAAAGACAAAAATCAATTACACTTATTTTTCTATGAAATGTAAATATTTTGTAAGTTTTTCTATTTTCTAAAATTTTGTTATATTTTTTGTAAATATTTTGGTTTATTATGCTAAATATAAAAATACCGATGATTATAACTTCACTCATTTTCTACTATTTTCATTTATGTTTTTCATCTCTTAAAAAAACATAAAAATAAAGCTATATATTGATCTGTAAAGAACCTTTTCTTTTTTTTTTTAATAAAAAGAACAACAATAAAATTCTTTATTCTAAACATATTTCTAAATTTTAAAAAGAAATCTCAAGAATTTTCATTCATTTTCTGCAAATTTCTTAACATCAAAATATTGTAACAAATTATCTCGTGAAATTAATTTAGGTGTTATCTCGTGAAATTAATTTAGGTACGCATGGACATTCCGAACACTCAGGAATATAAAAAGATTTTGATTATATATATATATATATATATATATATATATATGTATGTATATATGAAGTATAACATAGAGATGAGAATCCCCATTGAAGAAGGGGAAGAAAAGGGAAGGGGAAGGCATGCATGGAGAGACTTCTTTATTGACTTTTACTTTTCTTTAATGACTGCCAAAAAGTGAAGACAAGGGATCCAAGAAATAATTTTAATAAATAAATAAATAAAATAAAACAATTTTAAAGGCTGTCACCTCAATAATTATCACTTTGGAACAAAATATAAATTTATTATTCTTATTTTTTAAAAAAAAAAAAATTTGAAAAACCTCTGGATTGTTACTTTTAGGACTGATCACTTAAGCAAAAAAAGGGTCCAAAATAACCTAAAATCCAAAAACTTTACATTTTCCTAAAATATGTTTTGAAAAACAAGAATTATGGTTAAAAAAACATGTTTTTAAAAATGTCTATTTTGAAGGATGAAAAGGATGGGTGTGCAAAAACAAAACCCTAAACCCTAATGTTACAAGTTTAGGAGGTAGTTTTTTAAAAGTTTTTGTTGGTTTGTGTTTCAGTATAAAAGATATAACGTAGAAGAGTATCTGTTGGAATAGCTACGTTCTATCGAAAAATTTAACAAAGAAACAATGTCGGATTTAAAACAATAACATTGGAACGGAGATTTAACAAAAAATTGGAACAACGAACATAACCTGCAAAACAAAAACACGTTAAGAAAAGAAGACGGCTGAGTCGCGAATCACACCCTCTTTAAGTTGTTTCGCGACTTTGCTCGGTGTGCAAACAGTTTTAAATTGTCACGACACCCTAGGATAAAACAACCAACTCGATTGGAATTGCACTAGAACCGATTAGAATAACACCTTTCTAATTATGCTCGGAAACAACACAAAAACGTGAAAAGAAAACATATTCAGAAAATGGAGAACGAAAACAGAGAGAGATGAGAATGCAAGAAAAAAAGAATGTTGAATTATTTTGTTCCTCGCCAGACGGACGAGGGACGATACATGGAGATATCATCAAATCTAATTTTGAGGCCATGCACAAATTATCCATCAAAAGATGAAAAAAAAGGGAAATGATAAGAAATTCAACCATACAAAATTGGGAAAATAACATTAAACAAAAAAAATTCAAAATCTGATCAAACCCATCTTTCATTGAATGCAAAGTTGAATAAAAAAGCTCAAATCTTCAAAGAGTTTCATTTGATTTTGACAGAGTAAGAATTTGCTTTTTTCATTTTTTTATTTTTAATTTCAATTTGAGAATTTGAAGGAGAGATTAAAATGACAATAATCTTCCTTTTTTTTTTAATTAAAAGGGAATAAAGAAGTTCAACTAAGTTTAACTCAGTAGTAATTAACATGATTTTCTATTCTCGAAGTCAGAGTTCAATCTCTATCTGTAAAAAAAGAACAGAAAACTAAAGAGATTGAAAGTGATTGAGTGAGTTTGGATCTTAACTTAAATAGTAGTAATGGGAACGATAAAAACTAATTAATAAAAGAGGGAAAATTCCCTTTTCAAGGCCAACTATAGCATTTATCACACACCTACTCTTCACAAACTTAGTATTTTGGATTCTTTTGTACCGACATGTCAATATTTATATTGATATTTTTACGTTTTATGAGTTTGATATCGATATCAGAAATGAGTAGTAAATCGATATTTTCATTATTTCATAGAAAAATTCATGAAACGTAAAAAATAAGTGTAAAAATGCTACAAATACAAATATAATAAAAAAATAATAGACATGTTCAAATAAGTGTTTATTTACTATTTTATGTTTGTTTTTTTTAATTTTTTTATCTCTATACTTTTTTCAAAAACATTCATCGAAATCGATATTTTCATCAAAATTTCGGTAAAATTAATACAAAATATCTTGTTTGTATCTTTATGATCATTCTATACTACTTTTAAGTACTTATATCATCATCTCTTCATCTGATTTTTTTTAGTAAATACTAAATAGGAATTTTAACCACATAATAAAGAGGTAGTTATTAAAAACAAAATAAGCCAAAATAATAAAGTTCATTTTGTATTTTCTATAATTTAATCATTACATAACTATGAAATAATACTTGGATATGAACATTTTTAGTTAAAATTGAAAATTTTCTGTAACGTCACACAATAATCTAAGCCCAAATTTTAGTGATTGATATAACCGTAATGAGATTTTATTGATGGATCAATCAAAATTTAATTGCTTTTTAATCAAAGTTTTACTAAGATTATGAATCTGGTACATTTACTGTTTATCCCTAATGGTAATGATAGCATTAAATGTTACTAATTCATATATAATTATCATACGGTAATAGTAATGATAATGCTAACAATAACGACTAGTAGGCCCCACGTGATTTCCATACACGATTGGGTTTTTGTCACGCTCTACTCGTCAATCAATTAGCATTTTTTATTATATATTTGGAAGTGGACCCAGATATCTATACGAGTATAAAACTCAGGTAACCAACAATAAGTGTAATCACATAGGTCCTACTTTTCAAATTACAATTGATTTATTATATTTTCACCAAAGTAAATGTGGCATACATTTAACAACGTAAAAACATAAGTGATTCACGAATCGCACACTATTTAATTAATATTTGACTTTTAATCTTTAGATTTTGAGAAGTAACTTAAAAACATTAGGGAAAAATACCCTTTTGTTCCCTAAGTTTTGAGTTTTGTTTTTATTTGCCTCTATATTTTAAAATATAACATTTTTGTCCCTAAGATTTCAATAATGCTCCATAGACACTTTATTAAACTAAAGTATATTGCCTATGTGACAATTTTATTCATAGGAAAAATATTCTTTTTCAAAAACAAAAAACAATAGAAGAAAAAGAAACTTAATAGACACTTTTTGGAATTCAATGTTGAAAAAATATATTTTTTTAATATTTTCTACCTCTCTTCTCTCTAAGAACTTCTAAAAATAATGATTTTTTTATGGTTGTGCGTAGACGTAAATATGAGCCCCAAACTAAACTAAGTGCATGCAACACGGAGTTTCATTATAGAATCACAAAAAAAAAAAAAAAAAAAAAAAAAAAAAAAAAAATCTTTGCCATTCTCAATCTTCATTCATCCCTCTTTCCAAATTGTTCTTTTTGAAAGCTTAAGAGAAAAACAGAGAAAAAGTGGG
>JBBPDJ010000021.1:14007245-14029567 GCA_037974625.1 Cucumis cinereus
AAACTAAATTCAAATGTGTCATTTCTCTTTGTTTTTACTTCTCTTATACTTATTGTTTACGAATGTAAAAACCTTACAATCTTCATTCATCACTCTTTACAAATTGTTATTTTTAAAAGCTTAAGAGAAAAACAGAGAAAAAGTGGGGGTGGGAGATGTCGGTGTATCCAAATCCCTTTGCCATGTCTTCCTCGTTATGTTGGGTGTTTGTTTAGTATAAACCTTCTTAGAATGTCGATTGAGTTTCTTTTTCTTTTATTAAGAAGTAGCCACATCATCAACATATTTTGGTTTAAAATTAGTCTAGTCGTCATCCTAGTCAGCTTTCCGTGTTAGATTTTGAAACATAAGGAGCAAATGAAAATTAAACCCAAAATCTAGGGACAAAAAAGTATTTTACCCAAAACATTAAGACTCCATTTAGTAACCATTTTGTTTTTGGTTTTGTTTATGCAAGAGAAGATATATTTGACTTAGATTGTTATAATTCTGGTTTAAAAAACTAAACCAAAAGTTGAAAACGAAAAAAATTAACTTTCAAAAAGTTGATTTTTCTTTTTATATTTGACTTAGAATTTAACCATTGTATTTAAGAAGGATGCAAATCATTATAAGACATAAAGAAGAAAAAAAAAAAAAAAAGACGAAGTGGTTATCAAGTTGGACCTAAGTCTTTTAAGTTTATTATGTTTTGAAAACATAAGCCCGAGTTTTGAAAACTAAAACAAAATATTTCATAAAAACTTTCTTAATTTTAAAATTGAACTGAGAGCTCAAATATTTCTTTCTTTAAGTGGGATGAAACCATAGTAAAAAAATGAGGAGAAAACAAGCCCAATTTCTAATTTCTCATTCCAACAATGCCGAAGATATTATGTTTCATGTCTCTGACCTCTGTCTATGGTTCTTATCATAATAGCTCAAAGTGATAAGTAGATTCATGATTTATCTTTTTCTGCCTATGGCTTACCAAAGTAGGGTGGCATCATGATGCATTTTATGTGAGGACACATTCACAACCAACCTAAAAAAGTTGCTGCAAAGAGTAACACAAAATGATTATAGATAGTTGCAAATCTGCCAGATATCAATAAAGAAACTGGTTACTTCTTTAATATTTAATATCCCAAATACGCGATCTTGAACCGACCAGCTTCTAGTGAATTCAATGTCCCTTTGCGGTCAAACTGAGGTATCTTCTAACTGAAAGATGAATTCTAGACAGACAAATCCTTAAGAGCATGATTCATTCAGGTAGATCAGTGTTGGCAAAAGTTATTTTATTGAGATCTAAACCAACTTAAGACTAAGAGAGAGGTCAGTTCCTAATAAACATTATACAGAGAAGTTACATAAGTAAAACTCAGGATCACTCTCTAACTCATTCTGGCAGCAGCAATAGAGAGATGCTCCATTTTGTTAATTACTTTGTCAGACCTAAACCTGAAAATTGTCATTACATACCTATACCAACAGCTAATGAGAAGGTGGACATTTTACGCCTGACCAGCTCCAGTTACTCTAACGGACACAGGTAAATCACTTACTGACTATCGGGTTCGCTCGAATGTTTCTTGTTCCAACTACCTGGTCCTGCTTTTCTTTCCCCTCGTTTTCTCTTGTTCCTGGGGAAGTTGATATCTGAAGCTAAACATTTCTTAAGAGCTGATTGTTCCTCAGAGACCAAAGCTTTTCCCATGGGATCAGGTTGTGTTGTTGGATTTATGCTGAGACTGGTGCCTTCACCTTGGTTGACTTTTTCTGGTTCTTGATGCTTTTCAACTGGCTGTGCAACAATCTTGATATCCGTGTTTCTCTCTGCCTCAGCCACCTCGTTGTGTATCAGCACATTATCGACAATCTGCAAAGGTCAGTTTTGACGTTAGAGAGAAGGGATCTAGTTATTTGCTAATTAAGAAGAGCAACAGTGACCCTTAAGACAGAAATTTGAATGTACAATATAGCTTCTTTAGAGCTTAATATATCTATTCTCATGAAAGCTATTAAAAGATGAAAATTTCATTTCATAGTCATGCAGTATATGCGTATCAAAGACATCAAATGAAAACAGACCATGATAGATAAAATCCAAATGTACATCATAGCTTCCTAAGAGAAAAACATAGCTATTCTCATGAAAGGAAGTGGTGCAAAGATGTAAATTTCGTTCCATAGACATGCAGTATATCAGTTAACTTCTTTGCAATTGAGGAAAATGCTCTTTTTTAATTTATAGTCTATAAACATAGAAACTTGAAAAGAAAAAAGCAAACCTATTTTTGGGAGTTCAAACTTCAAACCAAAAGTTGTCTCTAGCATTATCAGTCACAAGAAAATGATGTGTATAAGACATATTAATAAGCTGGACATATTCTTACAGCCTCAGTCGAGTCCCCAATTTGGGGTTGAGGAAGCGAAACATCAGTAGCAGTCAAATTCCCAACTGTACTTTCAATTATATCAGGAACTAATATTGCATCCCCAAAGCTAGAAATAGCACTTTCAGGCTTCATTAGATCACCAATATCACACTCTGACATATGTTGAGTTGATGCGCACATTACTCCAACTGATAATTCTCCATTTCCAGCAGAAAATGTAGGACTAGGGGCAGAGCTGGTCTGTGCCTCACAAGGTGCAAGAAGGCTCAGATTCTCTGAGGAAGAAAATATTGCAGCATTTTTTGACATCACCTTATCCATTTGACCCTTTAGTTTGTGAAGACGAGAATGCACCACTTCAATTTTCCAGAGTACTTGTTCCAAAGAATTATTAGTGTCTCTGAACTCAAGAACGGAGTCATTATTAATCCCAAACTTGTCATCAGAATCAGCATTTTTCTCCATTTTCACTGGCCCAATAAAAACAGAAAGCCACTTTAAATTTTTAAATTTTTAAATATGAAATGAAAGGGATTAATTGTAATGAAACTAAGAAAGAAGCATTAGAATGAACTAGAAGACAGTTTGTATATTAAATATAAATCAAGGAAAACAATGGCCTTGTACAACCAAGATATATGCAATGGAATAATGTTTATGCAAATACAAACCCTCCCCCACCCACCCACCCACGCACACACACAAGAACAACAAAAGAAAAGGGATTCTCAAACCTTTTTTTAAACATGTAGTGGCTGATTTCATATTTATGAGTGTTTCAGCCAAGAGAAGATATATGTCCTAATTGTTGCATGTCAGAGACAACTAAAAGAGAAGCCCGAGAAAAGTGCTTATTTTTTTTTTAAAATAAGATGTACCACATTAAATCAGAGATTAAAATATGATAGACATTCAATTAGGCAAAAATCTTTTAGTTGATGTGGTAGAGAAAGGGATACTTCAGTTAAATCCACTAAAAACTACAAGAGAATAAATTTTCATTTTTTAAAAAAAAGGATCTTTTAGCTTTTTTCCCCCTAAAAATGCATGAAAATGAAATAAAGCTTTTTTGTCTAATTTTTAAAATAGTTGAATATTGCCTTCATTCAATATACTACTTCAAATATCCAATGCAAGTGTCTTGGTTGACCTTTACCTTCCCATCAGCTATCATCAAGAAAATACTTCATGCCATGTAGAAAATATGTGGGAAACAGCAGAAAGATTTTACCTGGATTTGCAAATTCATCAGCTACAGAAGCACCATCTAGTTCAGATCTCTTATTTTCTGCATTAACAAACAAAAGTTACCAAATGATACAGTTGCATTTAGAGGAAGAAGTGACAAAACAAGAAGTTAAAGCTGGTACCAAAGTATGAGAAAAGGTTATGATGTGACATATAGGATGATATATCAATTGTTTCTTCAACTTTCTTCCGTTTTCTTCGCTTCATTGCCTTTCTTCTGTAATATTGGCTAGAAAATGGAAATGTTTTTGAAAAAAAATCTTCCATTGTTGGATCATGGGCAGGAACTTTTCCTTGTTCATACACTGCAAGTGCTCTGGAATATTTCAATGCCTGTGACTCAATTTCTTTAATTCTCAATTCTGTCCACTTGCAGCGCCACATTAGAGGGCGGATGAAGTTTTGCCAGTGAGTTGTTAACTTCCTCTTCCTACAAAAGAGCAGAGCCAGTCGAACCATTCAAACGCCTAAAGTATAAACATAAAGCTGATTAAGTACCCGTTGTATAGCTTTGCATCCTGATTTGGGAACAAAATAATGATCTAGATGCTTGATGTTATTCCTCATCTTCATGATACCAAAAAGATGGGATTGCCAGATTCTCTATGGTTACCAAATACACGTGTGAACTTTTTTGTTTTTCCAAAACAAAAGACGTTTTTCATTCATTTAGTGAAAAAGAATAACCAGACCAAAAACGAAAAGACCCTTGTCTCCATAGAAGAATTACAAGGAAAACTACTTCAATTAGTATTACAACATGTGAGACGCTGTTTATTTTTTGTTTCTCTATAAGAAACAAAATTGCATTAATTACTAATATATATATATATTTGAAAGGTCAATGTATAAAAAATTGCAGCTGGTTTTACAAATGAATTGTAACTACGTGCGTAGAAAGGGAACACCAAGTAAAAACATAAAAATGAGGTAAATTCAATATTTGTTCCCTAAAAGTTCTGGAATTCTTTATTTCTAAATTAACCCGAGATACTTTCTACTCTTATCACCCACATTGTGTAAGTTTTTCAAGTTGGAGGAGCTAGAAAAAAAGTTGAGTTATCCAGTCCTTCGATTATTATACCAGTACCAGAGAACTTGAACTCATTAAACATTCAAGTCCATGATCTTTTTGATAAATGACAACCCAAGAAAATGACAACTATTTTCCCCATCTATCTTACAAAGATTGCAACACTTTACAACGTGAGGAAAGACACTTTACAGAGATTAACAGATTTCTCGTTTGCAAGGGTTGGCTAGACTTTTTTAACCAGTGAATGACAAGAATATTCAACTCCCAACAATCACTAGAATTAGGAATTGCCTTTCCCTTATTCTTTTGTTGGGGAAATAAAAACGAGGAAAGACAGCTTCTAAGTTTTGAATTGTATATCTCCGCTTTCAAAGATTAGGTATGTATAATTTATCGATATCATTAAGTAGTCCAATCAAGGGCAGCCTAAACCAATCAGAAAAGTAGAAAGCAAGGCTATCATGTTACCTCTCTTATCAAAAAAAAAAAAAAAAAAAATCATGTTACCTCATAATCCTATAGTTTTCATGTGGTTTTTCTTATAACAAAGTATATTTGATGGATTATATTTGCAGCCAGGAAAAAAAGGGACCTTATTTGAAGTGTGCTACTAAATGAACCAAATGTGGGTGGCAAGCCGATGTCTCCAAAAAATTGAGTTTCTACTTCTCCTTCGCTGAATCCTGAACAATTATCCGCATCAGATGTCTCCCCAAATGAGCTTGAATATTCAGTTGCATCAGGATCTTCTTTCCCACAAAATTTAGGATCAGTTTTATTTGAACCTTCAATTATGTCAACCTCTAGATCCTCCCGACTATTAGCTTTGCTATGAGTTTCCATTCCAAGAAATGGTTCCCCAGACTAGCTCCTCCCCCTGCCCTTCCTATTTGAATTTACAAAGGAAATATCCAACTTAAGTGCAGCATTTTTCTCTGATCCCGTTGGCTTGTGCAGTTAGAGGTGTATCAATGGCTATGCGGTGGCACAATACATTCTGTCAAAACAATCCAAAAGAAAGGCCTATTAATATATCATGAAATCAAATCTAACTAGACTTCGCAGTACAAATTGTAAACTCAAGATTCAAATTGGCACTCCATTTCATAGCAAATAGTCGAAAGTTTACTCCACAAAAAAACCCCACAGTCTCAGCATACCTTATCCCCAATAATTCAATCCTTCTCAAGTCATCTCATCTACCAACCCTTCAAAATGAGAGGGAAGTGGTGGTAACTTTTTTCATGGAATCGAACAACAGAGAAAATTGTTTCACTTATTCATAAATCAAGCTAGAAACTTTCCGCATTTAAACAAAAACTGGTAAACAAAAGAGCCTATTAAAACATTCTAACCCACCAATTATCTCTGAACACCAATTCTTTCACTACCAATATGGAAAGAGCTGCACTTTTCCTTCTTTAATTCCAATTCAATATAAAAAACCAATATCAAATGAATACCTTCAAAGTTCACACAAGAAATTTTAGAGAAAAAAAAGAAAACAGAATACGAAGTACAGAAGAAGAAAACAAAAATTAAGAAAAACCCAAAATCAGTATAAAAGAACATTACCCAAAAACACCCTCCAAAATCAGCAATGGCACACAAAGAAACGAAGGAATTACAAAGAAGGGTGAGAGGAGACTAAGAGAGAAAGAAAAATGCAGGCGACCCAGCTGAGGGAGTGAAGAAAAAAAGCCATGGAGGAACAATGGAAGGAAAGAGAGGGATAGAAGAGATAGAGTGGAGCGCGGGAGAGAAGAGTGATCAGAGAGAAATTTCGGCGCGGCTGGAAGAAGTAAGAGAGAGGAAGCAGAGAAGTTAACGTTATAAACCTAAATCAAAGCCATTAAATTATAAAGCTTTATATAAATAATAACAATAAAAACATTTCCCGCTTATACTTCACACGTGCATCTTTTCCTTATAAAACTATATTATTATTCATTATATTATGTATCATTCTTCATCTATATTTTTTTCTTTTTGTTAAATATTTTTTCTTGATGATAGGAATTTAGTGTTTGCATTTTCATTAAAGTTTCGAGTAATGTTCGTGTTCAAATCTTGTTGAATGATATCCTAGTTTTTTCTAGAGAGATCATAGGTCTGATCTAGGTTTAGTTGTTTCTAGCTGACTTACCTAAGAGATTCGTTCAATGGTGCGATGTCGAGTTTACCATTCTTTGATGTCTAAGTTAGTAACTTATTATTCTCTTTATTTTTTTTAGAGTCAAATACACCTTATTAAAAGGTACAGTTTTATTTATTTATTTATTTGTATTGACCGCTTGTGTTATATAACTAGTACAATATTGTATTGTTTAACATTTTAAAATTTAAAGTTTTTTTTCTAGTCAAGTACATTTTTTTTATATGATTGGTTATTGTTTAGTATGTTTTAAAGATAATTTTTTATTTTAAAATTTTGTGAGATTTTATGTTTGAATTTAAAATTTTTATTTTCTATTTTAGTCGTTGAAAAAGTGGATGTAATTTGGATAAAATATTTTGAGAGCATTCTTGAAAATTTTGAAAGTTTAAGGGCATTTTTGACATTTTGGTACCTCTCTTATAATTTAACCTTTAATTTATATTATTGACATGTCACCTATAAAATAACTCATAATAAATGGATTGAATTCCTTATTTCCTTTGTTTCTTGAAATCAAACCTTTTATTCTTCAAAGATTGGATTATGTAGAATTGGAGAGGTCTGTTTCTTCACCTAGACAACCCAACATTTCCATTTTCGTTTCTTCACCTAGACAACCCAACATTTCCATTTTCATCCATTGGAAAACCCAATTGAAAATTTTTCAAATGGTTTACATTGAACTTTAAATCTCGGTAGAGATGTTCCTCGGGAACACCTCTCAGAGTGGATTGGAGAAAGTCACAAAACTCAATGTATCACTAAAAACTTGAGAAGATGTTAGACCAATTCTTGCAAAAGATTATGATATCAAACTTTTCAAAACTCATGATAGCAAGATTTTGTGGATAAATATATGGAAATTAACGAGTTTGATTTTCTAATCGACCCTCAAATACTCCTCAAAATATTTGTAGACAGTGAAGTAAGAATAAACGTCGAGCCTTCACTGGTTAGGGTCGGACCAGGCCATTGATGAGAGTGAATTGCAAGGTTTTATAATAGATCAACGATGAAAAAATAGAATAGTAAAGATAAATATGAGAACGAGTATGTCAAATATTTAAATTTTAAGTTATTAAATTAATATCTAATGTAACGCCAACAAGAAATTAACTCAACTAGTAATCAAAAGTTTCGTGTTCAAATTTCCACTCCATTTGTACTTAGAAAAAATTTAATGCAACAATATATTAAATAATTTTAATTTTTTTAGAACAATAATATTAAATTTAATTCTTCATTACATTAAGGTTTAAATATTATTTTGATATTTTTTATTTTGGTTCATTTTGGTCTGTGTACTGTTTAAAATCTAAAAATTATTTAATTCTAGTTTCTACCTTTTATATACAAAATTTGTAAAGAAAATATTGGATATTTAATTTATAGACATTATTATTTATTTATATATAAAAGCAACAACGTAGTAAAATTTCATTAGTTCTCATGATCGAAATGTGTGTTTGCATACCGAATTTGCAATCAACAAACACAATTTGATTGCATGTGATGGTAATCAATCTATTCGTAATTGACAATTATATAAGATCCATTGGCTTTTTTAATACTTGTGAAGTATTGCCGTTCTTCCAATCATTAGGTTGATCAATAACGATTAGGGTTGAATTGGGTTGGAGGGTTTTTTTTTGAACCAACTCAAAAATTTGGATCGGTACTACACAATAAACAAATTGAGTTGTTAGGTTATATATTTTTCTTTCTTTTTTTAGTACATTCTTTTATTAACCTAAATAGTTTATTTTATGAGGCATTTTCAAATATAGATAAAATAAACTAAAATATAGCAAAAATTTTAGATTCTATCTAGACACTCATAGACTTCTATCAATGTCTATTAAAGTCTATTAATGTCATACATTGATAGAAGTGAAGTCTATTGATAGAAGTCTATGAATGTCTATCAGTATCTATCATTGACCTAATATGAAATTTTGTTATATTTTGTAAATATTTTTAAAATTTTGTTGTTTACGATAATATCCTTAAATTTATCTACAACACATGCTGCTAACTTAAATTTCTTAAAATTTTAATGTTATATATAAAAATAATTTTCAAGGGATAGTAATTTGCGCCGTGTCATCAATATTTGAGATTTTACATAAATGTATCAACATAATTGCGATGTTCGATGCAACTATTGAATTCTTATCATCAATATAGTAGTTTTATTTTATATGTTAGAATTTTTACTTTTAAAAAAATATCAATTTTTTTTTATATTTATTAATGATTTTAATAAAACTTATGAATGAACATAGAATATGATACATCAAAGAGGGGTAGAAAACAAAAAAAAATAATAATAATGCAAATAGTAAATAAGGCACAATTATTTTAGCTTAGCCAAACAAAAATGCCTCAAATTAAGAAGCTCGTAGAACATTAAAAATTAAATTATAAGTTTTAAAATAATTAATAGGAAAAATATCAATTTATATCAATAAATTTTAGGTGTTTGTATCCATTTAAATTATGAACCGATAATTTATCAATTTAAATCCTAAGTTTTGTAAGTGTCAACCTACACCTTTCATTACGTTATGTTCGAAAAAGGCGCGCGTGTTATAATTGTATTAACTAAACTCATAAACTTTCCTTAATGGATCAATTTTAGACTTTTATAAAAAATTTACTTTGAATCGTCCATTCGTTTAATTACTCTCATTATCTATTTTGTAAAATCTATTTACGTATTTGAAAATTAATGCATGGATAATTTTTAATGGTAATCGTAACGAAAGATTTTAAAATGATTGGCTTATGAAAATTTAGAAGTTTAATTGATTTAAGTATAAGTTTCACACGATAATGATTTAATAAAATTTGGAGTTCGTAAAGTGTAAATTGATACACATGTGAAAGTTCAAGTTTAAAAAATAATGAATACATTGCACTTTTGGTCCCTGAGGTTACAAAATATATACTTTAGTCTCTCAAGTTTGCAAAATAGTTCTAAATAGTCGATGAGTTAACTTTTAACTAACGAAAGTTGACTAGAGCGATTAAATGCTGACATGGATGAAACCTCACTTAACTACCTGGCAAAATTATTAGATTAGTTGACAAATAGTTTGAAATTAAAATGGTTTAAGAATTAGGGTTTTTTTTTTTTAAGAAACCGAAGAAAAGAACTATTTAGGGTTTTTTTGAATATTTTAATTTCAGAATAATTGCCGAGTAATCAAATGATTTTACCTAATAGTTAAATGGTGTCTGATCCATATAAGTATTCATTTCGCTTGTTAAAGGTTAACTCAGGACTATTTAGAACTATTTTACAAATTTGAGAGACTAAAATGTATTTTTTGAAATCTCAATGATTAAATAAACATAAACTTTAAAGGTCATAGACCATAAGTGCATTTTGTCGAAAAATAAATTAAATATGGATAATGCTCATCATATTATATATTATTATTATTTTTTAAAAGAGCCGTTAGACACATGCATTTAAAATTAAATTTTCTTTATAAAGCTCAAAGAAAAATATCAAATTTCCTTTTTCTTCTTAAATTTAGTTTCATTTTAGATTAAAATTCAACAAAATTCAAAATCATTTTTCTCAACCAAATTCCATTACGTGTCACCCCTCGGTGACATCATGTGACACTTTGTAATCGGTCCAATTTAATGAATTAAGTCATCACATCCAGTATTTTTCTATTAACTTCTTCATTTGAGCATGATTTAAGTGATTTAAATTGTATTTGATTTGAAATTTTAAGCTCTACACAATAAACACCTCAACACACTAAAATTATCAATAAATAAAATCATGTTTGTTATCATCAAAACATTTGATTAAAGATTAAAAAAAAAAAAAAAAGCAAACATATACCACTCTAAAAAATTTTAGGGTATAAACTAAAATTATAATTCAATTTATATATTCTTAAGACCTTCACTTATAAAATAACTACCCATAGAACATTTGAATCACTCTTAGATGAAAATGAAACTAAAAAATAGAAAAATAATAAATGGACGAAGTTTAAAGATTAAAATATAACATTAAAATATAGCTATATAATTTTGTGGCTATTGAAAGACTACATTCATAATACTCAAAGATAGCATTATACTGCATAGCAATACAGAGATTTCAAATTTTCGAGAGTGTTTGTACTATCCTAACCCAACGGAAATTCCTACCAAATAACTCACAAAATCGAAACATCTAACGCATTATATTTACATCCAAGCTAAAGGGTAGGTCTTTATAGTGACCGACCTGTCATATATTTGTATGGTGGATAGATGAGAAGCATATATTTGTATGGTGGATAGATGGGAAGCATGTAGATAGATACATCCTAAGATGCACCTGATGATTATTGCTCCTATTGTTATACATTAATATATCTGAGTTAACCAATATTCATATGGAGTTGTTGAGAGGTGGCATTGTAACTTGGGAATATGGCGGGACATAATAGAAATGAGATTCTGAAGCAGCAAAACCGTGAGAAAGATGGTTGGGTGGAAAATTATGGAAAGGTAATGAGTTTGGGTAATATGGGATTGGATAACAAAAAGTTTTAAATTCTCGAATCCTGTAATGAAAACCATACAAGAATCCATCGGAATTCTCCGGCGAAAACTTGAACATCTTCTTCATCTTCGCATACGCCAAAGCTATCAATAAACTATTAGAACCACCGTTGATGATAATGTCGTTCACATTGAGTAACTTGGCAAGTTTCTTAAGTCCAAGTTCACCATTCATTAAGTGTTGGCAAGAGCGAATCATGTGCTTAAGGTCGCTGACGGTACCAAGGTGACGTTGAGCTATGATGGCGAATTCCACCATGGACTCCGGCATAGTTCTGATCATCATTAGCTTCAACAAATAAGCAACGTCGTAAATACCATGAAATGTGATCCATTTGGTGATTCGATTGGTAGAAAAGATTGGCAGAAATGCATGCCGAAATGCAGCAGATGGAATTCCTTCATTCCTTTGTTTTTTAAAATCAAACCCTTTATTTTTCAAGAATTGGATTGATGTAGAAGCGGAGAAGTCTTTTTCTTCGTCAAAATCAGAAAAAATGAACTCCCAAGACAACCCCACATACCCATTCTCATCCATCAAAGTGAGACCCAATTGAAGAATTTTCAAATGGTTTACGTTGAAATTTAAATCTTGGTAGAGATGTTGCTCAGAAGCATCTCTAGGAGTGGATCGGAGAAATCCAGGAAACTCAGTGTCCATTGCGATCACTGGAAACTTGAAAAGATGGTCATTGAGAATAGCCAATTCTGGCAAGAGATTATGATACCAAACTTGTCGAACCAAACTCATGGTGAGCTATGATAATCGTTGAGCGATGATACTTTTAGGTTGAGTGATGATAATTGATGGGTTCTCAAAATATTTATAGAGAGAAATTTGGAATGAAAATTCTAAAAGGAAAAGGAATGAGTTTTTTTTTTAAGAAAAAGGAAAAGAAATTTGCTAATTAATTACTTAATATTAAATATTTATTTGTTTTTATTTTAAGCTATCAAATTAATTCTTAATGTAATAACATATTAAATAATATTAATTTTTTAGAGCAATAATATTAAATTTAATTCATAGGGTTTAATACTACTTTGATCTTTAAACTTTTGATTTTTAGTTCATTTTAGTCCATTCATTTTTTAAATCAAATAGAAATAGAATATTTACTATACATATTCTTGTTTCTAATTCTTAAAAGACAAAAAATAAGAAATAGGAAACAAGAAATATGAACATTATCAAATGACTCTTACTTTTATATATATATATATATATATGCAATCATATTTGTAACTTTTTTTTAGTATAACAAAACAAACCAAAATATTTGTAATATAACAAAATATATTGATAGATGCTGATGGATACTAATATATGTCTATCACTAATAGACTATGAAATTTTTATTATATTTATAAGTATTTTCAGCAGTTTTGCGATTTAAAACTTCTTCTCATTAGTTTTTGATATTTTCGAAAACTCTTATATTTATTAAAATAATTTTTTAGTGATTAAACTGAATAAATGTTTAGAATAAAAATATTCATTTATTTTTATTTGAACTAATTAACTAAATAATTAAGGTAATAACATACTAAATAATAAAAAATTTAGTGCATCCCCACATTAATTATTCTCTTACATTTAATTAAGTTATTATTTAGTTTTAGTTCCTATATAAAAAATTAGTAGAATGAATATAAATATTTAACTGATGGAACATTAACTATTCTGTATATTCAAACACAAACATTTAAGGTCTCGTTTAGTTGTAATCTATCAACGATAAGTTAAAATGAGCATAGTTCACTAACTCAAGATCCAAGATTTGGTTTCTCACCCTATGCGTTAATTCAATATATTTACTAAAAAAATTATCAACAACAATTTGATGATGAGTTTAATTGCATTTGAAAATTATATGAGTCTCACTAGTTTTTCTGTTTCAATTAAAAACAATTTCAATCATTGCCCCTCACATGTCGTCATGTATCATTTCAATTGATTGGGTTGATCCATTTGATCGATTTTTTCTTTTCATATATATGGTTATCGATCATATTGTACGTGTGGTCAGTAACGGTAATGTTAAACAATTTTGATTACGGATCAATGAAAATAGCCTCAAAGATTACAACAAAATATTTGAAAGTCTAAAAATCAAACAAAATCAAACATGCACAAAAAGTTGAAAATGGGATTCAAGGCTAATAAGGCTATGCAGCAAACATTTTTCCCCCAAGATCACAACAAAAGTTTCCTAACATGTATACAAATGAATAGATATTATGTTAACTTGTCGATCGATGTCATAACTTGTTGAAAATTAGGGACTAGTAGATTGTTTATAGCTCCAAGGGTATTTATGTAATTTAAAGTACCATAGTTATATTTTTTCCTCTTGTACTCTTTTGATTATTACAAAATAATAAGAGTGACTTTCATCGTTGTTTTTCTTCATGTACTAGGATTTTCCACGTATACCTTATGTTAGTCTTTTTTCTTCCTTTCAATAAAAAAACAAAAAATACTGTTTAAATTACATAACTGTGGAATCAAAATTATGTCCAACATAGGGCATTGCAATTTGTATCATTGGAGCAATGGTTAATAGTATGTGGAAGTATTCCTTTTTTTTTTTTCTTTTTTTATCTTTTCCTTTCAAAATTACCCTAAAAGTTCTTGTCAACGAACGCCAGCCTCGGCAACCCGTCTTTGTTCTCGAGCAACTAGTGCTTCACAGTCCTGCAATATGCATGCATGGGATGGATATGAACACATATAACCAATATTCCTTTCTTCCTTTTCATTTAAATGTAAGTTTCCTCTATAACAACTAACAAGGTTACCAGGAAAATTACCTTCACAATAGCCTGTGCACAAAGCTTTCCTGAAAGAACAGCACCTTCCATAGAAGCTAAATACTTTTGTTTCGTGTAGTCACCAGCTAAATAAAATCCCTCAATGGGGGACCGTTGTAAGGGGCGACACGGTTCGCAGTCAGGCACAGTCTTGTAAACAGACCTGTAAACAATATCAATTAGGGTGGAACCAACATCTGAAAAAACAATTTCTTTTTCTAGAAAAGATTATTCAATAACTATAGGTTTCCAAGTTGTTTTTATTTTATTTTGTAGAGAAACTAGACAAAATTTATTGATAAAGAGAGGAGAACCAACTTAGGGGTAGTTTAGGATGCTAGAATGTAATTAGGATTATTGAAAATCTGAAGAGCGTTAAAATGAGTGAAAAATCGAGGGCGGAACAAGAATGGAATTGTGAAGAGTCAAAATAGTGAAAAAGAGAGTTATGTTGAAAACTTGGAAAGAGAACGAGTTTGGTATTACAAACCAAACCTAAAACGCTCAATCCAAACATGGGCTTGGAATTAAAACTCATTACAAACTCATTCCATTCCATCCAACAAACATGCTCTTAAGACCTCGGGGATGACGGCCCTAAACCTAAATTGAGGAATTGGCAAAGAAAGCCCTCCAATCTATGGGTTTCCAAATTGTTAAGTCCAGGTCATCAAATCTTAAATGGCCAGACATCCCTTAAGATATTTGAAGTAAACAGAAGGTTGTCCATAGCTATATTGATATGTATGCCAATCACCGTTTTATGCTTTTAATACAGATTAAAATTACCTATATTGATAATTTAATCTCCAAATTGAGCTTCAAGACTCATTTATTGACCGTCATTCTTTCATTCAGTTGTTCAAACAAATGCTTGCTTTTTGTTAAAGTTCTCTTATTTTTAGTGCAGAGATTGACACTGTTTAGTTTTGCTGATAAAAATATCCATGTTTTCTAGAAAAGGGTCACCAGACTATAAAGTTAATGGTTATATGTATACCTTGGGGTTTTAACAACGTGGTACTTCACAATCTTAGCTTTGCTCTGATCAGCAGAAATTTCATCAGGAAATAGTTTAGCTAGTTCCACCATTGTCGCATCAATAATGTCCGAGTCACTCCGGGAAATCCACTCCTCTGCAGGTGCGAAGACTAGTTCCAACATGGACTGGTTTGGGTTATAATATTCCTGTATCAGAAAAGCATGAGAGAATATTACGGCTGACAATACTAAACTACCAGCGATGAGGATATCAGAAGCTCTGAAAGGAATAGTCAATTAAGAAGTAATGAGCAACAAGTTGATCTAAGCATCCCATTGTAAGGTTCTTCAAATTCCAATTATGCTCCAAATGAGAAAATTAAATAACCCCCCTGGCTAAGAGCAAGTGGGGTTGATGGTGCAGGCAATGGACCCTCAGTAAACAAAGAGTGAAGTGATGGAAAATAGAAGAAATCCTTTTTCTTTAAGAAACGGATACCCTTTCATTAATTTAATAAAACGAAACTATTGCTCAAATTACAATGAAACGTATAGATCATAGAATTCAAAGAGAGCAGAGGATCAGCAGGAGCATCGAGCCATCTCAACTAGATTGAGACAACTTTAGCGCTCTCATCATATCCCAAATAAAAAAATACATCTTTAATCAGATTTTAGAGTTCACAGAAGTAACAAATCCTTAAACTAAAAACACCCAGAAAGATATGCTGATGGAGGTGGTGCATCATGATGATATGTAAGCCAATACGATGGTACGTATAGACCATTGGTAGCACTACATTCTGCAATTGCTGATTAGAGAAGCTCCAGGAACCAAAGTTGGAAAGCAAGGACAGAATAAAGCCATATTGCAAGAGAATGAGAAAATTAAAGACTCAGACAATGATTAACCAAATGCATTGTTGATTGCATTTTAATTTCATTCTCTTAAACCATAAATCAAATTTAATAACTTTTTGTAATTCCCAAAAGATAGAAATAAGAGAAACAACAAACCCTTAACAGAACTATTGGAAACCTGATATAGTGATATGCATACAATAAAGGAATTGCATATATCTTGCTTGAATGACAAAAGGAGTGCTTAACAATCTGCCGTATTTACATATCTATAGAAGAAAGACAGAAAGGGGAAGAACTTAAAGGCCCTTGGGTTGACGACTTAAATGAAATATAAAATAGTAAAGTAAATATTCTTATGTCCATGAAAATGTGAGGTACAAGTATTTTTTGATACCAGATGTGCCAAGACTAAGAGAGGACTGTTAGGTACTTAGATAGCAGTAAAGGGGAATAAAGGTAATTAGATAGAAAATTAGTTCCTGAATGTGGTTATAGATAGAAAGAGGGCGAGTGAGTGAAGGGTGGACTATTTGTGGAGTGTTCTAGGGGTTGGGTGAGTACACTCAAGAGGGAGATTCCAAGTCCCTTTATACTTGGATTTATCTTTTATTTCTTCATCATCATATTTCAATATGTTCATATCTTATTCTTGTGAGGATATCCTCAGAAATACTTGAAGGTCAGATTCCCCGATATTAAAAATGGAAACATAAAATTATTACGGCTATGCTCATGAGTTGGATCAAAATCCACCGAATAAAAACAGCCTCAGTTGTAAGTAATTATACCTTACATGTAACTGACATGTCCGCATAAACACTAAGAAGCGGACTCCTGCATTGAGGTAAAAATATAGAAAATATTTAGTGTCAAGTGTAAAACCAATAAAAGCATCATGCAATCTTACTACCCAAGATATTAAATTTAGCATGTTTTTGCTCTAGCTTTCTGGTTTCACTTGATCAGTTTTCTCTCTTTCCTTATTATTATAATTATTTTGTGGAGGAGGGGTTATACAGTTCGCCGTATCAAATACCAAAAATGCATTATGTGAAACAAAACTGCTCCATCACCAAATACAGAACAAGTTAAATATGAATAAACAAAGGACCTGCTAAAAAGTAAGTGATCATATGTATTCTTCAGTTTCCTGTCAAACCTGCAAAGAAAAATAATATCACCAAATTACTGATAATATGAAGGCACATATGTTTGGTTACATTAACATTGAGATATACATGCCCCATGTTTAAATTTATCGAAACACTCATAAATTAAACGCCACAAAATCAGTCCTCAATAATCTCAGGGAGCTAGTCCACCACTTGGATTTTCCGTACCCATTCAAGCCATTATGTAGCATATCCTACCACAGTTTTTAGGCCATAATCTTCACAATACTTCCTTTTCTATAATGAAGTTACTCTACCAAAAAAGAAAAAAAAAAACTACTAATCCCAATCTTGATGCTATATAAGTATCTAAGTGATGAAAGTTCGAACACAATTGCAAAAGATTTATATCCATCAATTACTGCATCGATAATTCTCTTGCCTGAGTCACCTTTGAACTTTTTATCTGACAAGACAAAATGAACTGCTTTCAATGAGCAAAACGACAAGGAAGAGCATGATCAACCATTGCAACCATATGATAAACTTAATAAGAAACCCCATTACCAGACCTAAGAGGATGAGAAAAAACAAATGACAAGAGAGGAGAGAGGAAATAGAAAGCACGAGGGACTAGGAAGTAGAGAAAGAGATCCCATTGTGTAGATTCTATGGTACAGCCTTTACCTAAAATTAAAATCACATATCACCCAAAACCATTCTTTAAATAATTTAAATATTATTTAAGATAATTATCCAGTTAACCAGTTTATTGATAATTTTTTAAAAAAATCATATCTAACACACATCACAAAATATGTTGTTTAAATATGAATCATAAGATGAAATGAACCATGTGAAAATTGATAAGTTGTAGTGAAAGAGTTCCTTAATAGTATTACAAAAAAATAAACAAACAAAAAATCCTATGTAACACCCCAATTAAATTTCCAATAAAATTGTGAATTGCAAAGGACTCCTCATGCTTTGTCTCATCATATAATCACAGATGACATTCTTCCCAACAATCAAAAACTGCTCCTACCACTTAAGTCAACTAGTCAATAGCATACCCATAGGAAAAGAACTTAGAATATGAAAAGAAGGAGTATTGAAAAGCATAGGGATCATCACAAAGTAGCATGAAAAATCTCAGAGAGGGGGAGGGTACTACTACCATATGTGGACATTGATTACTGGAACTCCAACTAATTTTTCCAGCTTTTTGAAGTATGGGATTGCTTTCCAGTCATCAGGCAAAAGAAGCTTCAGGATATCAACTGTATGGAATATATGAATTATAATTTAAGTGAAATTTAAAAAATATGATATATGTATAAGATTTCACCAAAAGTTACGTTACCAGGAGTAGCAAATACATAAGCATCTCCTTCAATTACATTCCCATCGTTTAATGAGAACCTCTTCACTGTTCCATCATTGTTCAACTCAATTTTTTGTATCCTGGAATTAAGTCGTACTTCACCACCCAATGACTGAATATGCTCGACAATTGGCTCACATAGTCTCTCAGGTGGATTTCCATCTAAGAAAGCCATCTTAGAGCCATGCTTCTCCTACAAGAGTTACATGTAAATGAATTAGTAAGGCTTGGATCATAAGAAAAATCCATAATTCAATTCTCAAAGAGTTGCCACAATATTAATGACAGCCAGAATGAAACTACTGTAGAGGTAATAAGATATTAACTAATTTCTCAAATTTATTTTGAAAACCAGATAAGAGAAATGTATTTCCTAGTTCCTACTAGGAATAATTTTCTCCCATAACAGTAGAACAAAGGGTAGTAAAGAGAGTGGAAAGTGAAATTAATTACACCGTTAAGTCATCCAATTATAGCCCTACAATGGAGGGGGGGAAACATCAAATGGCTTCAAACATAAACTAAGTAATTGTATGTCTGTGGTGTGCCCATGTTAGAAAATCCTTGGAAAGAAATGGAGAAATCAGCATTATGTGGGATTAATATAGATGAATCAAAGATTGGTCAATTAATGAAAAAGTAAATAGTAAATTCCAACACAAAGTTGTGTTGGATTAATGCAGTGAACGCTATATTGTCATAATTGTTCTGGAAAGAAACCAAAGAATTTTCCATGATAAGCGAATTGCCTAGATCCATCATTTTGAATTAGCTCATTTAAAAGACTTCATCTAGGTGTTCCCTATTAAAGTTGTTCTTGGAACTATCACTACAGGAAATTTGTCTCAACATGAGTGCTTTTATATTTTCTTAGTAGGGTTTTTCTTTTTTTCTTTTTTCTTACTCTCGTGTGGAGTTTGTATCCTTTGAGGATTAGTCTCTTTTCATTACATCAATGAAAAGTTTTGCTTCTTGTTAAAAAAAACCTCCTAACTAGTGACTAAAGTAGAAAGACTATATTGTTTCTCATACAAAAAGAAAACTAGAAATACTATAAACTTGAAAAGGTATGAACATTTACATCAGTAAGGGTGTGAGCATGTACAGCAATGAAGAGAATTAAAAAGAACTAATTCCATAAAGCTATTATAAAAAAAAAAAAATCAGCCCAATGATTTTATTGTGCAAAGAAATAATCATACCTGAAGAAATCGATTCAAGGCAATCAAAATGCATTGCATAGAAAGTTCATCGGGGTTAATGAAGTTCAGAGCCTTTGACATAGCAATAAACACCTCCGTTGTTACACGATCAGGTACTCCCTGGATAACAAAAAAAAAAAATCAATGCCAAAAGAAGGCATTTTAAACCAAACTAGTAATTTATTGATAAGAGCTGCCCATGAATACACGTATTATTGAACTACCTTTAATTATCAAGTGTAATAAATTGGATAAAATAAACAAACAAAACAATAAGTACACCAAATAATTAACAAATAAAAGTTTTCCCTTGTAATATTTTTCTGACTATAATTTTAAATATTTCTCATTTAAAATATACCTACATATATATGTACACACACATATGTGTACGTATGTGTATGTATGTATGTGTGTGTATGTATGTATATGTATGTATGTATATGGATATGTGTTATGTATATATGTATGTATAGATATGTGCGTATGTATGTATGTATGTATATGGCGTAATTCACTTCTGGCACCCTGTTATCGGTGATGATGCAAGGATCAAAAACTAGATTCTTTTTTTCTTTGAACTTTATCCCACTGTAAAATCAACATTATCAATAGAATCCAGAGAAAAAACCCTTTTTTACAACTTTTTTCCTCATAATCGATCATGTGCAATGAGGCCATGTAAACTTGGGTACTTCATCATGTACAAGCTCCTACCATAATTTGGAATTCTTCTTTTGGAGATTTTCAATGGCAATTGTATCACCTAGAATCTGAGATTTTCTTTCAGTGTATGTTGCTTGTAGGTTCAATAAAAGGTTAAGGCATGTTAATCATACCCGACTTCTCATCCACTCTTGCACGGTTAAATTATCTTGAGCCTCAACATAAGGTTGCCCACCAAGCATTGCCGGAAGGAGCCCAATTGCAAATTTAATTTTCTCTGGCCAAGTAAGCATCTCGTTGTTCCTTAAAATAGCCCATATTCCTGTCAGCAATTCTCAAAGTTTTAGGAAACCTGCATTTCTGGTAAGATAAAATATTTCCAGAGACAAAGGGGAACAAAATGATAATTTAGCAAATAAAGAAATGCACACAACCAGCATCATCGGCAGGCAGTGTGACTCACATTCAGAACGCACAAGTTAACACCAATTAAGCACAAGGTGATATGAGATTTCATTGCCACGGGGAGAAACAAAGAATTTCGCAGAATGTACCGAAGTACCTATTCTAGCCATGTGGCACAAGAATTTTGTTAGGTAATCAATCAAACAAATCTAAAATTTAATACCAACAGACTAACTAGCTAACTGAATGAATCAGGCTACAGTATGCATAACAAGAGTATCGTCACAGCAAATCATGATTCGCCCTTTCAAAGGCATAAAGTTTATTTCAGCTACATTCTAACAAAGTACACAATATCAATAAACTTTTTGCTCACGCCTACCATTTATGGGTGCAGGAAGTTCTTCAGGGAAATCAAATCGACTGAACTCCCCCGGCTTGTTTGGCATGGCAAATATCATTGAATGTTCCTTCCACTGCAATCGGTCATTGATTCCAAGTTCTCCAAACAAGTTCTGCACATTGGGATAAGCCCCAACTTTCCAGCAAAAATAGAAAAAGAAAGATCAGAAATTAGCATCTTATGCAAGCAATATATAACATATATAAAGTTTCGTAAATAGCTGGCTGTATAATTGACCTTAGTTTTTATCAGGTACTAAACAGTTTTAGAAAGAGAAATGGAAACTGCAGTAAAATATTAGTTTACATACAAGCGGACTATATTGTAGACTATAGAACATAATGATTGAAGGTTAACCTCATATCTGAGCTCTTCAAAGAAGAAGAAGACTAAGAAGTTTCGTCATGCAACAACTTTGATGACAATAGAAATAAAACATTAAAAATATTTGTACTGATAGTTTGAGAATCAAATTGAATTATACTGATAGTTTGAGAATCAAAAGCAAACAACACTATCTTCTGACATTAACTGATCATAGCACTAGGAAAATTGATCATCTCAATAATACTTACAGAATATGTGCAGACCAGTCTCATACCAGTCTCCATCATCATCTTTCCAAGCTGCTACCTATAAGAAAAGAGAAAACAAAACATAAAAGGAAAAATCAAGATTCGTTAAGACCTATAAAAATGATATAGTCTGAAGAATTACTCTTACAAGAATATCTGTAAAACTGCCTCAACTATAAATTTGAATAAAATATTGTCATGAATTATAACAATATAACCATTATTTCTCTTTTTTAATATCTGTAAAACTGCCTCAATTTGGGGTTAAGAAGAAATTTTAGGGAAGAAGAGTATGAAAATGCAGCTGCTATTTTTGAAATTCTGATGAGTTGGACTCCTTCGCAAGAGGAAGATGGTATTTCCTGGAATCCGGACAAATCTGGGAAGTTTTCTTCCAAATCAGCTTTCTATATGAATGTAAAAAAAATCCCCCAATTCGGCAGTAGCATCTCTCATCCTTTCATTCGGGTGATTTGGAAATTCAAATGTCCAAAGAAAGTGAAAATTTTCCTTTG
>JBBPDJ010000021.1:14037284-14056525 GCA_037974625.1 Cucumis cinereus
GAATAGTATCAGTTTAGTCTGAATATTTTCAAATACAATCATGCATTTCGATAATCTTTATTTTTATTAATAAATCTCATCTTTTATTATTAGTTTATTTTTATTAACATTTTAGGGGAAAATGTTCAGTTTTAAAATATGCTGATCAAATCGAAATTAAATTTTAAATTTAAAAATAAAAAGTAAATTTTTTTAGACATTAAAGATAAAAAGTTAGTATTATTAAAATATCAATAAAAATTGTTATTTTTTAAATATAGAGATTAAAATAAAATTAAATCCAAAACTAAAAATATAGATATAACTTTTATTTTATGTATATTTTATATTATTTTGAGATGTCAATCTCTTCGACCGACTATGAAACTATCTCTTTATTCCTTTTAACTCGACTTTGTTCGACCTAGTGAGATAAAGCAGTTGATCGAAGTCAGTAGTTTTCTACCATAAACTTATAGCAGAAATGTTGAATTCTCGAAAATTAAAAAGAATACGTAATTTTTTACTCCTATTAGTTGATCAGCTAAAATAACAATTAGAATGATTTTAAAAACTCACTAATCAAAATGAGATTTAAAATCAAAATTTTATTTTACTTCTTTCTAAACAAAAAGTTTTAAGATGTGAAATTTTGAATTGACTTATGGGGGTTAGCTGACTATACAAAAATAGAAAAAAGAAGAAAATTAAAAATATAAATAAACAATTTGGAGATCCGACGTGTTCAACAAGAAACGACGTAGTTTCTTTACAAATTTACTCAGTAATAATAAATTATGTAAATTTCCTTTACTACAACAATTGCCAAAGTGACCTCTCTTAACTTTGGTCCAAAAATATGATATTAAATTTTCATTGACTATATTTAATATAACATTAAAAAAGAATCATGAAATATACAAAAATAAGCAACAAAATGAAATATTAGTGTGACTATATATAAATAATTTGTTATTTTCAAATATAGCAAAATGAATCAAAATATTTACCAAATATTACAATTTATCAACGGTGAATCGCGATAGACTAATATAGACTATTATCTGTATCTATCTGTATCATTATAGACATACATAAATATTAGTTTATCTTGATATATCGTGGTTTATCACAGATAGATAGATTGTGATATTTTGTTATATTTGTAAATATTTCAGAAGTTGTTTTGTTTAAAATCATTTTTCATAAATAATTGACATTTTAATTTATTTAAAAATGTAAAATATTTTTTTTGTTTATACACATTTTCCATCGAAGTTGACATTTTAGATATTTCTGTCGACATTTTCGTAAAATTGAAATCCCAATATTTCAAATCACATCAAGATTTATAAATTGCCAAGAAGAGTGCATGCTATAAATTTATCACTAATATTTGTGTATTTATAAATATTTTCAACATTTTTTCAGTAATTTTATTAAGTTTTATGTGTTCAAATTGATTTTATAGATAGAAAAGTCTATTTTCTGAAATTAATTTAATTAATGTTTTGATGACAAAATGATGTAATAAACAAAATAAAAATTATTTTTTAAAAAATAAGTGCAAAAGTCAATATTTTTAAAATTCAATGCTCAAAATGAAATAATTGTATATTTATTTCCAACCCAATTGATAAATTGTATCATAGTATTAACCATAAATTTAATAAAAGCTTTTAATGCATACAAAGAGATATTGATGGTATCTTTTTTTCATATATTTATTGAAAATTCTTTGAGGTGAGTATTAAATAATATTCCCTTTAAATTATATAAAAAGTTGAGAAAATATCAATTTATTTCCCTAAGTTTTCAGAGTTGTATTAGTTTAATCCCTAAATCTTTACAAGTGTATTAATTTACGCCCTCCATATATTTAGTGTGAAAAAAGCTCAGGTAAAAATTATAATCATATTAAAATAACCCACAAACTTTTCTAAATAAACCAATTTAAACTTCTAGTAGAAATTTCTTTAATAATCGTTCATTCTAGCATTTGAAAAAACCGACATGCGTTCTAAAATCAAATGATGGATGACTTTAAAAGATGAATAATGAAAGGCCAAATTCGGTTTGCTTATAAAAATTTTGGAGTTTAATTGACCTAAATTACGAGTTTCACAAGGTATTGGTCAAACGAAATTTAGAAGAAAGTATAAAATGATACATTCACCCAAAGTTTATAGTTTAGATTGATATCATTATAAGTTTATGATTTTAATCGGCACGGTTACAAAAGTTTAAAAAGGTAAAAATTTAATTTTTTCATATATGATCAAACCTTAGGGGATTTCAAATTTTTGTCTTTGACTTCTTCATTTTATTTTCGCTTTAAATATTTAGTTTTGAATAATAAAAAAAAGACATTTAGGAGCTTTAAATTGGGAATTTGTTTGAATATAAATAAATGATGTAATGTTTATTGGGTCTAAAATTTGAATATTTGAATTGACTGACTTCTGTCCTTTCTTCTTTTAATTTTTAATTTTTAAAAGAGTATATAATAATAATAATAATATTAATTATAAATGAGCTATCCAAAAACAAAACAAAACAAAGAGTTTGACCATAGAATTGGATGGCCTTGCTTTTGCAACAACCCAATTACATGAGTTTGACTCAAAAATTGTTATTTTTTAAATTATTATTATTATTATAAACTTTTGATATTCCATGAAATTTTCTGGTTAAACATGGACCATGGTTTAATGGGAATAAAAACTTGTAAGTCAAAGTCAAACAATTTTATAATTCAATTACTAATATGAGTTTAAGTAAATTGAGTTTTTGAAAAATTATTTGAAATGATAAAATTGACGATCTAGATGCCTTGTCTATCATGGTGACATTTTGTTATTTTTTTTAATAGTTTCGTCATCTAAAATAATTATCCCTTAGTTTACTCTATGGCCTTTCTAATGAATTTTAAATTTAGTGATTTGGTAGTTTATTCTTAATCTTATCAACAAAATAAAAATTGTATCTGCACTTCCTCTATTATAGTTATTGAATCAATTTTGATAAAATTTAACTTTGAAGGATAATAATTAAGATTTATTGAAAATATGTCATAATATTAAGATTTAATGAAAATAAGGAGCCTAAGTTTGAACAATTAAAAGCATAAAGACTCAAAATGAATAGAACCAAAGGGCAAAAAGACCAAAATGGTTTTTTTTTAACATAATCTACTCTTAATAATGTGAAAATAACAAAAAAAAAAAAAAAGCTTACCTTGAGGAAGACACTGAAATTGTAAATAAATTTTTAAAATGCTAAATATTAACACAAAATTTAATTATATATGATGCAAAATATCCCAGCCAGAAAGTTGGTGCAAAAACAGCAAATAGATAGCCCAAAAAGAAAAGAAAAAAAATTTTTGATCTATGTTAAAAAAGTTGTGTATTTTAACTTACAAACAACATTTGATCCCCACAGATTCATCAATATATATGACCTAAACAGATTTTGCAATACAAGTTATGGCACCCTCACTCCAAAAATTACTCTCTTTCAAGTTGGTGTTTAGCTATACAATTGTTGATCTGTTTGGATACTTTTCTTCCTGTACAATGTAATTCTAATATGGAATGATGTCAGTTGCTAATAAATGAGAATTTGGACAATAAAGATTCTAATGATTAAGCATACCCCTACAATTCTCTTGCTCTTTGCCTCAGTTCATTGAGTTCCGACTCGATTTCAGCATCACGAACCGGAAATGCACTACCAGAAACAGTTCTTCCTGGTGGAAGTTCTCCTTTCTGTAGAGAGAGAGAAAGAGAGAGGATCCCATTTTTAGATTCAAATACTAAAAGAATGTAGAATGAGGATGCCAACGAAGAGGATACCGAATCTTTCATCCTCAAGTTCTAGATGTTTGGAAAATTAAAAAATAACAGGTAAAGCTAAAATATTTGAATCAAAAGATCCATCACTAAAAGAGCAAAAAGAGTATGAACGTGCAATGGGAGATTCGAGGAGCTATAAAATTCACACATGTTGATTATAAATAGAGTATAAATCAACCAATCAATATTCCCCGTAATCTTCCTTCCCTGACCTATCTATTATCTCCAATAAAAAAAAAGAGGCCTTATATCAGAGTTTTGGCATAGTGTTAATTAGTCCTGGAATTTGAGCCTTTATAGAGGGCTTTTTTAACAGAGGTTGATAGTTGGATGGGATTCATTGACAAGTTGAATTTTGTCTATCCTTGTGAGAGACCCAACCTGGTCCCTCGATGGTTGGGACTCTACTCTACAACGGCGGGGGTTTCCTCTACACGACCTCTAGGTTGTTTTGCCTTTTCGGTATTAATTTCATATCGAAAAAGAAAAGAACTATCTAAGTCTTAAACCATTGGAAAGGGTTCTTTTTAAGCAAGGTTTAAGGAATGAGAACTCTCTTTAGTTCACCTTCCTCCTAGACTAGGTATGAAACATTAATTACTATCAGTTAAATGGGTGCTAGGAGCCAACAAGCCAACACTATCATTTCATTTGGTGAACCGGAACCCCATTTCCTAGCAGACGATGCAACTTAATAATAGGATGCTTGATCTATCTAAAGCCACGATTGGATATTACAAGAAAGGTCGTGAAGAATAGAATATGCCAACCTAGCTTCATAAATTCATAGCAGTTCCCACTGTCAAGTGTAAAGTGCATAACCAAGAATAAGATCATTAAATAAAAATGATTTCAACCAAAGATTTACCTTTGAGCTTCCAGATAACTCTTTCTTCAAGTTAGCTAGCTCATCATCGACGGATGAGCCCTCCAACAGAGCAAACTACAACATTGAAAATAGGTCAGAGCCAAAATAAAATAGGAACTATTCTAAAGTAGACATCAAATGATGCAATATAGGTCAAGAAGGCAAAATCCTAAAAGATGTAACATGTTTTTTTTGTTTGGAACTCGATGCAAAATGTTAAACCATAAAGTATTACTATTAATTGTGAATTCAAGAGAAAATCCTATCTTCATTAATATAGGAAGCAGGGACAAGAATAATTAATATATCTCAGTTAACAACACATAGATAAGATAAAAATGCAGCCGCATGAAACCTGTCACAGATACAGTCAATATTACAACAGTTATCCGTATACACCACATTCCAGCGAGAGATGCTATTTGTTTTTTTGATAAGAGAGAGATGCTATTTGTTATTATCAAAAGAAAAAAGAATGGAAAAAAAATCCTACTTTCATTCAGGAGAATGAAAGAAACAATACAAAGAAAGGCCAAAAAGATAGGCCCGACCAAACACAGGGAAGCATACCTCAAAACCTCTACGAAAATCATACATTGAAACATTTCCCTAAAATGACCCCAGTTTTTTTGTTAAAAAGAATAACTTTGCAAAATGAAATTAATCTGAGCAAGCGATGCATTGAAAGAACTGCATCCAATACAACAGTCCTCCCCAGAACGATCCTTTCTAAGGAATACTATCCTATTACTTTCTAAGGAAGAAAGCAGGAAGGGAATCGGCCTCCCAAGAAAATCTCTCCCTTCCCCAGAAAAGGGTCCAAAACAGCTTCCTCCAGCATCTCACGGATATTCAAGGGGCATTTGGAGCAAGAAGTTGATTATTATAATCCTAGGTTATTAAAGTTGGGTTATAAGTTTGTAATTGGGGGGTAAATTATTTTAGTTTGGATTATAATAGTATGTGTTCTATTTTTTCTAAAAAATTAATAGTATGTGTTTCTATTTTAGTTTGAGAAAGAAATAGTAACCACTATAACAAAGAATAAAAAAATTGATAAATGTAAATAGTAAATATTTTAGCAAATTGGAGTTTTGAAATAGTGTTAATTGTAGCTAATTGGAGACTACAAAATAGTATTTACAGTCTTAGGTTAGTCCTTGCCCCAAACAACCCCTCAATCTCTACAAATAGAGTAGACCGAAACCTGCAAGAACGACTGCAGCCCCGGGTAGAAAAGGGGCCTAGCCACTAGAAATGATTCAAATCCTCAGATTCATCTACAAAAGTATTTCTACCAGCTAGGAACAACAACCGATTTATACTTTTCCTCCAATCTTCCATCAATTCTCTTGTGGATGGGAAAAAAGCTCTCCAAAGGTGTTGATCCTTCCCAAGGTGACCAACCAGAACCAAACTTTCTTCCCTATTTTAAATTTCTAAAATGAAGAGACGAAAGAACAAGACAAGACCAAAAAAAAAAAAAAAAAAAAAGAAAGAAATTTAATGAACAAACAAAGACCTACCAGAAAGGGATTCAAATCATAACTCAAAAGACCAAAACTATTAATCTCTATAACTGGCGGACAAATGCACAGAATAAACCTTGCACTTCATATCAAATGTGTGAACCTTCTCTTTTTTTTTTTTTTTTTTTTATTAGAAAACAACACTTTTCATTGGTATAATGAAAAGACCAAAATACAATGTCACTTAAAACAAAGGTACAAAAGAAATAAATGTCTAGACTGAAAAGATAAAAGCACTCAAATTCAAGTAAATATCTTATATAGAAAAATTAGCAAAAAAATTAGAAAGAGAACACTTCATACCAAATGTGTGAACTTAAAAGGTAATGATTCTCAAAAATTCAGGGAGGAGAACCATCATGGGTTGGCCTAGTGGTAAAAAGGGAGACATAGTCTCAATAACTAACTAAGAGGTCATTGGTTCAAGCTATGGTGGCCACCTACCTAGGAACTAATTTCCTACGAGTTTCCTTGCCACCCAAATGTTGTAGGGTCAAGGTGGATTGACCCGTGAGATTAGTCGAGGTGCGCGTGAGCTGCTCCGGACACTCACGATTTTATATATATATATATAAAATCCAGGGAGGAGAGGGGGTAGCTGTTCAGCTTGATTAAACTCTAATATATCTTTAGAAGTGAGGTCCAACTACTAACCTAGCAAACCACTGGACATTAGGCCGAACCAGCATTCAATCACATGTCAAATAGTATTGTTCAAATGCCTTGGAGTCTTAACAACAAAGAAAAATCCAGAAACTAACTTCCATGATTGAAGATTACGTTCTAACAAAGAAGCAGGTGAACTTTTTTTTTAATCCTAGGAAACATGTTTCTAGGGAAAAATATTTTTTTCCACGCTTCAGAAGATCAAACTATTTTCATAATTAACCAACATTCAAAATATGCTATACCAAAAAGAACAAATAAACAAATCATTTCTTTAATAAGAAACAGAGAGAAATGAGAAATCATTTAGTTGGTTTACAGGAGCAAAGATGTTATTTTGGAGTCATTCCTTACAATATACTTAACCAAATAAGTAATTTTTTTTAGTACAACGAGGGATGGGGCATCGAACCTCCAACCTCTAGAGAGGAACTTAACTAAAGAAGTAACTAAAGTTTTGGAAGGAACCAAATCAAGAAATTTGCCCCCGCTTAAAGATCTTTAAGAGAAATGGCACCTGTATTTTCTGTTTTTAAGCTTAATAGACCAGCAATAAAATCAAGCACAAAATAATTTTGAGGAAAAACAGAACTGTTACCTTTCCTTCAAGATCATCAGTTGTTAACTGTCCAAGAGCTTCTGCTTGAGACTCCATTGCCAAAACTACAAAGATTTTGAGGAACGTAAGTAAAATATGAAAGCAGGGGCTTCACAAATCCAAAACATATGCACAAGAATCTCGGTATGGAAACTTGTCTAAATAAAGTAATATTAGTTTAAAAAATCTTCTGTTAGAAAGAACAAGCAGTGATAAAAAAATTGAAGCAAAGATTTGATCAGTAGTAAGTAATAAGCCACCACATCAGGGATCCAGATACGTAAAAGAAATAGACTGAAATGTTAGTGTGAAGGGAGCTTGGAATCAAGTAAAGGATGGGGACCTGCTTGTGCTTGGCCACCCAGCCAAACAAAGAGCTCATATCACAATGAACAGTGTAGTGAAGTTAGAAGTCGTGGATTCACATGTCGTACAAAATAAAGAGGAGATTGAGTTACTGGTGTAAATATTTGATCATAAGGGCAGTTCTAAGAAAAAAATCAGAATAACGCATGGTTAATGAAATCACAATCCAACTAGGCTTTTGAAAATGTCGTCCAAGTCCTACAAAAGAAAAGGGGAAATAATTTCCAAGTTTTCCAACAAAGGGACAGTTCATAAGGTGAAATTTGGAGGCTAACATGGAATGAATAGAGAGGAAACGGCAGTGGCTACTGGCTAAGGTGAAAGTAATGGGGATGCCGCTGATGGAGAAGACAGGCCGTGAAGGAAAAATGATAGACTTCCATATCTTATATTGAAAAAAAAAAAAAAAAAAGAAAGAAAGAAAATTTTTCATTGAAATAATAAAAAGACACTAAGGCTCAAAATACAACAAAACTAACAATTAAAACAAAAGAAGCACAACTAGAACACTACAACAAAATTAAGCAGGAAAAGTCAAACCATTCAAATCTAAACATACGTCTTGGTAGAAAATTCTGCAAAATAATTTTGTATCTTATATTTTGATGGAGAAGATAGAAAATGAAAAAAAACTAAATATCAGTAAAGAATATAACTTTTAGCTTGCCACAAAACAAACTTCATCTCCATGTGAATAAATCAATGATTAAATTTCAATGTAGTAATTCTTAACATGAACATTTGATCAAAAGAAAAGTAAAATCTAAACAAAAAGTGACTTGGCTTCAGACGTGACAACCAAACTTAAGTTTGACTTCAAAATTTTTGTTTACCTACCTTTCTCTTCCATCTTCTCAAAAGCAGAGAGAGCACTACTTGTGTTAACATTCCCCAACATTTCACTCACTTTGGTTGCGGTCCTAAAGCCAAGGATAGGTGCTATGAGCATCAATATGTGAAGAGACCCATGGAAAAAGTATTTTAACAATCTACAATTAAAGCACAAACTTTGCAGACTGAGCACGCGCTTTCAGTGTGTCTTTCTTTGACCTCGCCTCTTGTATTTTGCTCTCTAAGAGCTACAAAGAAAAGTTCCCATGGTAAAATAGAATGATATGGGCTAATTATCCTTGTTTAAAAAGCTTAAAGTCAGAATCATACTAATATCCAATTCCAAACATGTATTACATGACAACTTGTTTCTACCTGTTTCTAATTCTAACCATATTTGCAACCTATAAAGATAAACTACAAAAGTACTAGGGATCTGCATTATCTCAACAAAAAGAAGAATACTAAATTTTCTCAACATTTATTGACTACAATACAAAAATCCTCTTTACAATATTCTTTCATAGCCCCAAAACAAAAATGGATCTCCTCATTGGTTAACACTAACGACTTATATTCACACTGCCTACTATATTCTTTTTTATAATAGTATATAATTTTAAAATGCAATAGAACTTCATACCCGTGTATTAGAAACAAGATTTTCCACAACACTCTTTTGTTGATCAAGTTGAGCTTTCAAAGCATTTGCATTATCCTGCCAGTAGAACAAAGTGATCATCAAGCACAATAAATCATTAATCTTTCCATGCATAATTAACTTTCAAGTTCAAAAAAGTTTCTAATAGCATACCTCTAGGAGATAAAATAACATGAAAATAGTTCCATGTCCCACAAAAGATCAAAAAGAAATTTTCAATTTGGAAAATACCTTATTGCAAATAAATTTTTTTAATGAAAAAACCGATATTTATTCATAAATTCTCGTTTAACTTTAGAATATAACATCACATAAATACAGAGTGAGGATTCAAATCTACCACATCTCATAGAAAATAGAGACATCTTAACATTTTTTTTTATTATTATTATTTTTTTATGAGAAACATAATGAATGTTAAGATATCCCTCTTTTCTATAAGATAAACTATGAAAGTAATATGCATCTGTTTCTAATCCTTCAAGATATTTAGCTCCCCAAGCTTAGAGAAGAAAAGGGAGCATTCGATAATTGTGGAGAAACCAAATGCTTTTGTGCAATAAATTACAAGTGAAGGCAAGGCACCGGAAAGGATCAATGAACCAAACACAGATGATCCCTATGCTTAAGGAAAATAATGACTCCATTAATAGCAGAGAGAAGAGAGGTTGACATGAACTCACGGTTACAAGAGGCCAGTGAAACTAAAAAATAAAGAGGAAGAACTCATTAGAAAGGAAATCAGGAGGTTCTTGGCCAGTAATAAATAATATACCTACAGGCATGGTGACTAGAGACTAGAAAGTATTCTCATGAATTGGATTACTCCTTCCTCTAGGACTCCCCACCCACTTTTTAAATACCTCTACTGCAGTACCGTTGGCATTCGGCTGCATTCCTCAAGGAAGACTAACAGAGGGTGTGAGGAGTGAGGAGTGTGAAGCATAAATTCATACATCTAAAATATTGGTCAATAGAAAAAGAAATACATTTCCAAGATAGCGACATCAAATCGGACAATTTGGACAATTTTGAAAGAAAGAACAACCATATTTTCAAAGAAAAAGAAAGGCCGTATGATGCAATATGGGACTTACTATCTACCTAGCCACGACTTGGTGTAAATGTACTCTTTTTAATGCATTTGATCTTACTTCTCTAATAACCAATTGGAGAAATCTATTGTAAGTCCTTTGGTCTTGGGCTTCTGCCCCCCTATGTGCTTTCATATATCAATGAAAGATATTTCTTATAAAAAAAAAAAGTATAAAGACATCAAATCTATCAATTTATAATCGTGTGTCCACCTTTTGAGGTAAGTTTAAAGGACGAGAAAATTATACACATAGGTCATTTTTCATGATATGGCCAAATCCTCATAGGACCTATGTGCTACAATTCAAAGCTCAAGCATGTTAAAGATGTGCTAGAAGATGAAGAAAACTAACTGTAAATATCATGTTGAATGAACTCTTCACGTGAAAATAACTTTACTTTGGAAAAAGTTCCAAAACAAATGTTTATCATGAAATATACAATCAAACTTGGCACAGAATTTGTTCTAACTTACAGCATATGATTTGCGTCTCTTTAAAGCTTCCCGAGCAAGATCATCATCTCCTTTTTGGAGAGCTAATTGTGCCTTGCGGTACCTATATAAAAATTTAAAATGAAAGGTGTATGCCTATCAATCTACTAAAGAGTTGGAAAAGAAACAATTTTATTGATGAATGAAACAAATAGAATTAATAGACTTCCAACCACCAAAAGGTGTATTACAATGAAAGATCTCCAATTGGAAACACTCTACTATGAAAATGGAAAATGGTTATAAGGTTTTACCAATCATCAGCAGCTTGCTGTGCAGATTTATACTTGTTTTCCAAGCGCTTTTGAGAAGCTAACACCTTCAATAAAAATGATCAGTTTTACAGATGAAAAATGGAAAATCAACAAAAGGCATTGCATTTTGTTGTGTTGAGGTTTGTCCAGTTCCAAATGTCAAGTTCCACATATCCCACAAAGTACACACACCCAACTCACATCCAGAAGGAAGAGCCAAGGAGGGCCCATTTTTCTTTATAGTTATGTGTTCTTTAAGTCTTGTTTTTTCATACTCTTTGTAATGTTTTGTTCCTTGTATCCTTTTGTATCTCAAAGCATTGTTATCTTTTTATTTATTTAATGAAAAGTCTCGTATCCTTTTCTTAAAAGAAAAAAAAAGTATGTTCGCTCGATGTTGAAAAAGCCTTCGTGGCCTCATGATGCAAGTCTGGTGACTCACCCTCAAAAAAGCGAGGCTCATAAAATAAAGTGTGCCCCAAGTGCACGCCTTTTGTGAAACCCCAAGGCTCAAAGCCCTCAGCCTTGGGGCTTTTTCATCATTTTTAAAAAAATAGTAATAATTAGGAGTTTTCCTTCAATATTAACTAAAAGAGTCAAATTTACTGCCTAAATACAAAATTTCTTGTGTTCAAAGATTTTTTTTTTCATATTTCCACTTTAAGATGCTTTCTCTTCTGTTTGTAGTACTTTTATATATAGCATGCCTCAAAAAACGAAAAAGGAGCACTTTTTTCTGCCTTGCACTTAAGCCTTGGATGCCATTGCGCTTTATTGTTCCTTCAGCTAAAAATTGTATTCGCTTGCCCTTTGGTATAGTGTTATTTTGTTTCATAGTGATTTAAGTGGTTAACACCTCACTATTTGGCATCCTTGTGTTATATTCCCTAATAACATGAAACTTCCAAATTCTAATTTTCCACTGATTATCTGAATCTTGAATAAATTATAAAAGAAAGTTTAAAGGGGAGAAACAGCACTACTGGCTCAGAATTAAAGGGCAATGCTAAAGGTAGAGCAGGCAGGGGGAAAATGATGAATACACGGTTCAGAAGCTACCTGTGCTGTGGCTTGACGCATCTTTGTCAGATCATCATTCATTTCAAGCACTGTCTGCTCCAGGATTTTCTCAGGATCCTCAAAGGAGCTAACAAGTGCATTTGCATATGACTACCCATGAGAAAGCAAATGCCATGGTTATCCACAAAGTTCATGAAGTTCTAAATATTACTAAACCAAGGGATGAAACAAATCAAGTTACCTTTACAAGCCTTGCAACACGGTCAAAAAGGTTCATGCGAGCACCAAGAGCACCTCCACGTCTAGAACCATGAGATCGATCTAATTGTAAAGACTTCATCCGTGTAATTTGTAGTGTGTTCCCTACAGGAAAAATTAATATTTCCTGTTAAAGAGTAATTAAGATTTAAGATAACATAAATTTTGGTCTCCAGAATTTGATTTGATCACTGGGTTTTCAAAACTAAATTTCCACTTACTCGGAACCCACACAAATCCAACAAAGTAAACACAAATTTCAGAATCTAACAGGCATTTCCACCAAATAATACAAATTAGAAACTAACAAAAGAAAATTTTGCAGGCAGCAAGAACAAGTCCAATCTCTAAAAGCAGCTTCAAACGATAGATAAAAACCAGAAGCGTAATTACAACAGATCTAACACAAATCAAAATACCCAAATTGCAGAAAAACCAGCTAGCAGTTACACCACAACACAATGCTACGCCCTACAAAGCTTAAAACCACTTTTCTCAGACACCCAGATGCCCAATAATCATTACACAAAGACTCCTAAACTCAAAGAACACACAACCAAAACAAACTATTCACATAGGATGATTCAATTCAAATTTCTCACTCACTTCAGACCAAGCAAACGGGAAATAAAAATAACAAAATGACAAGCGGTAAGCAAACAGAAAGGTAAACCAATACCTCCGCCATTAAGGAAGGAGGTTCTTAAGAGCTTTGAAGCGATACAGAGGGTAGCGGGCTTGGAAGAAGAAGATTGAAATGAAGACGAAGGAGTTGAAGCTAAAGCTAAACCGGTAAAAACATGGGTTTGGGCAGCCATGAGTGATCAAAACCCCAAGCAAAGATGGTGGATTGCAAAAAGGAATTGAGAAATTGTGTCTTGAGTTTGAGATAGATTGAAGATAACAGAGGATCACTTGTGCTCCACCGTAATCGTTCGTTCCACGGTTTTTAGCTTTTTGGTCCAACAAAACCGACCGCCTCTTGGCTGAACCGGAAATGTGATGGTTTCGTTCCTCGTTCATCCGACTTATTCTCATATTTATGTTGTTTTTTAAAGAAATAAAAGTAAAATTATTTATTACGTAAAATTGCAAATTTACTTTCTATGATTTCAAAAAAAGAAATACTAATTTAACAGTTGAATTCGTTTGGCAAGTAATAAGTCTGAGTTAATATAACAGAGTTATAAATTCGAGTTTTTAATAAATGTAAAAAATAAAATAAAAAAAAATAAAATATATGAGTTATTCCATAAATGTAAAATGTAGAGATAGAGATTAAGATGAAGTTTTTTTTAAGAAGTTTGTGAGTCGAACGATTCCATAAATTTAGAAGTTAAAATTTAGTTAATATAAATTGATAAAACCTCATAAATAATCTCCAAGGTTTGATGAAATCCTTGTGAGTGATCGAATTATTTAAGAGAATTGTATCACACTATGTAAATTAAATTTTAACTTTTTCTAAATCATAATAATCTTTTTTTTTTTTTAAGTTGCTAATGCTCGTTTTTTGTTTTCTAAAATTCTCATAGGTTAAAAAGTCATAATTTGTGCAACTCTTGTGGTTGGTCACAATTAAAGATCGATGAACATACCATCTTCAATCAAGGCATTGTTGACCAATATACACATTTCTCTTCTTAACCTCGCATAGGTTCTTTCTTAAATGCACTTTTTACTAAGAAAATTAAAACAACTTTATATCTTGATGAAGTTGTAATGGGTAGGTTCTAAAGTATTTAAGAGATCCTTCATTTTTCATGTCAAACGTATGTATTGGTGTTTCATTAGCACGCAATAAAATAGTTCTGGAGAGAGACATTCATAATGAATGTATGTCATAGTGAAAGAGTTATGGTCGTTCTCATTATTATTACAAATTTAGGGTCTACCCAGACGAATTGCTAATTTAAAATGTAAAAGAACTAGGGATTTCTATTGGATTCATGTGCATATTATAATTACATTGATAACTAACTAAATTTATTCATCATTATTTATATATATATATATATATATATATATACAAGAAAATATATTTTTCATCCACAAAAATGACAATCCTAGAGATGACAACCACCCAAATAAATCTCCAAGACGTTTAATAGCAACCTGAGGTCAGAAATTCAAATCTCATGCCCACTTAAACATTTTTGTCATTTATTAGATCTTTCATTAGCCAGTCACCAGCCTCCTAAACTGCACTGAAATCAAGCCCACCAAAATTGTTCACGTATGGCCGGCCAACACTACAAACTATACAAACTACCATGCTCAAACTCCGTTTTTTAGAACTCGAAAGGTTCTGCCACTATATAGGCAAGATATCAATTTAGTTCAGAAGATAAGATCACTGCCCAATCTTTAATCAGATACAGATAGCAATTTGATTCTAACAATACGCATTTCTAAAAATTCGCAGCTCTAATAATAATACGCCATGTCCAGAGCTTTTCTAGCAAATCATTAGAGTTAAAATCAAATGAAAGCTCTTCACACCTTCCTGATGAGAAGAAATAGCCTCTGGTCAAGTTCAAACTTGCTGCAATGTGAGGGATCTCCCTTCAGCATCATCAAAAGTCCACCAAAAGAAGCATCTATTTCACTGGATTCAGATGAAATATAATTTTTTAGATAATAATTCTGCTAGAATATATATATATGTGTGTGTGTGTGTTCCTACAGTTCGGGAAAAGAAATTAACATGAATTCTATCCACACGCAATACACTTATGTAGCCATTATAGACAGGAGAATGCATTGTGACAGGTTCTTGCTCAAATATAGACAAATATAATTTGGCAATGTCAAGCTCTCGGTGCTCTAATGCTCATACAGTAGAATTTAAGTGTCACATCAAAATTGTTTTGAGAAGTTATAGCACACATACGCTTTTCCGCCATGGCCAGAACTTTCTGAAATTCTGAACAGCTTCCCTTGCATGACATATTCATATCTGTCTGCAAGCGACTTCCGATTGCCCTGTTATGCAGCCTAATGATTGTTAAGTAGACATATTCAAGTGTCGAGAATGCTTAAGACCAAATTAGTGTTTGAACCGAAGAAAGAACAAATATAGTTGTCAGAAAACAATGAGGACCTGTCTCTACATATGCAATAACAATGGAAAGCATATATTTCCTAGTAGATTGAAAGTTTCTTGTTCCCTATTAATGTTCGAAGTGATATTTCAAAACTAGTGGTTTATGACAAAATGAACCACTAAGAGCCCATTTGGTAACCATTCAATTTTTTGTTTCTTTAGTTAAACTTATTTCCTCTCAATTTCTTTCAATGGTTTCTATTTTTCTTAAGTGTTCAATTCTTAATCAAATTCCAAAAAGTAAAACAAGTTTTTTAAAACTACATTTTCATGTTTTCAAAATTTGGCTTCACTTTTAAAACACTTGTAACATGTAGATAACACAGCAAGAAATTTAAAAGTGGAATTGAAGTTTATAGGCTTAATTTTCGAACACTAAGAACTAAAAACCAAATGATTACCAAACAGGGCCTAAAAAGTTGCCAAACAGGGCCTAAATTCTTCAATCTTCCAGGACATTATTTTCTTACCAATACCACCACACTAAGTCCAGTGTGCAACAGATTAAAATCAATGGAAGAACAAGTTACCTGAAGAAAATATCCGGTGTCAGGGGTTCCATCAAGATTCAAAGTTGGAGCTAGTGCCATCGAGAACTTCTCACCTTCTTTCAGGGGGTATATCTCTGAATTTATATCGAGATGCATGAACATGTCAAACTTCTCGCTCTTCGCCTCTATTCGGGTAACTGTTGGACAGATTGTGAAAACATAAATGTCATCTGCCTAAATTTGTTGAAAAGTTTTTTTAAAACATATTTTACATTGAGTTATAATCCAAAATTATAATATTCCAGATGATATCCTAAATGGTTGAAAGGAAACCTCTAAAAAGTCAATAAATATAGAATGAAGAAACCTTAAAAGCCTACGAAATACATCTCCAACCGCCATCAGAAAGTTAAAGAATGGCACAATGATTTTACAGATATATAACAACAAAATTGTCATAGTCTGCTAACAAGCATTCCTGGAAATATTGTATAAATGAAATGAAAGTGACTACTGTACAAAAATGTACCTTTATCGAACTTTTTACCATCAGGGTTTAATCGCTCAATCTTAAAAATATCGTCAAATAGAAGCTCAACCATCCTTCAACAGCAATTTTGTTGTCCAAAAGTTAGTGCTAACCTGTAAATTAACAGGACAATAATAGAAATTATAAAAATAATAATAGAAGAAAAGAAAGAATAACACCGGGTATACGTGGAAAACCCTAGTTCAGGGAGAAAAAACCACGATATGAATATTTTGTATATCTCTGTAATGAATTAAAAGACTACAAGGGATGACATATATATAGGCCATAATGGACCTTGACAAAAAAGGAAATAAATAAGGGTATAACAATTACACAAATACCCTTAGTACAATTATTTTCAACAGAAATTAACCAGCAGTGCTAGAAAATGTATGATCATCAGATAACAGAACCAGACTAGCCAAAAAAAAAAAAAAGCAGAAAGCAGCGCATTAGTGACTGGAAGCATTGGGTTTCAAAGCACAAGATTGGAAAACAAGAACTGTGTTAAACATTCAGTGTAAAAGGGGAGGCAACCTACGGAGTTTTTAAGTGAAAATAACCACGAAAAAATACACAGGCATACAAAATACCAAACCCACAAAAAGGGAGGGTGCACTTAGAAGAAGGGGTTCAAACTATGCAAAATCACTCCTACTGAATAATTACAAAAAGTTTTTGAAATTGAAGCCCGAAGAGAAACATGAAAACGAACAAAACCAAAGCTCCCTAGGATCCCTCTCCACAACCCTAAACATCCTACTGTTCCTCTCATCCCACAAGACTCAGAATACCACACACACGCCGGCAAGCCAAAGAAACCGGCCTTTCTCTCCAAAAGACAGAGTGAGGAGGGACTCCTCGATCAAAGCATTGACATCTCTGCGACAAGCACTCATCATAACTGAGTTAGTGCCAGGTTGGAGATTCACATCAAATAGAGAAATGGAGTGAAAAGACATTTGTTGTAGTCAAGCAGTGGATGAAGTCCGTGTGTAAACGATTTACATTCATATTGAGAGAGTGAATGCAGGAATTAAAGAGCAGATATTTCAAAGCAAGAACAAATTGATATATTGAGCAAAACATCTGACATGAGTTCTGCAGCTTCAAATTAAGTACGAGAAAGGATATACAAGGTTTTCATATGCAAAAAAATTAACAGGATTAGCTTACGGCCCTCCCACATCATTTTTTTTTTTCAAAAAGCAAAGCTTTCATTTTATCAAATGAAAAGAGACTAATGCTCAAGATAGACGGACACAGAATAAGTAAATAACATAAATACAACCAAATATAGCCCATAACTGAACTAATCAAGCAAAGTAAAGCAAATACAATCAAATACAACCCCGAACAAAATGGCTTGGAACGAAACTCCAAACACCATAGCGTCTGAAACTATGAGAAAAAAACAGCCATGTAACGAGGATAAAAAAATGTGAGACTAACCAAGGGAGGGAAAGCTAACTCCAACTTGGACAGACAGATAAGAAATCCAGCAGCCCATATAGCCAAAATTGGATAAGAAGATAAACTCGACTAATGCATTTGGAGATACACAGTGCCTTGTAAACAAACTTACTTAAACCTAAACTTATCCATGGAATTAGAGGCAGCCAAGAACGTGGGTTGCTAACATAAAAACCCATAAGAATCCAACCTCCAACTTCAACAACCATTAGATTACCTTGAATATCTTCATTCTAGCAATGACATTGTTTCGTGTTGACAGAAAAAGAAAAATATCAACTACCAGATTACAAGGGCACTCTAAAACCCAATAAAAGCAGAAACCAATGAAGCACAAACAGATACGATAAGATAGCTACGTATATAAATAGATAGAGAGAGAGAATGGACAAAAACAGAGGGTTGGAACTGACCGACGGCGTCAAGGAGCGGCGAGGGGTTAGGGCAAACGTAGAGGCTTCGTCGAAGAAGAGGGAGGGCGTGACTCGTTCGAGGAAGTTCAGCGTGACTCAGTGAGTATAAGTCGATGACTCACGTTTAGGGTTCATTTGCATTTATTTATTTATTTATTTTTAGTTAAAAAATATGCATTTATTTATTTATTATTTAGAACTAGGAGGAATGACATATTTTAACTTTTTACATGAAAAAAATAAAAAATAAAAAATAGAAAAATAATAAATCTAAAATTGCAAAAGTCCAAAGTATAATTAAATATGCAAATAAAATGTTTCAAAAGGGTAAATACATTTATCAAATTGGAACTCATGGACCATTTTATCTTCCCAAAAAGCTAGACCCCTTTCACATCATCACTAACTTCATCTACTAATCCTTCATAGTATTCATAAACATAATATAACTTTTCTCAACAATTTTACATTAGGTTAAATTTACATTTTTTCACGTAATTACTCGTGGGTGGACTTCGAAATCAAAGTTAAAAGAATTTAGAAAGAGTAGAAGAAGATCGAAGGAATGAGCCTAGGGCCTTGTCGGCCTTAGCTAATCACAGCCTAGGCCTTAAGGGATGAAACCCTAGCGCGCCTACCATGAATGTTGCGAAATCAAAGTTAAAAGAGTTTAAAAAGAGTAGAAGAAGATCGAAGGAATGAGCCTAGGGCCTTGTCGGCCTTAGCTAATCACAGCCTAGGCCTTAAGGGA
>JBBPDJ010000021.1:14056625-14078623 GCA_037974625.1 Cucumis cinereus
TGAAACCCTAGCGCGCCTACCATGAATGTTGTGTTGGTCAACCTCGGCCTAAAGAAGATATGCAATGGAACTTTGAGCCAAAATAGCATGAGGCTCGTCTCGTCAAGATGAGATAGCCTATCACACCTAAACCACAACGATGTATGTTTGGAAACATCAACTTCTACCACTACCACAATATGAAAACACTTCCACCACTGCTACAATGAAAATTTTGTTTGCATGCCTTTGTATTTATACCCTTTTGATAATGTTTAATTTTTTAATATGGGACAACTCTCTGTTCCTGTACATGATTAAATGAGAAAAATATTATATTCAGAAGTTGGAAAAAAATGTTATATTGAATTAAACTAACAAAATGGTTAAAAGATGTGACTATGAGGATGAAAATTTCAATAAACCGAAATTCATGATTACGGTTATTTTTATCCCACCTTCCATTTAACAAAATCCTTAATTGTTGAATACTCGTAGCAAGGAGAGAGATAAATAGTGCATTTGTAAAGTTAATTACACTACAACTACTATTAAAACCTCAACAAATGACTGTAGCCAAACAATCACATTATACATAATAAAATTAGAATGCATTTGTAATTTAGTTACACTATAGCTATTATTAGAATCCACTGTCAAGGAAAGAATGCAGGAAGACTATGATTGTAACTCACATTACCACCATAGTGCCTTTCATCAAATTTATGGCATCGCATGAACGACATATACCAATCGTAAAAATCAAGCACAATAAAGCATATAATGGACGCTTAAATGAGATATGACTATGATTGTTTGTAGTCTGGTTTGATGAAATATGAGGTTGGTCTTGATGATAAAAACAAGTAAATAGAACTAAGTATTATTTTTCTTGCTTAAAACCAAATTACAATAAAATGTAACAACAAACCCAAATTCTAAAATAAGAAGAAATGTCAAGAAACGAGATAAAATTATCTTTCTTCATATTTTAAACAAAATTAATTATTTTTATACCCTCAAACTTTGTATTTCGTTGCAATAATATCCGTAAACTTTCAACAATTTTCATTCATATATTAACGATAAAAAAAACATTAACTTTTTTGTTTCAAAGGTTTATGGTATTGATATAGTTTTTTAGGTTTTGTGCGTATTACTAGAACGAAGTACAAAGTTTGTAATATAGATAATAGTCTTGACAATATATTTTGAACTTCTTTGTTATTTAAGGATATTAAAATTCAGACAGTGAAATAAAATACCATAAATGGATATTTTTCTATAATTTATACGAGTTTGAAGAAATAAGATAATTAGAGGGACTGAAATGAAATTCAAACAAAAATCAATATAAAAATATTGAATTTAATGAAGGCAAAGGGAGATGCCAACTCGGCATCTATTTAAACCAAAGGCTCAAGATTTCGTTATCCGTTTCCCAACGGTACCAACACCTTGATCTCAAAACTTCCATGGCGTCTTCCCCCTCCTCAACGTTGCTTCCGCTCGGTAACGTTTCCTCTTCCTTTCAATTCTACATCTCTACTGTCACTTCAATCACATTCGTACTCCTGTTCCATCGCTTGATTCTCTGATTTAATCCACTGATTTTGACTCATTTATTCATGTTCTGTTTTGGATAAGAATCGTTTAATGTAGGCTCCTGATATCTTGGCCTTCGTTTAGAATTTAGAATTTGGGTTTGATTTCTTGTTGACATTCTTATTTATATTATCTTTGAGCTGTTAATTGACCCGACCTAATGTTTTGAAGATGTTGAAATTTTTTAATGTTTGAAAAATGCTAAATAAAATATCTATTTTACTTGGTGATTCGGGAGGCAAAAAGTTGTTATGTTATCTGAAGACAACGTTGGCATGAACATATATGTATTTTTTTATGAGGTTAGCAAGCCCAATGAAATTGACATGTTAGATTGTAATTGTAAAATTGAATCAAATAATATTTTGAGCAATGGAGAAGAACCATAAGAGGCAGCTTGAACTTTATTTCAAGCATGAAAATGGCTGGATTAATCTTGAATTGAATGCACTATGGTTTTTTAATAACTTGTATTTTTGCCTCTTTCAACTTGTCTCCAGTTTCTTCCATCTATTCAACTTGGGGAAATTCCTAGTGGTTATGACACTCATTTTCCCTAAGATTGGATGAAGTTATATATCTGCGATTCTGCACATTATTGGAGTATTTATCATTTGTTCATATTCCTATGCAGTGAGACTTTAGGTTGTGTGAGAAACAACTCAGTCGCCTTATTAATAACTGCTTAATGAACAACCTGTCTTGTCGACAATAAGATTTAGATTTAACATTCTGCAAAGTTTTAGAAATGTAGATATCATGGTTTATTTTTCAGAAGTTATAATGTATCCAGCACTCTTCTGTTCCTGATAGAACCAGATTTTTGTACCAACCAACTAGAAATGGTGTTAGCTTAGCATACCAAATTGGCCTTGAATTGTAACTTCTCAGTGCAGATATCCATCTTTGAAGTCTTTACTTTTCATCTGAGGAAACTATTACATTCCACAGACCAAAACTTTTACAAAAACTTATCTCTATCTGGGACAGGAGGTTGTGGAAACTGATGAATTTGGTCACCAGATTTGGTTTCCTCTTTCTTAGTATGAAGCCAACAGCAATTCTTATCCAATTTGGAACTTTAGATCGTGGAAAACGGTATATTGCTTGAAAGTACAATAATTTATAACTCCAAATTGTTTTTTTTTTTTTTAATGTTTGTACTTGGATCTGCATCTGCTTTTCTTCAACTGAAGATCATCAAAACTTTCATCTTTTCACATATTCGGAAGTTGGCTGCAAAGAGTGGGTCATGTAAAGATACGTCAGATTACACTTGGAAGAGTGAAGGACTTGTTTTTTATATCTCGAATTACTGCTGGGAAAGTTACACATTGTTTCAGAATGTGGACCATACATTATAATTTAATTTTCGGTGAAGTGTATATGTACATATAATTTCATGTTCGGTGAAGTGTATATGCTCAACTTATAATTTCGATTTGTGCTTGAACATTTAATCTTATACTTTAAGATACATCTCTTTGATGTTCATCTTGTTGCTCCAAGTCAGGTTCAGCTTCTGGAATACACCAAGGAATTTCCAGTGATAAAATACGATCTCTTGTCGTGCGCTGCATGAATGCAAATATCAGTGCGAAAGAATGGAGGATGAAAGAGTACTCTAAGGAATTCAATTTGACTGGAAGAAGAGAGATGATTGGTTTAATTTGTGGAATGTCAAGTCTCGTTATAGATGCTCTAAATGCCACGGCAGCTGGTTTGCCTCCAGAGGACAAGCCAAGATTATGTGATGATGCCTGCGAGAAAGAACTTGAAAATGTATGGCGAGGTTACATGTCCTTTCATTAAATTAGTTAGTGAGTTTCTGCCTGGTATCTTCTTTTCTCTTCCTAAATCTCTCTCCTATTCTTTCCCTAATTCCTGTTTTATCTTGATACTTTAAGTTCTTTGACCCAACACCACTCCTAGTTAAAGTTTTCTTTTCTTTGCTCTGCATTTCTTTGTTAGTTTCTTTTGTTTCCTTTGATGCTTAAAGATGATTCTTCTAGGGGATACAATGTTAGAGTTAGACATATAAATATTCCTTTAAATCTTAGTGAACAACTTTGGTATTTCTATTAATTCATTAAAACATTTAAGGTGTAACAAGATTTTTTTTTATTGTTTAAATAAACCACCATGGGCGTTCCTAGTGGTCAAATAAGAGAAAATGTAATGATAAAGGACTTGCAAAAAAAGAGTTCGAATCATGACAACCACCTATATAGAATTTAATATTCTACAAACATTTTTGACAATTAAATATAGAAAAGTTTTGGGCCGTTATCTTGTGAAATTAATTGAGTGTGCACAATTTGGTTTAGATATTCACCGGTGTTAGAAAAGGTTATATTGTTCAAAACTGCATCGGACAACTTCAATTTCTTAAACTTCAGGGCGCAATTTGTATATTTAAGACTAACTTTCTCATTTGCAGATCCACCTAAACAATGACTTTTGGAATTCTTATTGTTGATGAAGGTTCCTATGGTCACGACTGAGTCTGGTTTGCAGTACAAGGACATCAAAGTTGGTGGAGGTCCCAGTCCCCCTATTGGATTTCAGGTCTATTTTTGTTTTGGTTTCTCGAATAACTTGTATTATCCCCATTCCCAACTTCCCATAAAGAAGTAATACATGAATATTAGAAGAAAAACATTTATCTAAATTGGAATTAATTTGTGAGTAAAGAGTAAAAATAGTTCCGGATTTTGGTTTTACCTCAACTTCTAACAGTTAAGATGATTTACTCACAGGTGGCAGCAAATTATGTTGCAATGGTTCCATCTGGACAAATCTTTGACAGGTTAAGCCCAGCCCAATGCATTTTGTGGAACTATTGATATCCCATTGTTTTAAGGCGTACTCTAAAGTATATGACATGAGGAAGCCATCAATTGTCCATGAAATATTAATCTTTCTTCCATATTATATAGTTCACTTGAGAAGAATCAGCTTTATATCTTTCGAGTTGGATCTGGTCAAGTAAGTGCTTCAAGTGCTTTCTATTCCTTTGAGTTCTTGAGTTTTTTAGTTTTTTTTATTTTAACATTCGAATTAAACAGGTAATCAAAGGGCTTGATGAAGGAATTTTAAGCATGAAAGTCGGAGGAAAGCGTCGACTTTACATTCCCGGACCTGTAAGATGTGTTTTCTCTGTTCTAGTTTCAACTTTTTTTACCTCCTAAAACATCTCAACCCAGTAAAACTATCTGCAACCGTAAGAGTTGAGAAGTGCTGTCATTTAAAGTTACTTTGGCTGTTTGGAATGATGTTTAGAGATTGGTAACTCAAGAAATATAGTAGCAGAATATATTGCAATATGGGGCAGAAAGAGACAATCAAGTGGCAAAGGAAATTAGACCATTGTACAAAAGAAAGTGGCATATAAAATTGCAACCTAATTTCTTTTCGAAGTGATTCGTTTAGGGTTAATTTACAAATTTTGTTGCAATAGTTAGATTGACTTCAGTTCCTATTTTTGTTTTAAAAGTTAGAATTTAGTTCGTGATTTGATAAAACTTCATAAAATATCTGTATGGTTTGACAAAATCTCATAAATAGGCAAGACTATTCGGAAAGGTTTTATCCGACCATAAAAATTAAATTGTAATTAATAAACCATAAAGATTAACTTATTATTTTCTCCAAGCTATAGAGATTTAACCTTCCCTTAATTGATAGTAAAAACTACATAGAACAATCAAAATTCAAATATCTAAGAGGTACTTGAAACTTCTCAAATTAGAAACTAAACAGATACAAACATCGAAATTCAACGTTAGTACTACCTCTTCCTTATCTCTCATGCTGATCACAATAACCAAATCTCATGTTTTCATCATCACATTACAATTCTTCTTCATGTTTGTGTTCCTATAGTTGGCATTCCCAAAAGGGCTCACATCAGCTCCAGGAAGGCCAAGGGTGGCTCCAAATAGCCCTGTGGTATTTGATGTCAGTCTTGAATACATACCTGGCCTTGAAGAAGATGAAGAGTGAGTAACTATAGAATAATCTCTTTTAAACTCTTCATTCCTTTTCTTTGGTTTTCATTTACATTCAGCACAGAAAACCAAAGGAAAAGCAAGCTAGAAATTTGTATATGATGAGAAAACACTTGCTGCTATGCTTCAATTTTCCCCTGCCTTGTTGTGAGAGTGTATAATATTGATATTTGTCATGAAGATAGAGAGAATTTGATGAGGAAAAATTGAGACCAATTGGGTTTATGTATATCTTTCTTCACTTTGATTTAGAACTCTCTTCCTATGAACCACCATGGCTATGTTTTCTGGAAATTCAATTTCCAATGTCATAAATTTTTACCCTGATCTCAAAGTTGATTGTACTAGTACTATGTTATTGAACTGTGCTAATTTTCAATTAATAGCTATATATAGAAAATGGTTGTTACATAAATTTTTTTTCACTTTTATGATAAATTCTTTGAACTAAAAAATATGTAATTGGAACTTATTTAGGCTTTGTATTTTCGGTATTTTCAAATGTTCAGATGTAGTCCATTAGTTTAGGGTGAACTTTTGGTTAAAAACTTCAATTCCTTTACAAGTCTTCCCTCTAGAACTTTGAAAACATACTTAGATTGGTTTTTTAATCGGGACATGCTCATGCTAATATTTAATTTACGAAATTCAAATGATTTAAGTAAAATATTATTGGAATCTTGATCAAATTTTTAGTGATTGAAGTCTAGCAAATAATTAATGAAATTTCAACGAAATATAAACATAATTAGCTAATCAGAACATAACTCAAATGGTTTAAACATTTACCTTCTCGATAAGAAATCAAAGGTTCAAATCCTCACCCTCTACACATTTGTGTTCTAGATTTAAATTGATAATCAAAGAGCTCATAGTAAACCTTCCTATACTATAAATGGAAAGTAATCATATTCATTCTATTATCCTAAAGATTTGATAGCTACAACCATGCGGAACTTAATTATATAAATTTTTATTTTGACTATTTTTTTGGTACAACACTACAAGGATAGAAAGATTGCACATCCAACCTGTCTGGAGGAAGATTATACTAATTACTGCGATTAAATTTATGATTGGTAGCTAAACAAACTTTAAACGTTGTAAACTAAATTTAAAATGTATACAAAATGACAAAAAAATTGTGAAAAAAAACAAATTTTATATGAAGTACTACTACCTTAAGAGGTAGTGGGATGATGTGACCATAATCAGAAATTTAAAATTCATAGATTAGCAAGTAAGTAGAGCGGATCGTCAAATTATGAACCGCTTGAGAAAAAGGTCATTCGTACAAAAATCTCTTAATTTATGTGAAAAATGATAAAAAAAAAAAATACAAACCTCTTCCATTTCTATCCCGACAAACTGAGATATACCGAAGTCGCAACGCTGAGCGCGTACACTGCAACCACAGTTCCAACCACATCCTTTCCGGACCGAGTCACGGCGCCGATTCCGGCGATTCCGGCGATTCCCACCGGAACTCGAAGCATCACTTTCTTTACCACGTTCTTCACCACAGCCTCTGCGAATAGTTCAATCGCCCAACGCTTAAACCGGATCAGTCCTAGGATTTCGCCTTCACGATCCGAGTCATCGCGATTGACGGCTCGTAGTGCTGAGTCCACCTGGAGACGAGTCGGGGGAGAGGGAAGCCAGTTGGTGATTAGTGGATGTGGCCGGACGACGGTGAGAAGGTGGTGAAGGTGGTCGGTGGCTGTGCAGAGTTGATAGGGAAAAACGCCGTTGTATGCGTGCTGTGTTAGGGCAAGGCAGTGGGAGAAGGTTGAATTGCAGGCTGAGTCAAATTCAGGCGAGTTGGTAAGTGAGTTTCTGACTCGTTTTGAAGCTGATATTCCCATTATCTTTCTTCCTCGCTCTCGCTCTCTCCTTCCCCCAACCAATTCTAGTTTGTAAGTACACTTGAATAAATATCTGAAGGCAAAAGCCTTTTATATTAAGTATAGTTTTCATATAGATTAGAAAAATATCTTTAAACCTCAAAATTTTCCAATAAGCTTCCAAAAGATTTTAAGAATACCCATACAATTTGCTACATTCCATCTTCAATGAACTGAGTTTCTCGGAAAAGGGCGGTTGGAGATGGAATCTACTCTAATGGGTCGTATTCAACTCCATTTTCCTCAACTGGGTCTTCGCCAAAACCTCAAGAACCGAAGCCTCCATTGTTGTACGGCAGCTCCACCTCCAAATATCATTTGTGGCCTCAGAAAGGGCTCGAACAAGCCCTTAGGGAGGTCAAGGGTGCCCTCCAACGAGGCAATTCAAGCAGTTCAATCTCTCAAGCTTGCTAAATCCACCTCCAAAATCGAAGACGTTATCAATACCAAGCTCAGCAGATTGCTGAAAGCAGATTTGTTTGATGCTCTGACTGAATTACAGAGGCAAAATGAACTGGAATTATCGCTTCAGGTATTGCTTACTCCTGTTTATCGTCTGGGAATATTGCAAAAACTAGATATGTTGCTTCTATGCCTTAAACTCTCTTATGCCTGGCTTAGTTATAATAATTGCATAAATTGAAAGTTTAACTCAATACCAATGGTCGTTAGAGTTCAGGTTTTATAGGGTTCAATTACGACAATGAGTAAAAGGTTGATGGTGCTGTATTTTTGCATTTTCTTTCGCCGTCATTTATTTTTGCAGTAGTTTTTTTCTTTACAAGAACTGCAATCATTTGGCATTCTAAGCAACCATTGTTATTGAGTTAAAATTTCAAGTTTCATTTTATGCAATTATTGTAACAATGAGTAAAAGCTTGATGGTGTGATTGTAGCTGTATTTTTGCATTTTCTTTCGCTGTCAAAAGGAAACACCTTTTGTATACCATATGAATTGGTTCCTTTGTACTCTTGGATATCTTCGGATATTTCATTTGTCAATGAAATTGAAATTGTCTTTTATAAAAAAAATCATTTATTTTGTTTTGGTTTTTTCCTTTACAAGAACTACAATCATTTGAAATTTTGATCTAAAAAGTTTACTGGAACGATACATCTGGATTCTCTTCTTCAGCCTTTAGCATTCCTTCCATTTCAAATTTTATTTCATCGTAACTGAATTCAGGCTTTAGGTCTTCAAATTTATGCAAAATGAAGAATGGTACGAGCCAGATTTAAGGTTATACCATGGAATGATTATGATGATGGGAAAGAACAAAATGATTGAAATGGCTGAAGAGGTCTTTCATAAGTTAAGAAAGGATGGGTTAGAACCAGACACAAGAGCTTTCAATGAAATGATGGGAGCATATTTGCAGGTGGACATGATCGAAAGAGCGGTTGAGACATACAGATTGATGATAGCTTCAGGTTGTACTCCAGATAAACTGACTTTCAAGATCTTGATAAAGAATCTTGAGAAATTTACGGAAGAATTTGCGGTACGGGTGAAGAAAGACTGTAATGAGTACTTGGATTATCCTCAGAAGTTTTTCAACTATGGACAGAAACTGACGACGAAAGGTTGAATTCTTTAATCGTGCACTTGGGTTACTTCTGGGATTGTATTTGATTTTTGAACAGATCAATGTCTTTGGGATTTTCATAATTCTTAAATACTTACTTTGTAACAGCAAGTAATGAATGAAGGTAAACTCTAGTCCTAGAAATTCTCTCATTAACTATTAACTATGATGTGAGATGTGAGTGGCTGTTGGTGGGCTCTTTTTTGCTATGGGACTTGATTGTTACCTAATGTCAATACTTAATTGGATCACATTTTTCTTGTTACAAATTTGTTAGTATACAGGTTAAATTGTTGCCTAGTAAAATTAGAAACAAATTATTACAAATCTTAAAGTATAATAATAAATTGTTACAAATTTTAAAGTACAAATACAAGATTAAATTATTAAGAATAAAAGTTTAGGAATTCAATGCAGGATAAAACTGTTTGAAGATGTTTATAAATATAACAGAATTTTGTTTTCTATTAGTGATAAATCATAATAGATTTGATAGACATCTATACACTTAGTCTATCGCGATCTTTCACATATAAAAAGTAAAATTTTGTTATTTTATAAATAAGTTAGTTCATTGTGCTATATTTGAAAATATTATTATTATTTAACCAATTGAAATAAAAATTAATTTGAAGAGGCTAAGTTTAAGATTCTTGAATGGTACAAGGACAATATTAGTATTTTGGAACTAAGATAAATAAGGACGAGAATGATAATTTAACCGCTTAAGAGACACCCATCTCTGGTGACCAAAAATCTCTCAAACAAAATAGAAAACGTATGCAAGTATGTCATCAAGATCAACCAACATCCACCTTTTCAGTAGAGAACTTCATTAGAACGTACTTTTACTCCGTCAAAATATATAGAGTGAATCTACAAATAATTGGCCAGAAAATACAAACGATATAAGGGATGATACATGGCAGAACATTTGAATCGTTTCCTTACACAAACAGAGCAGCAGAAACCCCATTCAAGAAAGAAAAGAAAAGGGGGGAAAATTGGTGAACCTTCCAAGTGTAAGTGAGTATTTCAAATCCCATTCAACTAACAAGGTGTCTGGGAGAATTGTTGAACATACTGTGCCACATGTATGCCCTCGAAAGCACCATCTCAAGCTCTTGATGAGTCCAATTTTGAGTTGGAACATGCTGGAGAAACATCACCAATTCTTGAAAATCAAGTTTCTGCAACTGTTCAGACCACTGAAAAGAAGGTAGAAAGAACCTTTTAAGTTCTTGGCATCCTAGGCCAATGTTATACAAGAAACAAGAACTACACTGAAAATTTTAAACAGGAATTCTAGTAGGTAAACTTGGTATTGCCCTTCATTTCATTTTTCATTTGTTGAAGAGTTACCTAGAGAGATCCGAATTTTTAAACACTTGTCACATCAAACTATCAAAACAAATGTCCTCCTCCTGTTAGAATACCTCTTAACTAGAATTAAAATGTGGAATATATTGAAACATACAGGAATAACTACAAAATAACTCAAGTATAAATGAAGGCACTTTGAACCCCCCTCCCTTCACTCACGCACCCTCCTACTTATTACAACAAGATTCACTAACTTCCTATCTAATTACCCTTATTTACTAATATCATACTAATATTCTTAACCAGGTAAATTAAACCTTCCTGAGTCTAACATGTCAGAGGAGAATACATTTGATGTCCTTACCGTCAAAAGAAAACTGGCAAATATGTAGACAAGGAAATCTGGCAATGAATCCCCTTCCGCAAGATAAGTATCCCATAACCGGGTAACGAGATGGAAAGGAATCTGATGGAACAAAACAAAACCATCAACACTGCATTTACAAACCGCGAGAGAAAAAATACTCAAATACTCTTGGCAGTTTCTAATATATTCGATGAACTATCTTAAATACAGTATGTGATTTGGTTTCAATCCATTCCTAAAAGAAATAACTGGAAGAAAATACAGTAGAATGTATACAAATGTCCTGGGGTACCTCACGAATCAGAAGACAGTTGAACCACCGAAAAGCAAATTGAAGAAACTCCAGACCCTGCTCCTCCATGTGTCTTGAAACAGGTTCTGGCCAAATTAAGAAGTATGCATGATTGGTTAAATAAGCGGTTTACCATATTCAATTCTATAGGTTGTAAGGGAGATCAGTTAAAGAAAACTCAAACAAATGACTTCTACATAAGACTCAAGGTCAGAAAGAGATTACCATCAATCCTCCTAACCAGCTCCTTCAACTTAAATACAAGTCTCTGAATTCCCGGTTGTGCAAACGTGTAATGATCTTGCATACCATCGAGTAATTTAGAAAGACACCAGTAGCAATCTGCCTCAATGTTTGTGATCTTGTCAGGAGATAGATCAGATATCGACCATTTCTCAACCCCACCTTCTAAGTATTCGGACAAGAAAACAACTAAAAATGGAGTGGCAAGATCATTTATTCCCTGAACGTATCCACTTGCAGGATGCCGAATAGCCCTGGGTTGAAAATAATTGGTAAATTTTATATAATACTGATTTCTGCCAGCATCACTATATATATCAAAAACCATGCCGTGCAATGATCCACAGCTTGGTCAGTGACTTAAAATATTTTACGCCAATAAATAACAAAGTGTCCATGGTTCCTAATAGGAAAATGTAATCTTGATGTGTAAATAAATAACTAGACTGCTACTTCGCATGAAACTTTTGACCACATAAAAAAACCAGGTTATATTTGTAATTGTATCCTTCTATAATTGATTCCCATAGAAGAGATTTTTATAAGCTCCTAATGAGAAAATGGACTATGTATACAAAAATAATAATAATAATAATAATAATTTAATCCTTTGTATGTAACTTCAGGCTACAATGAATTAGTAGTTAAATTTACAAAATGTAGTTGAGTATTCGATAACATGGCTCTGAAAAAGATCTCCACTCTTAATAATAATAATAATAATAAAAAATAACTAACAAAGATATTTGCCACTTGATATAAAAAACAGATATACTGACAAGTGACAATGGAAGGCAAGGATAATGTCTTACCAAGTATAGAGAATACGCTCCAAAGATTTCTGAACTTGTGCTTGTTGAAAGAAAACAACATCAGGTACTGTTCTTGGACAATCAACAGCAATCTAACAAGGAAAATAACTTTCAAGGATTGGTAGAACTAGAGAATAATATTAAAGCTCAGCACTAACTTGACAGGCATTACCTGGCGAAGCATGTTTATCTCATCATCAGAACGTTCAGTATCAGGAATGTCATAGAACTGTGCAACGCTGTCAAGATACTCAAGCCTCTTTCTTCGTAGAACTCCCTCCTTTCTATCTGAATTAGGTGGTGCATAGCCCTGTTGTCAGTGCATATTTAAATTGTGGACAAGCAACTAAAGGATTCTATCAGACAAGTTCAGAGTTAGTTAAAGATCAAGTTAGGCAAGTCTCCGTAATATCCCTCTAAGCAAGCTAAACAACTATCGAAGTTGTAAATTCTAAGGAATCCGGTGAAGTATGTTCCCTTATACACACTTAATAAGTTGTAAGGGACCACAACAACAACGCCAAAATAACAAATTGGTTCCTCTGTTCAATGGCTTACTACAGAAATGTTACTTTTCATTGAAAAAATGAAAAGAGAATAATGCTCTAAATACAGGGAAATAAAAAGGAAAAATGATAAAACGATAAAAAGCAACTAATATAATGTAAGAAAAAAGAGAACAGGCCTCCAAAAACTAATTGGAACAAGAATTTATGAGGCCAAAGATTCTTCCAACCGAAGAAACTTCCAACAAAGGCAAAACTTGCAACTGACATCTTGAGTGCTTTGAATGTGGATCAATCTAGACAATACGATCTTTGAAATTCAATCTGGAAACATCAACCAAAGCCCAAGAAGACAAATTTTCCAATTACCAAATAGGTCTCTAGTAAAAATAACCATAATTCCTCATTTGCTAATTACTTTGAACTCTAGAATGAATCCCCTTTAAGAAAACCCGACAGTTTACATGCCACCCACTACAGTTTCTGAAGAATTCATAAGAAATTCCTGCATTATTTCCCCTCAACACTCGTCCTACTAGTTCTTTATACAGTCAACAGCTTATATTCAGTTTCACTACCATATCCTTGAAAATAAAAATGGTTGGTTCGACATTCTTTTGAAACAATGGTTGCAAGGTAAAGTTAGAGACTTGCTGTCAAATGCTTCAAGAACTATCCTATGATACGTATAATAGAAAGAACAAAAGAATGTTGAAAAGTGAAGGTCTTTGTCAGACCACCAATTGTGTGTAAGTGTACTCTGGGAAGGGTAAAGAAGAGGAATGTAACTTCTACGATATAGTAATTAATAATATAGGATTGTAACTCTTGAAAATAGTTCGTTAAGATGTGATTCAAGATATAAGTAGATAAGAACATGTTATTAAAGGAGAATAGAAGGAATCTGAGTGTAACTGCTGCAACTCGTAGGAAGGGTAGATTGCCTTCTGATTTCTGAAATAGACCAACAGACAATTTATAATGTGTATTGGTCTGTAACCTCCCTTTGGGGGTATTATCTATAAAAATACCTATCAGTCTCTTGACGATTATTTGAATCTTGTATTTTATACAGCCTCAAACTGACGATCCCTCCACAGGTTACAGTACTCATGCATGCTATTTACCTAAATTGAACAACACCTAGACACCTCAGCCATTATGCAGTTTTTTTTGTTTCCTTTCAGTGGAATCAAGGCTAATTCCACCCCTTTCATCTTTTTCATTTCTCATCTCCAATCAATAATTTAAAGGAGCTTAAATTTTTGCCTCCAATCCATCCAATCATGTTTCAAGTACTGTTTTCCATGGTCAGAATTGTTGTTGCGATACCCTTTGGTGAGGAACCAAAAATTGAAGTAGGAAGGAAGAAAATACAAGGTTCTTTGCATAGAGTAGAAAAAAAATGCTAAGGTTGGAAAAACTTACTTAAGAGGACTCTCTCTCTCCCACAATTCTGAATATTTTCCTTCTGTATGATCTCCTAAACCACGCTATATTTATCCTCCTAATTTTGACTAGTACACTTCCTTCTAATATAACCTACCTATCCCATATACCACCCCATATCATATTCATTCACTCTTATACTAATTAAACCCTGATGTCTAACATTTGCCATAATTTTATTTGGATAAAGTAATTCATTCAATAGGCGTTTCTTTCATCACAAATCATGTTCACATATTTGATTTCTTCTTTCATAAATAAATAGTACAATTAGATAATAAAAACTCTAAGTATACTGCATCCAGTCGTAAGCCAAAAAATGGTTTCAGTCTTTCAAGAAAAATCCAAATTCAGCCATTCATCCAACCTCAGTAAACCTGATTCAAGGTTTAAACTGGCAGATAATCTTGTTGGTTTAATTATTTTTCACATGTAGCAAAATTGGCATTTATGTCAACTAGACTCATTTTTCTAGGTAATTTCAAAAAAATTAGAAGACAAAGGCATATGTTCTGCAAAGGGGACCTCAAACAAACCAGAGAAGTTAACAAGATGAACGCAAATTCACATATAGTAGTAACAAAAATGTAAGCATAATGCTTTTCCAATGCATTTTTCCAGGTCTTAATATCATCAGTCATAACCTTCCTCAACGAGTGTTTTGGGCTTAGTGGTCATTTATCAGGGTGCCAAAGCAAGAGGTCTTTACATTTGAACCCCAACAATGTCATTTTCTTCCAATTAATATTTATAACCACTTATTGTATTTTGTGAAAATTTTCAACCCATAGATAATTAACAACAAACAATGAGTGCAACATTATCTTCCACTGCAATATAATCCCCTAACATGCAAAAACAAATGGTAAGATGAGGCGAGGAAAGTTCGAGAGCCTCCTTTTTATTTTGAGTTTGGAGGGTTTGGTTCTTAAAAGAGCAAACAAAGCACTCACGATGGGGTAATCACATATAGATTATAAGAAGCCAATGATATTTCACTCCAGTATGAGTAGTAAGAAAAAGAAATATGCAAAAAGGAAAACCTTCAAAAAGAATTTGAGATTAGGAAGTTTTAATTTTTGAAGAAATTTACAAAAAAGGGAAGATTGATAATAAGTGGTTCTTAAAAGGCTGTTCTTTGGAATGGCCATCAAATTTCTTGGAGATAGCATAGCACCAAGAAGAAGAATTAACCAAGCCAAGTCAAAGATGGATGGAAAATGTTGAGAAGACAACTGTAATATTTGATGATTCCTTTCCATTCAAATTTTAGAAAGGAACGACACTTATATTTTGAATTTTAAAGTTTTTTTTTTAACTTATTTTTTAATTTACGACAGAAAGAACACTTTGAAGGGGAAAAAGAACTCTTTGGGTAGGAAGATTTAGTTTCCTATTCATAATGTTGTCAGGTTCTCCATTCTTTTACTTTTGAGGCCCTCAGTGCACGGCACATGTACTACGCTTCATGGGAGCTAGTTACTGTGTAAGGCATGGACACAATTTTTCATAAATTCAATGAAAATGTCAGTTTTCTCGGGGAAAAAGGGGGAAAATATAATATATATATATATATATATATATATATATATATATATATAAGTTACAGGTTTTTAAAGCTATCTGTGACTGTAAGTATAAATAAACATAGAGCAACTCATTCTTTCAAAAGAAAACTAAAAGGACAAGGAAGAATAGAAAAGGACAGAATAATTAGGGGGCTGTTCAGATTTATTTGTTAAAATTTGCTTTAAACTTGTTTCGAAAATAAATTTAGAGTATAATTTGTACTGTTTCTCAATTTAAAAGGGAAATAGACTGCTTTTTATCAAGCGATTAGAAATTAAGTCAAAATTACTATATAATCCAACTTACCAAAAGAAGCCTCCATATATTTGGACGCATATAAGGCGGAATGCCACTCCAAGCCAGCTCTCGCAACTTGTCTACATAGAAAGAAACAGAAGGAAGCAAGTTTACCTCCATATGTTTCACCAGCAAAACTAATATGAAACTACTTCTTTGAGGTGTTAGCTTATTGCATTGCATCTATGACAGGTTGTAACAATAAAAATATAAGACCACTATGCATTTCCTGTTCCTAAACCAACTTTCAAATGTGCATAGATATCTGTGACTTCTAGATGAGGGAGGATTATTTCAAACAATACACATGCATACCTAATATGATTGTTGTCCCTGAGAGCAGCTTTGTGAACTTCATGACCCTTGCCGAATCTGTTGCTCTAGCGCCCATTATTGGCTTTTGGACTTCTTTAGTAAGATCCTCAGTGTTAGAGGTTGATGATTTTGACTTATTAAGAATTGTATTATTATTTATAATCTGAACATCTTCCTACATTGAAAGAGAGAGTTTCACTATTGCGTTTTGCCATCTAAAAATAAGGTATAATTTAAATAATATAAAAATTTTCAAATATCTCACCTCCTCAGATTGAGCAATGCGGTTGCTTGTACCAGTATCGATATCCGAAAAGCTCCTTGAATAACTCAATGATTTATCTGATACACTTGATGGGATGAGCACATCTGATCTTCTAGTTAGCAATACTTTACCAGGAATACTACGGCCTTTAAGTAGCCTGCATCAGAGATCCAGATGTACGATTAAGAATTTAAGAAGAAAATATAGCAATAAAATCAAAAGCTGAGGTTCATAGCATGTGATAAGCAAAGAAAATATGTTCCTCAGTAACCTGGCCATGGGATCAATTAGCAGCATCTACAAACTACGGAAGCCATAAAAACAGTTTTTAGTGAAAAAAGTTTAATCTTTAAGAGACAATAGTCTCTAGCATAAGAGACATGATCAATAACAAGATAGACTACACCAGGTAAATTTTGTAGAATTGGAGCACTAACAAACTAACAACAAGATACTTATCCGGCTTCCGTTAATCAAAATTCAAAGTAATTGGTATCTGATTTAAATTACCAACCATAAGTGTCGAGGCTTGGACAATTCCCACTGTTCTTATCCCCAATAAATATTTTAATAAACCGGCAATATAAATTTCCAACTGCAGAGCTCCAACACATTTCCCAGAAACCAAACGCAAAACGGCATCAAACCCAGATCTTATCTATGTAAGCCCGAGCTCATATAACAAGATCTACAGAACCCACAAAAGTTTCCTAAACAATCAAACTCTGAGGATCAAAAGCTTACAGAATTGAGGAACTGGAACCAACGACCATGAAGAATGTGTGGAATTAATTGAGCTACCCGATAAATTAAAAGAGAAAAACAAGGCAATTGGAGATCAAAATCTTAGGTGGGGAAGTAGGAGTTGAAATCCAATGAAAATGAAACGAGAGAGGGAAGAAAATCAGAGATTTGGAAACAAGAATTAATGGGAATTGAGATTGTTACCCTTGTACATTTCTGAGGGTCTGATTAAATCTGGAATCGAGAGTTGATGAGATTGTGCTCTGTTTCGGTTGTGGATCTTCACCGTCGAGACTGTTGTTATTGCCACTGTTCTTCATGTTCGCTCAACCGAACCATGCTCCGTTTTCCCCCCTAATATTTCTCCACCCCCGACCGGAGGTAGCAAATTAGTTGCTTAATTCCAATTTTTCCAATTATTTTGTATTTTTAAGCGTAACCTTAATCCAAGGTTTTCCTATTCTTTTAATTCTCTTTTTTCTCCCATAAATATGTTTTTTAATATTTAAATTTCTTCACTATTTTAGTTTTTTTTTAAATATTGTTTCTAAGTTTTAACCATCATGGAGTTAAAAATCAAACTATGGACTTTAAAAATAATTATTTGTGTTCTATTCATTAAGGATATATTTGGTCGAAGAGTGGAGTGAAATGGAGTCGATTAATTTTATTTTTTACAAATTATTAAATTGAACACAAATATTTAACTTTTAGGCATAAATTATCCTACGCATGCAAAACACATACATTAATTATTCTAGACATTTAAAATCCAAACATTCAAATGACACATATTTAATACATATGAAACAATATCTGCAATCCAAACGATCTCTATTTGTTTTAATGGTTGGAAAGTTTGTTAGCCAACTTTTGGACACCACATTCGATGATCGTCAACCAACTCTGACCACCATTTTCGGGGACTCTACCTGCGAATTTTCAGCGAATGTCGTCAACAAATCTCCAGTCTCCACTGGTCTACCTTTAAAAACTTTAATAAACACACTATTAGTATATATAATAAAACAAGCAAACTTATATATAAAAATAATTTTAAAAAGAATGGTTAAATACATTCATTTTTATTCTAAGAAATTATTATTAAAAACATTTAATTTAAAATGAATTTTTGAGAACTTTTTTTTCCAAGTCATTTGAAATAAGCTAACGGTTTTATTATAATAACATTTTTTTTTAAATACATTTCTCTCATTCTTCTATTTTTTTTTAAATACATTTGTTTTTATTCCCTTCCAGATTTTTTGGCTGTTAATGAGTCAAAACGTACGTAATCACACAAATCAAAAGAAAAACGAGTGTGCACTTATATAATTTTTTTCTTAAACTTTAATGTGCAATTACATAGAATAACCCTATAACAACGAGCAAATGGAGGAAACAAATGTTTCTCCCCCATAACCTTTTAGATATAGATGTAGATAAACTCATTTGGTCCTCAAGTTTTTAAATTGTAACTTTTCAATCCTACCGTTTCTAAAAATTGTTTAAAAGTTCCTAAAATAACTCTATACATTTATTTTAAATAATTATTTGATATTTTTTTTACCAATAATTATACGATATTTTAAATTAGTAAAATAACTTATAAAAATCATATTATTTGTGAAACTATTTTATATAATTTTAAATTCCATATAATTATTTTAAAAAATCAAACAAAAAATACTTATAAATGTAAAACTAAGAGATATTTTTAAAACTATTTTATATATTTTCCTTTTTTTTTCCGACACAAAATAGGAAAGGTTTGGTGCAAATGAGCCTATAAATAACCAAAAGAGTCGCATTCTACCAATTCTCTTCGTTTTCTCTCGATCTTCTTCGCGCCAATTTTACTTTCCAAATTCCAAACCTCGAAAACTCCCGATTCTGTTTCTTGTTTCTTCATGGATTCTTCCCTAATCGACAATCACAGAACCTCTGTAATCACAGACGCGATCGACGTTAATGACGGCCAATCCCCCAATACTCTTTCGATCGGCTTTAATGGTTCCGGTATTACTGCTGATGGAGGTTCCGCTTCCTGTTTGGTCGTTAGTGGTGAGAGTGACGTTTCGTTTTCCGATTCTATTAACCACTCTAATCTAAAGAGGAGGTACGGATCGGAAAACGGAAACGGTAGTTTGAGTGAGGAAGATGATTCTGTTTCGATTCTGAAGTTGTGTAAACTCAATCATATTCCGCTTCTTGTTCAGCCAATTAGGGCTGTGAAAGCTTCTGAGTATGAAACCGCTGTTTCGCCTGACTCGGTACTTGAGCCTCTTCCTATCGCCATGTCTCCGATGGAGGATTTGGACGTTGATAGTAAGGATAGTCCGCGGATTAAAAGTTGTAGACAGTTTTGGAAAGCAGGGGATTATGAAGTAAATTTTAATCACGATCCTATTTTGAGTTCAGGTGTCAGAACAGCAACTGTTTCTCTGTTTTCATATGCTTTGTTTGTTAAGCAATGATGTTGTTTAAGAGTTTGAAATTTTCAACTTCTATAGATTGATTGATAAATCCTGTTGTAGCTTAGTGATTGATTAAATATAACAAACTTAATCGAGACATTAATTTAGTTTTATATTGTGTAGTTGGTATGGATCATGTTAGAGTTCATCCAAAATTTTTACATTCCAATGCAACAAGCCATAAGTGGGCTTTGGGAGGTAAAATTATTGTGTTTTTTTCCCCCTCTTCCTCTGTTTTTATAATACTCCTAAATTTGGCATTTTCAATATGTATTTCTCTTTCATCAACAGCTTTTGCAGAGCTCTTGGATAATTCTTTAGATGAGGTATTGAGAAGTTGTCTCTGATTTAGTGAAACTACTTTAAAATTTCTTTAATTTCAATTGTTTGATGTTAATTAATTTCTTATTTAGGTCTGCAATGGGGCTACATATGTTCACATTGACATGTTGAAAAACGAAAGGGATGGAAGTCGAATGTTGCTAATTGAAGGTAATGTAATTATATGTAAATGTGAAGCAAACATATAGTTCCTTTATTGGCCGAGTTTCTATCAAGATTTACAACTAATTTCAGAGCTAGATGTTATCTAATTAATATAGGGAATAAAAGAGTTACTGACAATCAATCAAAAACTTTTTTTTTTCATATTTAAAAAGAGTAATTTGTAACGTTCTCATATGTGTTTGCCTACCTTTTCGTAAATGCAGATAACGGTGGTGGAATGTGTCCAGATAAAATGCGACGTTGCATGTCTCTTGGTTATTCTTCAAAACGGAATATGCCCAACACTATTGGTCAATGTATACACTCTTTCAATACTTTTTAGCTTTTAATAAACTTAATACATTTTTGGTTAATTCACTTTAATAAGTATAATTGGACATAAATTTATTTGTCTTAGATGGAAATGGGTTCAAAACAAGTACTATGAGACTTGGAGCGGATGTTCTTGTGTTTTCCCGTTGCAATGGAAGTGATCAACGAGGGTGGGTTTCTTTATATTGCTAGAACGCTTATAATGAATGGCTATTAATTTTATACTTTTCAATTTAATTATTTACTTATGAGTTAGTAGGACACTATTATAATTAGTATTAATATAACATATAAATAATATTCAAAATTGAATTGTGAGTTTGTTCTATTCAACTTATACGATTAATTTGTAGTTTTACTTTTTAAAATTTTTTGGTTAGTTAGTGATTCAAGATAACTTATGATTGTTTTGGTTGATTTTGTTGTTATAGCCCAACACAAAGTATTGGCATGCTGTCATACACATTTTTGAGGGACACTGGAAAGGAAGATATCGTGGTTCCCATGGTAAGAAAACTAGTTAGAATTAAAAGACTATTTGCTCATAAATTGAATACATGAAAGGTAATAATCCAAAAAAAAAAGAAAAAATTGATGGTTTGATGAGTTTAAGTTTTTGAAAATAATAAGGTTGACTATGAGTTTAAAGAAGATGGTTGGAGCAAGATGATGCGCTCCAAAGATGATTGGAACAAGAATCTAGAAATTATAGCTCAGTGGTCACCTTATTCGATCGATGAACTTTTTGAACAGGTACATATTTTTATACTATTACCAACTTAATATACTATTTGTTTTTCAATCCAAGCTCATTATTTTTTTTATTTTGAAGGTAAAAAAACAACATTTATTGTGTTCTCTTTTTCACTAATAAATAGTAATAATTGTAAGAGGGAGTCAACTTTATTAACTATGGTAGGATAAAAAACAATTATGAAAAGAATGTATTTAAGGCTTTAAGCTATGGTGGTCACTCATCTAACATATGCTATCTTATTAGTTTGTTAGCTACTAATCATAACAACGTCAGCCAAAAATGACAAGCTAGCTAGCTTTGATGTTCATTAAAAAGAATTACTATTGACTTGCATAGAGGTCAAAATTAAGGGTCAACTAAGAGAATTGTCATTCTTCACTTTCCCTACGTGTTCTATTATGAACATGCTACTTGATTTCCCATCTCTGCTTATAATTGTATATTTGGTGTACTGTGTAGTTCAATTTTGTTAAAGATCAGGGAACACGGATTATTATATATAATCTTTGGGAAGATGATGTAGGTCACCTGGAACTCGACTTCGATGCTGATTCACATGTGAGATTTATTGTTTTTTTTTTTGTTGGGGGGGGGGGGGGGGGTGGGGGGGGGGGGGGAGGGGGGGGGGGGGGGGGGGGGGGGGGGGGGGGGGGGGGGGGGGGGGGGGGGGGGGGGGGGG